>OZ010615.1:39065754-39083254 GCA_963932145.1 Acanthosepion lycidas | reverse complement strand
CTATCTTGGTCTATTTGTATCTATCTATTTATCTTGGCATCTTTGTATCTATCTATGTTGGTCTCTATGTATCTATTTATCTATCTTGACTTCTTTGTATCTATCTATCTTGGTTCTTTGTATCTATCTATCTAGATCTCTTTGTATCTATCTATCTTGATTTCTTTGTATCTATCTATCTTGGTTTCTTTATAGCTATTTATCTTGATTTCTTTGTATCTATCTATCTTGTCTCTTTGTATGTATGTATGTATGTATGTTTGTATGTATGTATGTATCTATCTATCTATCTATCTATCTTGGCCTCTTTGTATCTGTCTATCTATCTTGGTCTCTCTGTATCTATCTATCTTGTCTCTTTGTATCTATCTATCTATCTCAGTCTCAGTCTCTTTGCATCTATTTCTCTATTTCAGTCTATTTCTGTCTATGTATTTATCTGTTTAAATCTCTCTATTTCAGTCTATCTATATCTATCCTGGTCTCTTTGAATCTATCTATCTCAGTCTGTTGAAATCTCTCTATTTCAATCGATTTCTATCTCTCTATTTCAGTCTATTTATATCTATCTGTCTATCTATCTGAGTCTATTTATATCTATTTATCTACCAATTCAGTATCTTTGTATTTTTCTATCTATCTCTGTTGAAATTCCTTTGTATCAGTCTATTTATGTGTCTATCTATCTATCTCAGTCTCTTTGTATCTATCTGTCTATCTTAGTCTGCTAAAATCTCTCTATTTTTTTTTGATCTATCAAAAACTTTCTAATTCACTCTATGTATATCTATCTATCTATCTATCTATCTATCTATCTATCTATCTATCTATCTATCTATCTAAGCCTTTTCATCTCTCTCTATACCTCTATCCCAGTCTGTTTTATTTCTATCTATCTATCTATCTATCTATCTATCTATCTATCTATCTATCTAAGCCTTTTCATCTCTCTCTATACCTCTATCTCTGTCTGTTCATTATCTATCTATCTATCTATCTATCTATCTAAGCATTTCATCTCTCTCTATACCTCTATCCCAGTCTGTTTTATTTATTTCTATCTATCTATCTATCTATCTATCTATCTATCTATCTATCTATCTATCTATCTATCTATCTATCCAGTCTGTTCAAATATATCTATCTCTCTATATCTCTCAGTGTGTTCAAATCTTTCAATCCATAGATTTTCAAGTCGTATAGCAGTTTATGATACAGAATGTGTGTAATGGGCATTTCAAATTCAAATTCTGACCAGATCTGCAGAAAGTCAGCTTAGAAAGTTAAATACTCACAAGACATACTGAAAGGAGTTAAAGAGGGAAAGAGCAAATAATTTGTGTTAATTAATAACAGAGTGAGGACAAAAAGGATTGGTAAAATGTCAAATGTTCCTTAGGGCTGCAATAAACAGGAAGTTGTGGAGAACCATGATCGCCCATGTCCTGAAAGGATATGACATATCAAAGAATATTTTGTGTAGATTAATAATTATTCAATATACATTGCTCTTCTCCTTTTTATGATTTGTATTTTCATTTTGTGTACTTTCAATTATCCATGGTCAGTCCCTGAAATGTTTTAAAGATGGAAGACATTAGAACAATCTAGAATCTTTCCTGGGAGCAACCTGCCTGCATATGGAAAGAAAATGAGGTAAACATGGACCTTTGTGCCCACAAAAAAACAGAGTGTCAAAAGGAAGCTTTTTTCCCTTGACACCTCTATTATTTTAACTACCTTCACTCCTTAGCAAAGTTTATCCATTTAAAAACTGATGATTAGAATTGTAATAAAACCTAAACATATGAAGTGAATTATACAGGAACATCCAAAGGTCTTGTCAACCCATCTCAAAAAGTAATGAGAACAAGAGAAGAACAAATAATACAGTAATACAAAGTCATGTCATACATCTTCCATGCTCTTGCCAGAAAGCACACGATTATGTGTCTATACACTTGCAAGCAGCCTCTCTTCCAAACTGTAGGAACTTGCGTCAACCGTTTGAAATAGAAAATTATATTATGTAGGGATGACAAGACTTTCGGACCACCCTACATTTTATTTGTTCTTGAGAATTTACAACACAAATAATAAACACTATTTATTTATCATATTATTTATTGGAATGGTTGGCAAAACATTGGCTAATTGCCAACTAATTTGAACTTTATAAAATGGTAAATAATGATTTCCTTAGAGCTGATTCACATATTTTAAAAATTTAGTAAATGTTTATAAATTTATGCATAAGAAATTGTTTTCATATTCATTCTTTTACTAGCTCAAAAGCCACCCCTTCGGGCGGCATTTAATTTAGCACCTGTGGAGGGCTTTTGATTGGCCTTTGGCTTGTTCAGTAGTTTAAGAGTCCATAAGCATTTGCATATTCTCAGCATCGGAAGTTATTTGATTTGGGTTTTCACTTGCATCAGACTTTCTTTTCCTCACTGCAGCCTTGGCTCTTTTGATTGCAATCTGGTCTTCTTTTGGCAGCGATTTCTTTTTGCAAGGCATACTTCTGCCGTATGTGTTAGGCAACAATAAACTATAGAACTCAAAATTAACCACTGCATTTAAATATTGCATTAATATTTAAGCTTACCTTTTAAAATGATAATTCTTCTGCTGCCACTTAATTTAAAGACAATTTGATGTGCGTAGGTCCTTACTTTTCATACAAACAATTATTTTTATTTCATGCATGGTATTCACTGGATTTCACAATTAATCTTGATTATTCATGAATTTATTTCCAAGTTTTAAAAATTGTTATCATACAAAAAAGTCTTAGGAGATAAGCAAGAACACTGTTCTTGGCCTAGAGGGTTAAGCAAGAACACTGCTTTTAATGTGGGGGTGAGTAACAGTGTTTTTAGTTTTGTGGAATAAGCAAGAACACTGTTTTAACCTTGGCTGGTAAGCAAGAAAACTGTTTTTAATCTGGGGGTGGGGGGTAAGCAAGAAAACTGTTTTTAGCTTTGTAGGATAAGCAAGAACATGGTTTTTAACCTTGTGGCAGGTAAGCAAGAAGACTGTTTTTAATCTGGTGGTGGGGGGTAAGCAAGAAAACTGTTTTTAGCTTTGTAGGATAAGCAAGAACATGGTTTTTAACCTTGTGGCAGGTAAGCAAGAAGACTGTTTTTAATCTGGGGGTGGGGAGTAAGCAAGAAAACTGTTTTTAGCTTTGTAGGATAAGCAAGAACATGGTTTTTAACCTTGTGGCAGGTAAGCAAGAAGACTGTTTTTAATCTGGGGGTGGGGAGTAAGCAAGAAAACGGTTTTTAGCATTGTGGGATAAGAAAAACAGGGTTTTTAACCTTGTGGCAGGTAAGCAAGAAGACTGTTTTTGACCTTGGTGATCCAGCAAGAATGCTATTTTGGGTCTTGTGAGATAAGCAAGAACTCTTTTAGCCTTGTGTTTTAAGCAAAATGCTGTTTTCTATTAATCAATTCTTATTGGATGTGGTATGGAATGCTTTAATGTCAGTGCCCATCTCTTCACATCTGTGCTTGTATCTGTTCAGAGCATAGTCTCAGTAGGGATTAAATAGATTGAGACCCTCATTTCCTACTTGTACTTTTTTTTTAAGGAAGCAAAATGGGAGTGCCACTAGTATAGAAGGGACTACAGAAGTGTAAGGAAAAAAACTGGGTATAGGGGGAGTTGAGGAAAAGATAAAATGAAGAATGAGGATCAGAAGATGTCGATTGACATTACATTTAAATTTTTGAAGATTATAGTAATCAGGGAAGCAAGTAAGGGGAAAGGAGTTCCACTGTTGGGAAGTGCAAAAGAAGAAGCTGTTGGAGTAGAAGAGGTGGTTACATTTAACTGCTTCAACAGTAAAAGGGTGGGACCGAGATGCCAACCTAGTAGCATGCTTAAATTTGTGCAGTTGGAGTACCAGTGAAAATAGCTTGTCAGAACAGATGCCATGAAAATATTGATAGAAAAGACAGAGGGAAGTCACATTATGTCAGTGAGAAAGTGACTGAAGTCAATGCCCCAAGTCAGGACTGATCATATTACATGTCTGTCTTTGGATTTTGTTGAGAACCTCAAGATGAACAGCAGCTGATGAGATTTGACATTTCTTGACAGACATGTGTCATTGTGTGAACTGATATAGTCCCTAAGAACAAGGACTGAAAGTGATAGTGAAAAGACAAACCTTATTAAGAATTACAAAGGATAGGAAGTTATGGAGAGCCATGATTTCCCTCATCCTGAAGAGACACAGCACATAACAGAAGACTTAATAATGGTTTCAAAATGCAAATGTAGGGATTTTAGTCATTCAGATTTGTCAAAGACATGCTGAAAAGTGAAAAGACGTTTTCAACTCTACTAGGATATTTTTAAAAAAAACATATATTAATGTTGCTAAAAGATATAGCAGAATAACTAAATTTAGGAAAATACCGCACTACAAATACCATGTTCAGGGGTGGGGATGCTTAGAGGGCTGAGCATCCCCATATTTTTTATTCAAAAAAACACTTTAATTTAAATAAAATATAGTTAAATTTGTAAAACAAATTTTCAACACAACTAATGTTGACCATAACCCAGGTTTATCTCTTCTAATTTTTATTTAACTAAAGTTTTATTTTTTCAAATACAAGTATAACTTGAAATTTAAGGATAATCACTTTTCAAAACTAAATTCTCAATGTATCTTGCTTCTACTCTCTTTCAGAATAGTAATTAAATTCATTTACGGAGAAATGTTTGCTTCTTTAATGTAATTTTTACTTAAAAAAAAAAATGTAAATTTCCCTCCAAAATAAATAGTAAATAATTATTTTTTGAAGAAGTAAGGCTTGCTAAAGTTTTTGCTTGAAAATGATTAAATTAAATATGTTTAAATATATCTTAATTTAAGTTCATTTGCTTTATTTAGATGTTCATCTCATCAGAAGGTTTGTTTGATAAACAACAAATACTGCCAAAATACTTGTGGATTTAGTTATAGACATTTTTGGGCAGTAGAAAATAACAATAATAACTCTATTCACCATTCTCACAGATTTGGGAAAGAGATTTTTGTGAGGCAGTGTTAAATTATTTTCTAAGTAATGAAAGCCTTGTATTCAGAAACTTCACACCTCTTTGTGAATTTAGATTTTCAGTCACCATATAGTATAAAAGTAGAAGCATACTTCTTCTTGGGGCTCAAAACAATTTTGGAAGCCTGTTTGATCTACATGTGCATACACACACATACACCCTCACACATGCGCACAATGGAAGAGATGAGAGTCAGCAGCTGCCAACTAAGGCCTTGTCCAGGCACACAATAGAAGGGAATAACCATCAGCTGACAACTAAGCCCTTGTCTATAAACTCACAAACACATTAGGTTGACCGTCATAAAGTAAGTCCACACATCTCACAACGCCCTATGAACAGTTAATTACTTAATAAAACAAACTTCACTACAAGGAAAATTGAACATTTTATTATTTTATATTTCTGAAAAAAATATATAAATGTTATTTCAATTGATGTTCTGCTACTAATTTTCCTTCCGAAAATAACCTTTTTTATGTTTCATTTAAATGATGTGCTGTTTTTGTTGTTATTAATGTTTGGAATATAAAAATAGAAGCCTACTACTTTTCAGGGTTCAAAACAATTTCAGAGGCCAGTTTGATCTACATGTACACACACACACACACACACACACATAACAGAAGAAATGAGCCAGCAGCCACCAACTAAGGTCTTGTCCACACACTGACAGAAACATTAAGCTGACTGTCATAAAGTAAGTCTGTCCACACATCTCACACCGGCCTATGAACAGTTAATTACTTGATAAAACAAACTTGTCCACACACTGACAGAAACATTAGGCTGACTGCCATAAAGTAAGTCTGTCCACACATCTCACACCGCCCTATGAACAGTTAATTACTTGATAAAACAAACTTCACTGCAAGGGAAACTGAACAATTTATTGTTATTTTATATTTCTGAAAAGAATATATAAATGTTATTTTAACTGAAGTTCTACTTTTCCTCCAGAAAATAACATTTTATATGTTTTATTTAAAAGATATGCTGTTGTCATTAAATATTTGGAATAACAACAATCAGATAAGAACAAAAATCTGGACAGTATGAATCCCAACAACAGTATGTAAATGGTTTGAACGTTGAGGTTGTTAAAGTAATTACCCTGATGTTATATGTTTTTGCAATTGATAGATGATTTCTTTTCTCTTTTTCTTCTGAAAATGAAATGAATGAAACATACATTGATATCAACAATGAAATACATGTTGAAATTAATGACAAGAATCATGAATGTCATTTATAATATTGGTATTGTGTGTGTTAAAAATATTCTCAATGTTATTGTCTCTTTTGTTTCTTTAAAAGTTTGTGCATACTTGTTTTTGCTTGTTCTGAGAATTTCATTGTTACGGGTAGCCTTTGAGACCATCAACTATCGATTTTCATGGAGCGATGTTGATACATCTGTGTTGTTCATTTTTACTACTGCTACTCTACTCTACTGACTTTGCTTGTGGAGGAAGGATCATTTTTATAATGATGAAATTTCAGATTTTAAAATGATGAAATATATCATTTGTGCATACTTGTTTTTGCTTATTCTGAGATTTTCATGGTTACGTGTAGCATTTGAAACCGTTAACTGTGGATTTTCACAGAGTGAAGAAGATACGTCTATATTGTTCCTTTTTATTAGTGCTACTCTACTGTTCTCTACTTACTTTGCTAGTGGTGGAAGGGCCATTTTTATAAATGATGAAGTTTTAGATTTTAGAATGATAAAATATCATCATCATATATCATCACTGGTGGCAATGTTATTTCAAAATGGTGAAATTTTTATCTTTATTTCCAGGATAATGAAATATCCTTATCATCAATCATTACTGGTGGAAAGGTTGTTTTTAGAATGATGAAATATCATCATCATATATCATCACTGGTGGCAATGTTATTTCAAAATGGTGAAATTTTTATCTTTATTTCCAGGATAATGAAATATCCTTATCATCGATCATCACTGGTGGAAAGGTTGTTTTTAGAATGATGAAATATCATCATCATATATCATCACTGGTGGCAATGTTATTTCAAAATGGTGAAATTTTTATCTTTATTTCCAGGATAATGAAATATCCTTATCATCGATCATCACTGGTGGAAAGGTTGTTTTTAGAATGATGAAATATCATCATCATATATCATCACTGGTGGCAATGTTATTTCAAAATGGAGAAATTTTTATCTTTATTTCCAGGATAATGAAATATCCTTATCATCGATCATCACTGGTGGAAAGGTTGTTTTTAGAATGATGAAATATCATTCTCGACCATAATAAATGTCTAAGATAGATTATGGCAAGAAAATTTGTCTCGCATGACACAATGAAGACAACTCTGCAGCAGAGTAAGACCCCCACCCCAATCCCTACCCAAATGAAGCATCCTGGGTAAGATGATAAACTACATCCAGCAGCAAGGCCTCTGATCAGGAGGTTTTGAGGAGTGTGTAACCACCTCTTAATTGCTGGTGTTCCCTGGTTCACCCTGACCTGGGGTGGTAGCTATTTGAGCAAATAGTTGACCCTTCAAAAGTGCTCAAAACACTATGAAAGTATAAAAATAGATTTTAATTTTCATCAATACATTTTTGTAAAAAATTATTACCAGTAACGAATTTTTGAAGAAAAAATATTAGCAGCAATAAAAATTTTGTCGGCATTAAATGACCCATTGATATGTCATAAAACAAAATAAACCAAACCTGATCTACACACTGATTTCTTACAAAGAATACATATTCTATTTATACGAACCTATCCTAAAAATCTTGTCAGCATTAAATAACCCATTGAGGTTGATATGCCATAAAACAAAATAAACCAAACCTGATCTACACACTGATTTCTTACAAAGAATACATATTCTATTTATAAAAACCTATCCTAAAAATCTTGTTGGCATTAAATAACCCATTGAGGTTGATATACCGTAAAACAAAACAAACCAAACCTGATCTGCAAACTGATTTCTTACAAAGAATACATATTCTATTTATACGAACATATCCTAAAAATCTTGTCAGCATTAAATAACCCGTTGAGTTTGATATGCCATAAAACAAAATAAACCAAACCTGAACTACAAACTGATTTTTGCCAAAGAATACATATTCTATTTATACAAACCTATCCTAAAAATCTTGTCGGCATTAAATAACCCATTGAGGTATTGATATGCCATAAAACAAAACAAAACAAACCAAACCATTACAAAATAATTTTTTTTTTTTTTACCATAACCTCTGTTTTCTTGATTTCAATCACTTTCCCACCACTGTGACATAGCTTCCCTCTGCTTTTTCTATAAATACATCCACAGTAATTGTTCTGATGAACTTTCCTCTGTGGTATCTAGACTTTATGAATTTAGGTCCAGTACTCGATTGGCAGCAAGATCTCATCACTTTACAGTTGAAATGCAACTATAGGCACTACTTATTTCTGGTTGTCTTCACTGTGTCATGCTAGACAATTTTTCTTGCCAGAATCTATCTTACATATTTATAAGTCTACCATTTGTCCATGCATTGAATATTGCTGCCACATCTGGTCTTGTGCTTCTGCTACATATCTAGAGATTCTTGATAAAATCCAATGAAGAATTTGCAATGTTATTGGTCTTGCTCTGTCTTCACTCACTTTCTCACTGCCATAAGTTGCTTGCCTTTACCTTTTCTATAAATATTTTCATGGTTCTGATGAGCTTTTCTATTTGTTACCTCAATTTCACAAATTTAAACATAGTGTGTATGACATGGTTTAATGCATAATAGCTTGGAATGAGAAATCAGAGAACCGAGTTCAAATTCTATGATAGTTGGCTTTGTTACATTTGTGGTTAACCCAAACGTTAAAAAAAATAAAATATAAAAACAAAATTAAAATAAGGCATTTGCTTTCCTTTAAAATCCTCATCTCTTTTTCCCTCTATATTTCTACCCTTCTCTCCATATATTTATCTCTCAACTAAAGAGAAAAAAAAAAGAAAAGACAGAACATGGCTGCAAAACGGCAGAAGTTTTCTGGCTCAGGGTCTAGTTATTGTGACCAGAAATCTACCAAAATAAGAGAGGCTCCATACATAACTTTCACTATAAAAAAAATGTGAAAAAGAAAGGGAAGCCAGAAAATAAAATAATTTTGGCCAATTAAAAAAACAAAACAAAGGGGTTTTTAATTTTAGCCAAAGCCAAGCTTTGCACCAAGTAGTCTGGAGAACCTTTCTTAAGTGGATATAAAAAGACAGCTAACAGTTAGCAAGACAGAGAAGGAACCCCCAGAGAAAATAGCTAAGTGTGTTACGGGAAACTAGCAGTCATCTGCTTAAGACATTTTTTGCCCTTCTGAGGGCCAAGAATAGATTGGATGTTGATGCTGCACATATTTCCAAAGTAACCACACCCTGGACAAGATGATGACTACAACCAAAGTCTGACTTATAAAATACCAAATACCCAGCTGAACGAACTCCTGCGAACCTGAATTAAAAAGGACTTTCTCCAATCAAAGCCAAGTAAATAAACATAAATGAATTGAAAGAGACAAAACATATATTATGTATGGCATTTGATGCCTAGATCAGGTTGCATCATTTTACTGCTGAAATTACTAGATGTAACCATAAGTTCTATGGTAATACTGTCTTCTCTTGCACTTCTTGCCTGTCGAATTCTCTTCTGGCTTTTTGCTTTCCTATCAACTATGAACTTCAAAAATTTAAACCTAACATCAATCGTTTTCTTCCGTCTCCTTGAAACTTTTTCTTTTATTGTCTTCTCTCCTTAATAATGCTTGTTGTCACATTCTGTCATACTCAGTAAACCCTTGCATCTTAGTGGCTTTATTGTCTTGCTTGGGGTGAAATAATTAAATAAAAGTTTCAACAAGTTTTTCAAATTTTTGTTTACTTCCTTTTAGTAGATAATAGCACCATCTCTTGAATCTAACAGGATTTTATCAAACCCCTCCCCCTGCCAATTAATTTTAGAAAAACATTTTATTTTCAAACAGATTTTTTATGTGTTTTTAATATAGTAACTTAGAAACAGAAAGCACCTTGAAGTACCCGAGCAGTGGTTAACACCTCTACTAGAAATATGAGTTGACAATTGGACTCGTTTCACACTCAGAAGGGTCTAAAATGGATTGGCATATAAACATGTCTGTAGCTGGTTTTTGAACATTATATTTTGGATGTGTTTATTTGTCCATGTCTGAAAAAGACACTTTTGGTAAAAATGCATATATTCCAAGGGAGAGGTTAACATACAAATTGAATGAAATGCCTGTCTATATTTCTGAGATGAGGTATTATGTACATTATTTACATTATTCGGATTATTGTCCTCATCTTTATTGCCATATTTATTACAACGTTTATTTATTGCCATATTTATTACAACGTTTCGGCCGTTGTACACTCCGACCTTCTTTGGGTGGTTGGAATGTCGAATTGAACGCTTTATTTCACTCACTGGGGTAGACTGTTCTAGTTCCATGTGCCATGTTTAATGGATGTCAGTTATCAGTTATCTCCTGTTAATTTCCCTCTGAAAAAATTTTGTTTAGGTAAGTATGGCTCTAATTTGGGACCAGAGAAAATCTCTCTTATATCTGGGTTTCTCTTATATCAGGGTCTCTTATATCCGGGTTACACTGTATTCTATTTCTAATTTCTCTATTTTACAACTACTTCATGAATGAAAACTTTTTTGTACTAACAAGTAGGACTCAGTAGAATCCCTTACTATAGAAATGCATCCTCGTAACAGGAACTAAAACTTGTTTTTACACTTTCATAGTATTTTGACCCCAGTTTGGGGGTTAACTATTTGCCCATAGCTGGAACCCTAACAGGTGCTACCTGGGACCACCAGCAATTAAGAGGTGGTTCTACACTCCTCAAAACCTCCTGATCAGAGGCCGTGCTGCCAGATGTAGTTTATCATCTTACCCAGTTGGTAAAAAATCAACAAAATATTGGCCTCAACTATAAGCTTACAATTTTGTCATCAGTTTGTCATCACATATTTCTCGACTTATACACTAGTTTATACATGTTGTAGCATACCTACGGACATATTCCCATCCACATAAATACAGTAGTAAATACTGTATGTTGGTCTGCAGTTGGAGATTTGTCTCCAGCTGTGCTGGTCAAACTCTCTGCCTCTGGGTATAGAGGATTCCCAGAGAATGCTAGGTCAAAGGGCAAAATCTCATCTCAGGAAACAGCTACCCAACCCTGTTTTATATGGGGTCTATGGGGAATTTTTGGCCAAGCCTATGGGCCCTGATACCCCACATTAAATTCAGTCTTGTGCCACATCTAACCACATGGGGTGGTTGGTAGATATCCTGCAGTTCGAGATTCGTCTCCAGCTGTGAGGTCACTCTTTGCCCAGAGGCAGAGAGGATTCCCAGACAAGGTTATGTCTAAGAGCAGAGACTCATCTTGGGAAACAGGTACCTGACCCTGTTTTACACGAGGAATTTTTGACTGAGCCTACAAGCTCGGATACCCCACATTAAATTTGACCTTGTGCCCCATCTGACTGCATGGGACACTTGGTAGATATTCTGCAGTTGGGGATTCATTGTGGAATTCACTTGACTCACTTCTAGCAGTTGACAACTTCTACACACCGCTGCTTATATGTGTTGTTCTTGTCCTAAGTATTATCATTCATTACCAACCTTCATATGATTATTCTGTTCAATAATCTTCCCTTACAACAATATAGCAATAATAATTCTCTGTTATTGCCACCTTCTTCATCTCCTGTTAATTTTGACCAGTTTATATCATCTTGCCTGCATTATTAACAATTCTTAGTTTAGTTTTGCAGATGCTCACCAATATGAACCACCCAGTGTGGATCTTCCTGTTTAAATTGTATTGTTCCTTATTACTTGTCTTATCACCTTTTCCAACTTTTTGCCATTAATACAATGTTCAATCAGTAAATACCACTTATTGTTTTGTTTGTTTGGTTTTAATTAAAGCAGATTTAATCATAAAAGCACGCAAAGCGTGCCAAAATGAATACTAATCTCTTAGGATTCCAAATCTAGTCCTAAACACAGTCTCCTACCTTCTCCGTCATCGTATGAGCACCAATTAAAAAACAAAGCCTGTTCTTTTTTAATTACAACAGATTTTTCGGGGAAGAACACTAAAAATGTCAACATAAAAAAACGGATGTCTCAGGATGCCAAATCTAGTCTCCTTCTGTTTCAATTGTGATGTGAAGAAAGGCCAGACAAAAAGTAAGTTTCATTCTTCTTTATTTACAAGTCTTACTAATTAACCCATAGCTGGAGGGAGAAGAGCTGGATTCATGCCTAATCAGAATTTGATAAACAAACAAGAAATTATAAAGTGAATATAAAGTGGGGGATAAAATTCCATATTACAGTCAGTATATTAACTGGTCCCTCACTTTGTGGCCACTGTAGTTTCCATAGATTTAGATTTCAGAGAAAATTAATAAATCTAAAAGGAACATCTGTGTAGCTAATCAGTATTTGATTGACTGATTAGTTTTCAATGGTTTATCAACCCTTTGCAGATTATTTAAAGCCAGAAAATATTTTTAGATTGTAAGAATTTCTTTTTTTAGGTAATAATGACTTAGTGATACAAGTCTTACTATTTAACCCATAGCTGGATGGAGAAGAGCTGGATTCATGCCTAATCAGAATTTGATAAACAAACAAGAAAATATAAAGTGAATATAAAGGGAGGGATAAATTCTATATTACAGTCAATATATAAACTGGTTCCTCACTTTGCGGCCACTGTAGTTTGCATAGATTTAGATTTCAGAGAAAGTTAATAAATCTAAAAGGAAGGTCTGTATACCTAATCAGATTGTTAATATAAAAATTCTACATTTCAACAAAATGTTTGCAGCTTCTCTTCTTTTCAATATATATATATATATATATATATATATATATATATAGTCTCCATGCTCAAAGTCAATATCATTAAGTGTTGGTTTTTTTGAACATGGACACAATATCTTGACCGTGTTTTGAAAAATGAATATATATATATATATATATATATATATATATATATATATATATATATATATACTAAAATAGATAGATATAAACAGACTGAGATGGTATTGGTTGATGTTGCTGTTGGTCACCAGTTTGTAGCTGGAGGAGTTCAAAGTAACTGAATTCAACATCCTCAAAACAAATGAATTCAACGCATTAAATTTTGCATATATGTTTTTTACATTAAGTGCAGCATAGCTCACCAAAGAAGAGGCAGAAAAAATTACATATATATGCATAAAAATGGCACAAAAAAAGAAAGAAAGAAAGTTAAGATTTATGTTATAAGTGTGCACATGGTTGGGTTAAAATTAAGTAGTCGGCTCTCAGGGGAATGTCCCAGGTTCTTATTGTTACTACATCCCAAAAGAGAGAGAGAGAGAGAGAGGGTTTACAACCTTCCCTTTTATAAACTTGAATACAATGGCACTGGCCATCAAAGTGGGGTATCTAGTTAAGACTGAACTCTTGAAATTGTAATAATGGTAGAATATTGGAAAAAAATGGAATCATTTTGCTTTCTAGTTTATTGTGTTCCTTTTCTTTCTTTCTTTCTTTCTTTCCTTCTTTCTTTCTAGTTTATTGTGTTCCTTTTCTTTCTTTCTTTCTTTCCTTCTTTCTTTCTTTCTTTCTTTCTTTCTTTCTTTCTGGTTTATTTTGTTTCTCTTTCTTTCTTTCTTTCTTTCTAGTTTACTGTGTTCCTTTTCTTTCATTCTTTCTTTCGTTCTAGTTTATTGTATTCCTTTTCTTTCTTTCTTTCTTTCTTTCTTTCTTTCTTTCTTTCTTTCTTTCTAGTTTACTGTGTTCCTGTTCTTTCTTTCTTTCTAGTTTATTGTGTTCCGTTTCTTACTTTCTTTCTTTCTAGTTTATTGTGTTCCTCTTTCTTTCTTTTTTCTTTCATTCTTTCTTTCTTTCTTTCTAGTTTACTGTGTTCCTTATCTTTCTTTCTTTCTAGTTTATTGTGTTACTTTTCTTTCTTTCTTTCTTTCTTTCTTTCTTTCATTCTTTTTTCTTTCTTTCTTTCTGTCTTTCTGGTTTATTGTGTTCGTCTTTCTTTCTTTGTTTCTTGCTTTCTTTCTAGTTTATTCTGTTCATTTTGTTTCATTCTTTCTTTCTTTCTAGTTTATTGTATTCCTTTTCTTTCTTTCTTTCATTCTTTCTTTCTTTCTTTCTAGTTTACTGTGTTCCTTTTCTTTCTTTCTTTCTTTCTTTCTAGTTTGTGTTCCTCTTTCTTTCTTTATTTATTTCTTTCTAGTTTATTACGTTCCACTTTCTTCCTTTCTTTCTTTCTTTCTTTCTTTCTTTCTTTCTTTCTAGTTTATTGTGTTCCTCTTTCTTTCTTTCTTTCTTTCTAGTTTATTGTGTTCCTTAACTTTCGTTCTTTCTTTCTAGTTTAGTGTATTCCTTTTCTTTCTTTCTTTCTTTCTAGTTTATTGTATTCCTTTTCCTTCTTTCTTTCTAATTTACAGTGTTCATTTTCTTTCTTTCTTTCTATCTTTCTTTCTTTCTAGTTAATTGTGTTCCTCTTTCTTTCTTTCTTTCTAGTTTATTGAGTTCCTTTTCTGTCTTTCGAGTTTATTGAGTACCTTTTCTTTCGTTCTTTCTTTCTAGTTTACTGTGTTCCTTTTCTTTCTTTCTTTCTTTCTTTCTTTCATTCTTTCTTTCTTTCTAGTTTATTTTGTTCCTCTTTCATACTTTCTTTCTACTTTATTGAAATCCTTTTCTTTCTTTCTTTCTTTCTTTCTTTCTTTCTTGTTTACTGTGTTCCTATTCTTTCTTTCTTTCTAGTTTATTGTGTTCCTCTTTCTTTCTTTATTTCTTTCTTTCTAGTTTATTATGTTCCTCTTTCTTTCTTTCTTTCTTTCTTTCTTTCTTTCTAGTTTATTTTGTTCCTCTTTCTTTCTTTCTTTCTTTTTTTCTAGTTTACTGTCTTCCTTAACTTTCTTTCTTTCTAGTTTATTGTTCCTTTTCTTTCTTTCTTCTTTCTTTCTTTCTTTCTTTCTTTCTTTCTTTCTTTCTAGTTTATTGTATTCCTTTTCTTTCTTTCTTTCTAATTTACTGTGTTCCTTTTCTTTCTTTCTTTCTTTCTAGTTGATTGTGTTCCTTTTTCTTTCTTTCTTTCTAGTTTATTGAGTTCCTTTTCTGTCTTTCGAGTTTATTGAGTAACTTTTCTTTCGTTCTTTCTTTCTAGTTTACTGTGTTCCTTTTCTTTCTTTCTTTCTTTCTTTCTTTCTAGTTTATTGTGTTCCTCTTTCTTACTTTCTTTCTACTTTATGGAAATACATTTCTTTCTTTCTTTCTTTCTAGTTTATTCTGTTCATTTTGTTTCATTCTTTCTTTCTTTCTAGTTTATTGTATTCCTTTCTTTCTTTCTTTCTTTCTTTATTTCTAGTTTACTGTGTTCCATTTTTTCTTTCTTTCTTTCTTTCTAGTTTATTGTGTTCCTCTTTCTTTCTTTATTTCTTTCTTTCTTTATTTCTTTCTTTCTAGTTTATTATGTTCCTCTTTCTTACTTTCTAGTTTAATGTGTTCCTCTTTCTTTCTTTCTTTCTTTCTTTCTTTCTAGTTTATTGTGTTCGTTTTCTTTCTTTCTTTCTTTCTTTCTAGTTTATTGTATTCCTTTTCTTTCTTTCTTTCTAATTTACTGTGTTCCTTTTCTTTCTTTCTTTCTTTCTATCTTTCTTTCTTTCTAGTTTATTGTGTTCCTCTTTCTTTCTTTCTTTCTTTCTAGTTTATTGAGTTCCTTTTCTGTCTTTCGAGTTTATTGAGTACCATTTCTTTCATTCTTTCTTTCTAGTTTACTGTGTTCCTTTTCTTTCTTTCTTTATTTCTTTCTTTGTTTCTTTCTTTCTTTCCAGTTTATTGTGTTCCTCTTTCTTACTTTCTTTCTACTTTACTGAAATCCTTTTCTTTCTTTCTTTTTTTCTTTCTTTCTAGTTTATTGTGCTCCTTGTCTTTTTTTCCTTCTTTCTTTCTTTCTAGTTTACTGTGTTCCTTTTCTTTCTTTCTTTCTTTCTAGTTTATTTTGTTCCTCTTTCTTTCTTTCTTTCTTTCTTTCTTTCTTTCTAGTTTATTATGTTCCTCTTTCTTTCTTTCTTTCTTTCTTTCTTTGTAGTTTATTGTATTCCTTTTCTTTCTTTCTATCTAATTTACTGTGTTCCTTTTCTTTCTTTCATTCTTTCTATCTTTCTTTCTTCCTAGTTCATTGAGTTCCTTTTCTGTCTTTCGTGTTTATTGAGTACCTTTTCTTTCGTTCTTTCTTTCTAGTTTACTGTGTTCCTTTTCTTTCTTTCTTTCTTTCTTTCGTTCTTTCTTTGTTTCTTTCTTTCTTTCTTTCTTGTTTACTGCGGTCCTTCTCTTTCTTTCTTTCTTTCTAGTTTATTGTGTTCCTCTTTCTTTCTTTATTTCTTTCTTTCTAGTTTATTATGTTCCTCTTTCTTTCTTTCTTTCTTTATTTCTAGTTTATTGTGTTCCTCTTTCTTTCTTTCTTTCTTTCTTTCTTTATTTCTTTCTTTCTTTCTTTCTAGTTTATTGCATTCCTTTTCTTTCTTTCTTTCTAATTTACTGTGTGCCTTTTCTTTGTTTCTTTCTTTCTATCTTTCATTCTTTCTAGTTTATTGTGTTCCTTTTTCTTTCTTTCTTTCTAGTTTATTGAGTTCCTTTTCTGTCTTTCGAGTTTATTGAGTACCATTTCTTTCATTCTTTCTTTCTAGTTTACTGTGTTCCTTTTCTTTCTTTCTTTCTTTCTTTCTTTCTTTCTTTCTTTCTAGTTTATTTTGTTCCTCTTTCTTACTTTCTTTCTACTTTATTGAAATCCTTTTCTTTCTTTCTTTCTTTCTAGTTTATTCTGTTCATTTTGTTTCATTCTTTCTTTCTTTCTAGTTTATTGTATTCCTTTCTTTCTTTCTTTCTTTCTTTCTTTCTTTCTTTCTTTCTTTCTTTCTTTCTTTCTAGTTTACTGTGTTCCTTTTCTTTCTTTCTTTCTTTCTAGTTTATTGTGTTCCTCTTTCTTTCTTTCTTTCTTTCTTTCTTTCTTTCTTTCTTTCTTTCTTTCTAGTTTACTGTGTTCCTTAACTTTTTTTCTTTCTTTCTAGTTTATTGTGTTCCTTTTCTTTCTTTCTTTCTTTCTTTCTTTCTTTCTTTCTTTCTTTCTAGTTTATTGTATTCCTTTTCTTTCTTTCTTTCTAATTTACTGTGATCCTTTTCTTTCTTTCTTTCTATCTTTCTTTCTTTCTAGTTTATTGTGTTCCTCTTTCTTTCTTTCTAGTTTATTGAGTTCCTTTTCTGTCTTTCGAGTTTATTGAGTACCTTTTCTTTCATTCTTTCTTTCTAGT
>OZ010615.1:39053254-39063254 GCA_963932145.1 Acanthosepion lycidas | reverse complement strand
TTTATTATGTTCCTCTTTCTTTCTTTCTTTCTTTCTTTCTTTCTAGTTTATTTTGTTCCTCTTTCTAGTTTACTGTCTTCCTTAACTTTCTTTCTTTCTTTCTAATTTACTGTGTTCCTTTTCTTTCTTTCTTTCTAGTTAATTGTGTTCCTTTTTCTTTCTAGTTTATTGAGTTCCTTTTCTGTCTTTCGAGTTTATTGAGTAACTTTTCTTTCGTTCTTTCTTTCTAGTTTACTGTGTTCCTTTTCTTTCTTTCTTTCTTTCTTTCTTTCTAGTTTATTGTGTTCCTCTTTCTTACTTTCTTTTTACTTTATGGAAATACTTTTCTTTCTTTCTTTCTATCTTTCTTTCTAGTTTATTCTGTTCATTTTGTTTCATTCTTTCTTTCTCTCTAGTTTATTGTATTCCTTTACTTTCTATCTTTCTTTCTTTCTTTCTTTCTTCCTTCTAGTTTATTGTATTCCTTTACTTTCTTTCTTTCTTTCTTTCTTTCTTTCTTTCTAGTTTACTGTGTTCCATTTCTTTCTTTCTTTCTTTCTAGTTTATTGTGTTCCTCTTTCTTTCTTTCTTTCTTTATTTCTTTCTTTCTAGTTTATTGAGTTTCTTTTCTTTCTTTCTTTCTAGTTTATTGAGTTCCATTTCTTTCTTTCTTTCTTTCGAGTTTATTGTATTCCTTTTCTGTCTTTCTTTCTTTCTTTCTTTCTTTCTAGTTTGTTGTATTCCTCTTTGTTTCTTTCTTACTAGTTTATTGAAATCCTTTTCTTTCTTTCTTTCTTTCTAGTTTATTGTATATCTTTTCTTTCTTTCTTTCTTTCTTTCTTTCTTTCTAGTTTATTGAGTTCCTTTTCTTTCTTTCTTTCTTTCTAGTTTATTGTGTTCCTCTTTCTTTCTTTCTTTCTAGTTCATTGTATTCCTTTTCTTTCTTTCTTTCTTTCTTTCTTTCTTTCTTTCTTTCTTTCTTTCTAGTTTATTGTTTTCCTCTTTCTTTCTTTCTAGTTTATTGAGTTCCTCTTCTTTCTTTCTTTCTAGTTTATTGTATTCTTTTTCTTCTTTCTTTCTTTCTTTCTAGTTTATTGTATTATTTTTCTTTCTTTGTTTCTTTCTTTCTAGTTTATTGTGTTCCTCTTTCTTTCTTTCTTTGTGGTTATTGTGTTCCTTTTCTTACTTTCTTTCTTTCTTTCTAGTTTATTGTGTTCCTCTTTCTTTCTTTCTTTGTGGTTATTGTGTTCCTTTTCTTACTTTCTTTCTTTCTTTCTAGTTTATTGTATTCCTTTTCTTTCTTTCTTTCTTTCTTTCTAGTTTATTTAGTTCCTTTTCATTTTTTATTTCTTTCTTTCTAGGTTATTTTATTCCTTTTCTTTCTTTCTTTCTTTCTTTCTTTCTTTCTTTCTTTCTTTCTAGTTTATTGTATTCCTTTTCTTTCTTTCTTTCTTTCTAGTTTATTTAGTTCCTTTTCATTTTTTATTTCTTTCTTTCTAGGTTATTTTATTCCTTTTCTTTCTTTCTTTCTTTCTTTCTTTCTAGTTTCTTGTGTTCCTTTTCTTTCTTTCTTTCTTTCTTTCTTTCTTTTTTCTTTCTTTCTTTCCAGTTTATTGTGTTCCGCTTTCTTTCTTTCTTTCTAGTATATTGTGTTCATTTTCATTCTTCCATTCTTTCTTTCTGTTTCGTTTATTGAATTCCTTTTCTTTCTTTCTTTCTTTCTAGTTTACTATCTTCCTTTTCTTTCTTTTTTTCTTTCTTTCTTTCTAGTTTATTGTGTTCCTCTTTCTTTCTTTATTTCTTTCTTTCTAGTTTATTATGTTCCTCTTTCTTTCTTTCTTTCTTTCTTTCTAGTTTATTGTGTTCCTCTTTCTTTCTTTCTTTCTTTATTTCTTTCTTTCTTTGTTTCTAGTTTATTCTATTCCTTTTCTTTCTTTCTTTCTAATTTACTGTGTGCCTTTTTTTTGTTTCTTTCTTTCTATCTTTCTTTCTTTCTAGTTTATTGAGTTCCTTTTCTGTCTTTCGAGTTTATTGAGTACCTTTTCTTTCGTTCTTTCTTTCTAGTTTACTGTGTTCCTTTTCTTTCTTTCTTTCTTTCTTTCTAGTTTATTCTGTTCATTTTGTTTCATTCTTTCTTTCTTTCTAGTTTATTGTGTTCCTCTTTCTTTCTTTCTTTCTTTCTTTCTTTCTTTCTAATTTACTGTGATCCTTTTCTTTCTTTCTTTCTTTCTATCTTTCTTTCTTCTAGTTTATTGTGTTCCTCTTTCTTTCTTTCTTTCTAGTTTATTGAGTTCCTTTTCTGTCTTTCGAGTTTATTGAGTACCTTTTCTTTCATTCTTTCTTTCTAGTTTACTGTGTTACTTTTCTTTCTTTCTTTCTTTCTTTCCAGTTTATTGTGTTCCTCTTTCTTTCTTGCTACTTTACTGAAATCCTTTTCTTTCTTTCTTTCTTTCTTTCTTTCTTTCTTTCTAGTTTACTGTGTTCCTTTTCTTTCTTTCTTTCTAATTTATTGTGTTCCTCTTTTTTTCTTTATTTCTTTCTTTCTAGTTTATTATGTTCCTCTTTCTTTCTTTCTTTCTTTCTAGTTTATTGTGTTCCTCTTTCTTTCTTTCTTTCTTTCTTTCTGTCTAGTTTAATGTGTTCCTTAACTTTCTAGTTAATTGTGTTCCTTTTCATTCTTTCTTTCTTTCTAGTTTATTGTATTCCTTTTCTTTCTTTCTTTCTAATTTACTGTGTTCCTTTTCTTTCTTTCTTTCTATCTTTCTTTCTTTCTAGTTTATTGTGTTCCTATTTCTTTCTTTCTTTCTTGTTCATTGAGTTCCTTTTCTGTCTTTCGTGTTTATTGAGTACCTTTTCTTTCGTTCTTTCTTTCTAGTTTACTGTGTTCCTTTTCTTTCTTTCTTTCTTTCTTTCTTTCTTTCTTTCTTTCTAGTTTACTGTGATCCTTTTCTTTCTTTCCTTCTTTCTTTCTTTCTTTCTTTCTAGTTTATTGTATTCCTTTTCTTTCTTTCTTTCTTTCTAGTTTATTTAGTTCCTTTTCATTTTTTATTTCTTTCTTTCTAGGTTATTTTATTCCTTTTCTTTCTTTCTTTCTTTCTTTCTTTCTAGTTTACTGTGTTCCTTTTCTTTCTTTCTCTCTCTCTTTCTTTCTTTCTTTCTTTCTTTCTAGTTTACTGTGTTCATTTTCTTTCCTTCTATTTTATCGTATTCGTTTTCTTTCTTTCTTTCTTTCTTTCTTTCTTTCTAGTTTACTGTGTTCCTTTTCTTTCTTTCTTTCTTTCTTTCTTTCTTTCTTTCTTTCTAGTTTACTGTGATCCTTTTCTTTCTTTCCTTCTTTCTTTCTTTCTTTCTTTCTTTCTTTCTAGTTTATTGTATTCCTTTTCTTTCTTTCTAGTTTATTTAGTTCCTTTTCATTTTTTATTTCTTTCTTTCTAGGTTATTTTATTCCTTTTCTTTCTTTCTTTCTTTCTTTCTTTCTAGTTTACTGTGTTCCTTTTCTTTCTTTCTCTCTCTCTTTCTTTCTTTCTTTCTTTCTAGTTTACTGTGTTCATTTTCTTTCCTTCTATTTTATCGTATTCGTTTTCTTTCTTTCTTTCTTTCTTTCTTTCTTTCTTTCTAGTTTACTGTGTTCCTTTTCTTTCTTTCTTTCTAGTTTATTGTGTTCCTCTTTCATTATTTCTTTCTTTCTACTTTATTGAAATCCTTTTCTGTCTTTCTTTCTTTCTTTCTTTCTAGTTTATTGTATTCCTTTTCTTTCTTTCTTTCTTTCTTTCTTTCTTTCTATTTTACTGTGTTCTTTTTCTTTTTTTACTTTCTTTCTTTCCAATTTATTGTGTTATTCTTTATTTCTTTCTTTCTTTCTAGTTTATTCAGTTCCTTTTGTTTGTTTCTTTCTTTCTACTTTATTGTATTCCTTTTCTTTCTTTCTTTCTTTCTTTCTTTCTTTCTACTTTATTGTATTCCTCTTTCTTTCTTTCTTTCTTTCTAGTTTATTGAGTTTCTTTTCTTTCTTTCTTTCCTCCTTTGTAGTTTACTGTGTTCCTTTTCTTTCTTTCTTTCTTTCTTTCTTTCTTTCTTTCTTTCTTTCTTTTTTCTTTCTTTCTTTCCGGTTTATTGTGTTCCGCTTTCTTTCTTTCTTTCTAGTTTATTGTGTTCATTTTCATTCTTTCATTCTTTCTTTCTGTCTCGTTTATTGAATTCCTTTTCTTTCTTTCTAGATTACTATATTCCTTTTCTTTCTTTCTTTCTTTCTTTCTTTCTAGTTTATTGTGTTCCTCTTCCTTTCTTTCTTTCTTTCTTTCTTTCTAGTTTTTTGAGTTTCTTTTCTTTCTTTCTTTCTTTCTTTCTTTCTAGTTTATTATGTTCCTCTTTCTTTCTTTCTTGTTTATTGAGTTCCATTTCTTTCTTTCTTTCGAGTTTATTGTATTCCTTTTCTTTCTTTCTTTCTTTCTTTCTAGTTTGTTGTATTCCTCTTTGTTTCTTTCTTTCTAGTTTATTGAAATCCTTTTCTTTCTTTCTTTCTTTCTTTCTTTCTAGTTTATTGTATATCTTTTCTTTCTTTCTTTCTTTCTTTCTTTCTTTCTTTCCGTCTTTCTAGTTTATTGAGTTCCTTTTCTTTCTTTCTTTCTTTCTTTCTTTCTTTCTTTCTTTCTAGTTTATTGTGTTCCTCTTTCTTTCTTTCTTTCTTTCTAGTTCATTGTATTCCTTTTCTTTCTTTCTTTCTTTCTTACTTTCTTTCTTTCTAGTTTATTGTTTTCCTCTTTCTTTCTTTCTAGTTTATTGAGTTCCTTTTCTTTCTTTCTTTCTAGTTTATTGTATTCTTTTTCTTCTTTCTTTCTTTCTTTCTTTCTAGTTTACTGTGTTCCTTTTCTTTCTTTGTTTCTTTCTTTCTAGTTTATTGTATTCCTTTTCTTTTTTTCTTTCTAGTTTATTGTGTTCCTCTTTCTTTCTTTCTTTCTTTCTTTCTTTCTTTGTAGTTATTGTGTTCCTTTTCTTTCTTTCTAGTTTACTGTGATCCTTTTCTTTCTTTCTTTCTTTCTTTCTTTCTTTCTAGTTTATTTAGTTCCTTTTCATTTTTTATTTCTTTCTTTCTTTCTAGGTTATTGTATTCCTTTTCTTTCTTTCTTTCTTTCTGTCTTTCTTTCTAGTTTATTGTATACATTTTCTTTCTTTCTTTCTTTCTTTCTAGTTTATTGTGTTCATTTTCTGTCTTTCATTCTTTCTAGTTTATTTTATTCCTTTCTTTCTTTCTTTCTTTCTTTCTTTCTTTCTTTCTAGTTTATTGAGTTCCTTTTGTTTCTTTCTTTCTTTCCTTCTAGTTTATTGTATTCCTTTTCTTTCTTTCTTTCTTTCTTTCTTTCTAGTTTATTTAGTTCCTTTTCATTTTTTATTTCTTTTTTTCTTTTTAGGTTATTGTATTCCTTTTCTTTCTTTCTTTCTTTCTAGTTTATTGTATACATTTTCTTTCTTTCTTTCTTTCTTTCTTTCTAGTTTATTGTGTTCATTTTCTTTCTTTCATTCTTTCTAGTTTATTTTATTCCTTTTCTTTCTTTCTTTCTTTCTTTCTTTCTTTCTTTCTTTCTAGTTTATTGAGTTCCTTTTGTTTCTTTCTTTCTTTCCTTCTAGTTTATTGTATTCCTTTTCTTTCTTTCTTTCTAGTTTATTATTTTCCTTTTCTTTCTTTATTTCTTTCTTTCTTTCTTTCTAGTTTATTGTATTCCTTTTCTTTTTTCTTTCTAGTTTACGGTGTTCCCTTTCTTTCTTTCTAGTTTATTGAGTTCCTTTTCTTTCTTCATTTCTTTTTTTTTTCTAGTTTACTGTGGTCCTTTTCTTTCTTTCTTTCTTTCTTTCTTTCTTTTTTTCTTGTTTATTGTCTTCTTTTCTTCTTTCTTTCCTTCTAGTTTTGTGTTATCCTATTTCCTTTTTAATTTCCTTATTTCCTGTATATTGTGTTTCTTTTCTTCCTTTCTTTCTCGTTTATTGGGTTTCTTTCTTTCTTATTGTGTTCTATTCGCCCTTTATTTCCAACTTATTATGTTTGTTCATTCTTGTTCCTTTCCTTCTTTCTAATTTATTGTTTAACTTTCTCTACATCAATTCTAGTATCTATCTATCTATGTCAATCTTTTCATATCTATCTATCTATCTATCTATCTATCTATCTATCTATGTCTTAGTGTATTTTTATATGAAGTGTGGAAAAATTGTCATCTAAATGATGCTTAAATGAAAATAACCCTTACATCTCATTTTAATAGATATTTTTACCAAAATTGCACAAAAATATCTTCAAATACTAAAGAGTATATTTATTCAATAAATATATATATATTTATTATTTATTATTAATTATTATATACATTTATTCAATAAAATCACCTTCGAATTCACCCATGACCTCCAGATATCTTTGGAATCTCCTGCAACTCTTCGGGATGGTCTCCTTGTTTAATTTGGTGAATGATGTCATAATCCTTCCCTTCAGTTCGTCTTTGGTGTTACAAGGAGTTTTGTTGGTCTCTCACTCAACTGCGCCCCACCCATAATAATCAAGAGGGTTGCAGTCTAGAGAGTTACGTGACCAGATATAAGGGGATGATGTGGTTGCAGAAATAGTCTGAAAGCCATGACAGGATTCTCCTGCTTGTGTGGAATGGTGCAGAGTCCTGTTGCCAGACATAGCCATCCTCTTGACCCAGAGCAGCACTACCTCCTCAAGGCACTTGATGTAGGCCTCCATGTAGAGTCTGAGACCCTGTAGGAATATGAATGGAGTCATAACATTGTCATCATTCCAAACACCTTCATAATCACCTTTGGAATCATCCATCTCTTTCTGAATCCTCAGCATTATTCTCAGATTGGCGCCCAAACATTCTGAAATGTTTGTGTTGGAACTTCCAGGAAAAATGCCAAGTAGTACAGCATGCCATTTCCATATTTCTGGCAGAGTGAATTGTGTTATGATGCTCTTTTTCTTACAGATGGGGCCAAATGACCCTGCTATACGGTGCAGTTGACAAAATGAAAAACAAACACATGGCCTGCACGAAATTAAAAATATAAAATGGTGACAATTTACCCATCGCACCCTGTATATATCTATCTAGCTAGCTATTTCTGTCTGTATCCATCTATCTTTCTGTCTACATATTTATATCTGTATCTCTCTATCTATATCTTTCTGTCCATATCCATCTCTCGATCTACCTATTTACGTTTGTATTTTTCTATCTGTATATATATATCTATCAATCTGTTACAGTGTATTCATAATCCATCTATCAAAAATAAATATCTAGAGTATCTGTCTCTCTCTCTCTATGTATATATCTATCATGCTTTAATCTAACGAGATTATCTACCATTTTTGGTATCTATCTCAATATATTCCAATCTATTCATTTATCTATCACATTATCCCAGTCTATTCATTATCTATCTCTCTATCTCAGTCTATTCATTATCTATCTATCTATCTATCTATCTATCTATCTATCTATCTATCTATCTATCTATCTCAGTCTATTCATTATCTGTCTATCTATCTATCTATCTATCTATTTCTGTCTGTATCTATCTATCTATCTATCTATCTATCTATCTATCTTTCTATCTATCTATCTCAGTCTATTCATTATCTATTTATCTCTATATCCATCTCTCTAGCTATTTATTTCTGTCTGTCTGTTGTGTCTATCTGTCTGTATCTATCTATCTATCTCAGTCTAGAGACTTCATTATCTATCTATCTATCTATCTATCTATCTATCTATCTATCTATCTATCTATCCCAATATATTCATTATCTATCTCTCTCTTTATATATGTATTTATATCTATCTATCTATCTATCCATCCATTTATCTATCCCAATATATTGCTTATCTATCTATCTATCTATCTATCTGTGCATTGTATTATCTATCTATCTATCTATCTATCTATCTATCTATCTATCTATCTATCTATCTATCTATCTATCTGTGCATTGTATTAATTATCTATCTATCTATCTGTTGACATGTCTATCTATCTCTCTGTGCATTGTATTAATTATCTCTCTATCTATCTATCTATCTATCTATCTATCTATCTATCTATCTATCTATCTATCTATCTATCTATCTATCTATCTATCCTTGTTCATTCATTATCTATCTATTCATTATGTATGTACGTATGTATGTATGTATGTATGTACGTATGTACATATGTATGTATGTATGTATGTATGTACGTACGTATGTATGTATGTATGTATGTATGTATGTTCTGGCACAGAGATTGCTAGATAGCCGTCGACCTCTCAAAAAGGTTTATCCACCCTTTGACAGGTCTTGCTGTTTGTCCTGCAGAGTTTCTAGCCTCCCTCCTCACCAGGTTGATCTGGTGGGGGAACCGGTTCAGTTGCTGATTGATCTGGCACTCAGCAGCTAAACTAAGGTTGGTGTCTGAGGGCACCATGAAGACACCAAGAGAGTTGTCCCCCTCAGCCTTCCTCAAAGCAGACATCTAGGAAAAGGAAAACTGATATAACACCTGCGGTGTCTGCTGCCTCTGATCATATAGATTTGTTCTTCTTTTAGGGTCAAGGGTGCAGTCACTCAGAGAATGGGATTGAATACCTTTCCTAACCAAAAAAGGCAAACCCATTCAATGAAGGCTTCCAATGATATTAGCATCAATGGCCTTAAGGGCTCTGGGACTAGTTGTGAAATGGTCTGGCGAGCAGGTGTTCCAGAGTGATGCATCATCCTGCTACTGCCAAAAAATGTAAGCCAATGAACCTTGGCTGTTGAGGTAGTTAGGACATTGTTGGGCTTACAGTCATCTGTCTCACGTCAGGAGTGTGGAAAAGTTTGCAAAAGTGCAGCAGGATTAAAACAAAATGTTAAAATACATGTCAACAATGTTGCAGGAACTTTTGCCACAAATGTTCGTCATGTCTGTCACACATTTGCCAAAGAATGCATGTCTTTAGCTGGACTAAAAAGTCACATAAGAGCAGCTCATCAATGAGCTTTTTTTATGGGTGTTCAAACAATGGCAATGCTCAAACATGAGTTTGCAGACATCATCATGTTTCTATCTGTCTATCTATATCAGTCTGTTCATATCTATCTATCTATCTATCTATCTATCTATCTATATATATATCTATATATATATATATATATATATACTTGACAGTTATTATCTATCTTTAACAGTTATTATCTCTCTCATTCTGTTTATATCTATCTATCTACCTACCTCAGTCTGTTTATATCTATCTATCTATCTATCTATCTATCTATCTATCTACACGAGTTTACAGCCATCAGCATGTTTCTATCTGTCTATAAATCTACCTGTTTATTATCTATCTATCTATCCATCTGTTCATTATCTATCTATCTATCTATCTATCTATCTATCTCACCGTTCATATCTATCTATCTATCCATCTAACTTTATATCTATCTATCTATCTATCTATCTATCTATCTATCTATCTATCTATCTATCTATCTATCTATCTATCTATCTATCTATCCCAGTATATTCATTATCTATTTATCTATCACAGATAAATATCTAGACTATATACCTCTATGTATCTATCTATCCTATTTAAATCTATCTAGATCATCTATGTATGTATGTATGTATGTATGTATGTATGTATGTATGCATCTATCTATCTATCTATCTATCTATCTATCTATCTATCTATCTATCTATCTATCTATCCCAGTATATTCATTATCTATTTATCTATCACAGATAAATATCTAGACTATATACCTCTATGTATCTATCTATCCTATTTAAATCTATCTAGATCATCTATGTATGTATGTATGTATGTATGTATGTATGCATCTATCTATCTATCTATCTATCTATCTATCTATCTATCTATCTATCTATCTATCTATCTATCTATCTCAGTATCTTCCTATGTCGCTAGTCCAGTCTATCTATCTATCTATCTATCTATCTATCTATCTATCTATCTATCTATCTATCTGAGCTT
>OZ010615.1:39020754-39048254 GCA_963932145.1 Acanthosepion lycidas | reverse complement strand
AAGGAATTTTACTATGCAAACCGTTTTTGCTGAAACGGTTTGTTAAGGTTGGTTGCATCGGTTTAAAATTAGTAGCCGTTTGTGTTTTACAAGGGAGGGAGACAATTACTTGTGGGAACACGCACAGGACAAGTTGGACACGTTACTGTGAGCAGGTCTGTGTTTCTCTTTCGTCAGTTTCTTTTCTTTTTTTTTCTTCTTTTTTTCTTCCTTTTTTTATTATTAAGTCTTAAATTCAACCCTGAGGTGAAAGGTTACATTTTAGGGACTTTTGAATCCTTAATATACCACCAGAAGCAGAGAAAAAAATGATTATATATAGACCCACCCGCACTGAACCAAAAAAAAAAACACACAAAAAGAAAATAATTTCGATCTAGTGAGATATATTGAAATTGGATACGCGTTATTTTAACAAAATCTATTTCATTTTTTTTCTTTCTTTCTCAGTCCTGTTTTTATTTTAAAATATCCCTTTTTATTTTGTTTATATCTTATGTTTATTAGTGGGTATATATAAGTACAGGTGTGGGGTTATTCTTAAAAGATATTTATTTATGGATAGGTGGTTGGTAATTCTTTTGTTTTGTCGTACGTTAAAAGGTAACAAGACAGTTTTCACACTTGGAGTTCTTTCATTGTCTTTTCTTGTTCTTGATACGAAAAAGAAATATAATAAAAAAAAAAAATCCTACTGTATCTATCCCTCTCCAGTATTAAACTTCTATCCATTCCATCATTTGTCTAGCTAATTTATTTACCAAGTTTTTTTTTTTATTCTCCTTTTTTTTTTAACCTGATTACCTAAAGAATAAAAGCCCAGGTCATTTCACTAGACTCCTTCGCATATCCAATATTTTTACCACAACCATCCTCATCTCTCCATCTTTTTCTATTTTCCTCCCTTAGATTCGATTGTTTGACATCATCTTTTTATATAAATAACAATTAATACTCAAGTGCGATAATTAATTCAATATACGTCGATGTATTTATAAACTTTCAATACATATATATATATATATATATATATATATATATACACGCTATGTGTAAGCAGTGCGTGTAACCGAACGTATTTCTTTACCAGCCACTTGGAAATGTGTATCATTCACAAAACGAATCTAGCGGTAGATTTCTTTTACAACACTTTAATAATATAAAAATACGAACACACTTATTAGTAAATACGCACTTAGATTTCTCTTGGTAGATCTCTTTTTAAAACAACTTTTTTTTTTTTTTTTTTTTCTCCATTATTCTTTTTAATAATTTAACTATGTGTATAACTAGCCTTATTGGTGAAAGTGTATGTATTTTTACCTCGTGGTGTGTGGATTATCGTATATTGTGTGTGTATAATTAGTAATTAATTAAACTTACAATAAGTAAAATACAATAATCAACTAATTATGCTATATATGCACCTATTATCTATATTTCCACATATTGTTCCTCTCAGTTGCTTCCTTTTTTTTTTATATACAAATCAAGTTTCGTCTGTATTAATAAAAATATTTCTCTTGGAATGACTATTGTTCAATATTTGGCATTTAGTACTTTTTTTAGTCATTAAAGGATGCAGTGTATACTAACCACATAAAAACAAAGAGGGTGGACAACAATTCAGACTGAGTGTATTTGTTATCAAAACGTTTGGTTTCTTTTCCTTGTGTATAATTTTTTTAAACTTTTTTTGCCCATCTCTCTGTGTTCTCTCATCTCTTGAAGAGCAGTTCGATTGCTCTGAAATAACTTTGATTTTTGTACGTAATTTAGTTATATCTGTATGTATGAACCTGATATTATCAAATCCATACAGCCATATAACTAAAAATTAATAATACATATATTTTTCGGGACGTATGTTGTGCATGTAAATAAAATTCTTCTGAAGTAATAATAATACTCAGAAATGAAACTTTACATGGCTTTGTGGTTATATATGTGTGTGTAGTGTGTTTAATTTGTTATGAGGAATAATGTGTTTGTGATAAAAACGAAAAAGAGAAGCACCTTTTTTGTGTGCAAGGCTATAATTTAATTATAAACTGATCTTTGTTCAATTATTGAAGATTAAAGATTAAAAAGTCTAAATTTATGCACGAATTACTTCATTTAATTAATAAGCTGTCTTTTTCTTTTTTTTTTTTTTTTTTTATCCTCATCAAACAAAATATACAACATTTATTTTATTTTTACTATACAATTTTTATAGACTCCAAAGAACCTGAGTCGGTTGAAGAGTATCCCCAAAAATTAAACTAAAGTTAAATGTACAATTTGAGTTTTTTTTATCAAGGCAGTTTGTTGTGCACTAACACACGATATCAAATTATCAAATATACTTGTAAACTGTATAAAGACGGCGTGTATTATACACTATACACACATCCATTCCTGTGTTTATTTTTTTTTTATCTTTCGTTGTTCATCTGGGCCGAAATTGAACAGTAAGATTTTTTTTCTTAGGTGTTTTTATAATTAGTCATAATAGGTAAAAATAGTATTTTTTTTTTTTTTTTTTTTTTTTTTTTTAAGATTTGCTTGTCGCATTTGTTTTTTGGTCCTCATAGAAATTTATAAAAATCCCTTCACGTCCATATGCAAGCTTGTAAATTGTTGTGTGTGTATTTTTAAGGCAATCAGAAAATACAGTGTCACTCAAAGTAAATGTATGTATTGTAATAGTACACAGAAGTCACTACAATTGAAGTCTTAAGCCCGCTAGCCCACTGTCTACCTTCATTTTTGCTTTATTTTCAATATACACACACACACACGCTATATATATGTGTGTGTGTGTGTGTGTGAGGTTCTGTTCATTTTGTAAAAGTTTCTTTTTCCGTTAATGATATTTTAAAAATGCACCTATTTCTTATCGGCATAACTGTCCAGGAAGATCAAAGCATTATTAAACACTAAAAAACAAAACAGTAACTATTTTACTCTTAGTTTTTTTTTTAACCCTTGGAATGGATCATCATCACATTGAAGAATTGATTTATAAACCGTAATTCAAAACAAAAACAATTTCAGTATCTCACTAGTAAACTGATTATTATTATTATTTCTAACGGATGCCATAAAAAAAAAAGATTATCGTGTCTACTTCTCTTTATCTCGTGTCTTTTTCAATTGTAATCGATTATCTTCCTGCAATTTTCTTTCTCTTCTTATCTCAAAAGATCCCTTTTCAATTCATCTTCCTGTAATTATTTTTTTTCTTTTCTTATCTGATCCTTTTGTATATAAAAAAAAACAAAAAAAAACTAATTCTCAACCTACTTTACCACTAATACCTTTTGTTTTGTTTGACAATCTTTTATTACTTCTGACAAGCACCTGTATTTTTTGTGCCAATTTCAACTTGAATATTAGTGAATTACACATTTAATTTTTAATTAATGTACTATAAATAGCCACACGATTGATAAAAATAGGTTTCGTTTTTGCTTTCATCTTCATCATTCTTTTCTTTTTGTACGTATTTAAAAGGCAAAGCCGCAAAATATATCAATATATTTTAAAAAGTGCTTACTACTTTTAGTTTTAACTTCAGTTTTCCTTTTTTGTTTTTTAAATTTTATTTTAAGCTTTCTTTATATTTTTTTTAATTAAAAATTGTTTTTTTTATTCTTTGATCTAAAAATGTGACCTGTTCTATGTAATTGTAATCTGTTTTTGTCTGTATCGTATTTTAAATTCAGAAGAATGGCTTGGTGATGAAAAATGTCTTTGTCTTTAAAACTGTGATTGATACTTGCACTGTGTGTGTCAGTTTTTACAGTGATACATTTTTAAATCTGTTTATTTACTTTTTCAGCATTGTTTTCGAGGTTGTAGCAATTACTAAATTTAAAAAAAAAAAAAAAAAAAGAACGAAAGAAAAAGATTTTAAACAAATGCATTTATTTATTATTCCGGTTACCGATAATGGTGACTGCTTCATGTTGAAATCTTTCTTTCTTTTCTAAAAGAGAAACGATTGTGAAATGAAAACTGTCTTGAGATTTTGTTATAAACCACTGTCGTTTTAAAGATGTCTTTTAGTTTAGTTTTTATACAATAAAAAGACTGTTAATTTTGCTTGCTGACAATATATTTATTTAAAATTTAATTTTAATTTTTCACAATTTACCAAATGTCACACGTGAAGAAAACATCGCCTACTGTCTGTGTGTAACTTAGAAACAAAAATCAACCCCACGACATTTAAAATTATTCTTTGCTAATTTACGTGTATGAACTTTTTTATTTTTTATTTTTATCGATTTATTTCTTTGTGTGTGTGTTTGTTTAAAAAAAACAATACACAAGATAAGAATATTAATATAAAAAAAGCTGGTAACTTGTGTGTTGTGATCATGTTACTCGTAAATTGTACTGGACACATGCACAGAGAAAGCCTAAAGGTATTATTATGCAGTTTTTTTTGTTTTGTTTTTTTTCGCTAAAATCGTTGGTATTAGTTTTTGTCATAACTTTTTTAAATTACATTAACTTCATGATCCTGATACTTTTTTTTTTTTTTTTTTTTTTTTTAATTTAATGACAAAAATTGTCCCTTTTTTTGGATAGGACGGGCATTTGATGTTAGTTTTACAGTTTTACTTATATAGATTTTTATTTTTCGTAGTTAGATATTGTCGAAATACGAGGCGTAGTAAAAAAAAAATCAACAAAAACCGATTTACTGTCGAAAGGCAGTGCACGAGCACTTGTTTCCACTAAAATTAAATATTAAGATTTTTATTATTATTTGCAGGGAATCCCCACTTGCAAAACATATATATATATATATATATATATATATATATAATCCTTTTTTATTATTAAGCCAATTTAATTCTTATCTAATTAATCTGCACTTCAACAAACAAAAACTATATATAATTTTCTCTCTCTCTCTTTCTCCTTCTCACACACGAGAGTGCTGATAAGTTCTCGCCCAAATCCACTTTTTTGATTTTTAAACCATCGTAATACTCTTATCAATTAATTTTATTATTTACGGGGTAAGTGGTTCAGGTCGAGAAAATCTTCAATATTTTGCTCTTCTGTGTATCATATCCGTTGAGGACGTGGACGATCATGGCTCTCCACAATGTCCTGTTTTTTGTAGCTCTCTGAGTAGTCTTTTTTTTTTTTTTTTGATATCTCTCCTAATCCTTGTTCTGCCACCCTCTTCTTCTTACTCATTGACATTCACGTGTTGAAAATCTTTTGTCGTAAAAATGTTTTTATCTCGCTGCTTGCTTTTCTTTTTTTTAAATTCTTTGTTTATAAATAAATTGTCATGTGACGTTGATTTCAGTACTGTTTTTTTTTTTTTGTTTTTATTTTTTTATTATACCAACTGATGAATATAAATTGTCAGAGCAAATTCCTATTAAATAGGTTAAACAGACTTGATCTGATCGACTCTTTTTCTTTTCTTCTTTATCCAACAGCAGATGACCGTTATTTCCTTCCTGGTTCGTTTTCGAAATAGATGGCGTCCCCCTCCACCATTTTTTCTTTCCACCCCCAAACTTTTTTTTTTTTTTGTTTTTTTTTTTTTTTCAATGACCAAAGGGCTTCATAATCTTTCAGAGAATCTGTACTTAATGTGTGTGTTAATAGGAAGCGTTTATGACTTCTTTTTTTTTTTTTTTTTCACTTCTCGCTCTCTTGTTTTTGTTTCCCTTTCTCTCTCCTCTCTGTCTTCCCCTCTTTTTTCTTTCCGCGTTTCTCTATCCCCGCGCTGTTTTGTCTCTCTCTCTCTCTCTCTCCGCGCTGTTTTGTCTCTCTCTCTCTCTCCGCGCTGTTTTGTCTCTCTCTCTCTCTCCGCGCTGTTTTGTCTCTCTCTCTCTCTCCGCGCTGTTTTGTCTCTCTCTCTCTCTCTCCGCGCTGTTTTGTCTCTCTCTCTCTCTCTCCGCGCTGTTTTGTCTCTCTCTCTCTCTCTCCGCGCTGTTTTGTCTCTCTCTCTCTCTCTCCGCGCTGTTTTGTCTCTCTCTCTCTCTCTCCGCGCTGTTTTGTCTCTCTCTCTCTCTCTCCGCGCTGTTTTGTCTCTCTCTCTCTCTCTCCGCGCTGTTTTGTCTCTCTCTCTCTCTCTCCGCGCTGTTTTGTCTCTCTCTCTCTCTCTCTCCCCGCGCTGTTTTGTCTCTCTCTCTCTCTCTCTCCCCGCGCTGTTTTGTCTCTCTCTCTCTCTCTCTCCCCGCGCTGTTTTGTCTCTCTCTCTCTCCCCGCGCTGTTTTGTCTCTCTCTCTCTCTCCCCGCGCTGTTTTGTCTCTCTCTCTCTCTCCCCGCGCTGTTTTGTCTCTCTCTCTCCCCGCGCTGTTTTGTCTCTCTCTCTCTCTCCCCGCGCTGTTTTGTCTCTCTCTCTCTCTCCCCGCGCTGTTTTGTCTCTCTCTCTCTCTCTCTCCGCGCTGTTTTGTCTCTCTCACTCTCTCTCCCCGCGCTGTTTTGTCTCTCTCTCTCTCTCTCTCTCTCTCCGCGCTGTTTTGTCTCTCTCTCTCTCTCTCTCTCTCCCCGCGCTGTTTTGTCTCTCTCTCTCTCTCTCTCTCTCCCCGCGCTGTTTTGTCTCTCTATCTCGTATATATTGACGTTGCATAAACTACAAATTGTTCTTTTTCTTGAGTCCCTAAAGTGAGATTCTCCTGTCAAGACTCTATTGGGTCACTTAATTGACCTCATTTCTAATTTCTTTCTTTCAAAAAGGTGAATTTTGATTTTGCCCTTATTTAAATATTCGATTGGACGTTTGTCGGTTTTTATTCTGAAAAAAAAAAAATACTTTCAAATATTTACTGACAATGAGTTCAATAAGTAAAAACCTTGGTAACTCTTTAGACATGTAACCTTGTGCCAAACATAACTAAAATATCTAACTATTTTCATGTTATTGCATCTGCTTTAATTTTAGCATCCTCCAACATATTGGAATAAACAATCACCATCAATTTCCTACGTTCAATCCCACACACTGACAAAATTGTCAAGGTGGGGGAGAGGCTAAGGAAGCAACCTATAGAAAATAAAATAAATATGCAGTGGGGGTTGAGGGAAGAAAGACCTGGGTGTGCTAGATTGCCTCCACCCAGTTCTTATCATCCGTTACCCTTTTTATCTCTTACACTTTTTGTGTGCGTATCATGACACTCTACCTCATGTAAGAAGGTAGATCATACTATGGTCTAAGTATAAATATCACTTATATTTCTGCATATAAAATGTTTTTTAAATCTCCAAAATCACCCTTAAAAATTGGGAGTCGTCTTGTAATACAATTCTAAAAAAAGAAACCTTAAATTCTGAGTGATGTTTGTCGGTAAGCTAACCTCAGTCTAGGTGTGATAACCAATAATGCATATGAAAAAATTCACATTATCAAATAAAGTTATTATAAAACAAAATTAAAACCATTTCTGCCTTGTATATTACTGGCATAACTTAATAAATTGCCTATTCGAAGAATAATTCCTTATTGTATCCTTGCAAGCTCAGCTGAGAAAATGTAAACATTGAGTTATTACATTCACAGTAACCTTTTATCTTTCACTAAACTTTCAATAATGAAATATAGAGATGAAAACTAATTCAGAAACTAAAAGAAAAAAAAATTAATGAAACAAATGTCATTAAACCAATTATATAAAGGTGAGGAAGAACACTGTCATTTAAAACCTTGTCAAATATAAGAACTTTTATTTGTTATTATTACAATTGTAAAACGCTTCAATTAAAAAGATTAAAAAAAAAATAGTATTTTTCATATATTTCCATGTATAAAATGACCTTTAAATCCCCCCCAAAATCCCCCTTAAAAATTGGGGGTCATTTTACACTACATTTCTAAAAAAAAGAAACCTTAAATTCTGAGTGATGTTTATTGGTAAGCTAACCTCAGCCTCAGTTCAATAACCAATAACATATATGAAAAGATTCACATTATCAAATCAACTGAGAATAAAATAAAAGTAAAACCATTTCTACCTTTATATATTACTAGCATAACTTCATAATAAATTGCCTATTCAAAGAATAATTCCTTATCAATGAAATCAACTTGTATCCTTGCAAGCTAGACTGAGAAAATGTTAACATTGAGTTATGATTGCCTTCACAGCAATGGAATGTACTATTATCGTACTGTTATTAGTGGTATTTTGTGATTGTCAATGAAGTATAAGTAAATGGCTATTATTAGTACATCAGGCTGTTTGTCACCCTTAGGAGAAGAGGAAGAGGAAGAATCAATATTCACAAGAGATCATGTGATGAAACAAACAAAACAATGGTTTCCCTTTTAAGGGACATGTGTAGGAAAAACATATAGAATCAGTTTCATTTCATTTATTTTTGAATTTCTAAGGATACAGTAATATTTCTAATAAGATCATCTTTATAAGTAATAAACACTCGTCTGATATTATAAATTAAATTCATGAAATTTTTTTTTTTTTTATTGTGACCACTGACAATAAATCCTGGTAGGACTTCTAGTTGTCTATGAACCAACCACCTTGCTGTAAAGATGGAATAATTCTTTTTCAATTCACCCCCAAACAAGGTGATAATGATGCTAAGACACAATGGGTTACTAGGAATGGAAAAGAATAAGGACTTTAGAAGTAATTGAAAATTCAGTTAAATATTCCAAACACCTGAAGAAGACCTGAGCGTACAACAGCTGAAACTTGATAAATATGGCAACAAAGATGGGGATGATAGTCCGAACAATGTAAATAGCGTACATAATACCTCATCTCAGTAGCATAGTCCCTTTCTTGTTATTTATTGAATTTGCGTCTCCTGTTATTTTTCCTTTTCTTTCAATAAAATATCAATACTTTTAAATATTTTAATTTTTTTTAGATTACTTATAATGGGTCATTTAATGCTGACAAGATTTTTAGTGCTGCTAATATTTTTTTCCCCTCCAAAAATGTGTTGCTGGTAAAAACCTTTTACAAAAATGTATTGCTGGAACTAAAACTTATTTTTACACTTTCATAGTGTTTTCACCCCAGTTTGGGGGTTAACTATTTCCTAATAGCTGGGACCCTAACAGGTGCTGCCATCCCCGGTCAAGATGAACCTGGGAACACCAGTAATTAAGAGGTGATCCCATGCTCATCAAAACCTCCTGATCAGTCCTTGCTGTTGGATATAGTTTATCATCTTATCCAGGATGCCTCAATTTGGTGGGGAGTCTACATAGGTGCAGTTAGCATATTCTGAAGCCTGAGCAAACGGGGCATAGATTGCTTAGTAATTAAAAGAAATTATCGAAAAAAGGTGATCATGTTGTATTGGTCATGGAATTTTTTTTTTTTTTTTTTTTTTTTTCTGAACTTGTGTCAGTAAATCATTATCTCCTCAAAATGCTTACAATCTAAAAATGTTTTCTGGCATTAAATAACTTGCAAATGGTTGATGAGTTGTAAAAAGAACAAATCAATTAATCAAAGGTGATGTTAACAATACCTGCACGTTAATCAAGTTTGACGCTTTTTTTTTTCTTTTTTTTTTTTTTTTTTTTCTCAGTATTTTTTTAAAGACTAGAATTTTTTTCAAACACTCTGATGCATGTTGAAATCTTCACAGTATTTAGTATTGTTGAAGTTATCACATTTTTTTGTTGGGATTTACAAGCTCTAATTTCAGACCAATTGATGAAATTTGAATAAGCTGATTTCTTAGGGAAAAATACTCTGACAAAAACCCTATTTAATATGTTCTTTAATTTCATAGGGCTTCACGATAAACTAATTTTTTTTTTCTTTTTTAACAACAAAGAATACATTCTTAGGATTTCTTACTCTTTAGCATGCAACATAGAACTGTTATGCATAAATATTTCTTTCTGGAGCCAAATTCCAACTTTTTAATGTGTTTAGAGTTTTTGCAAATGCAAGGGGAAATTGAAACTGGATTCTTGTATATATATATATATATATATATATATAAAACTTGAAAGATATGCAAAAAACAATATTGTATTTTTATTAAATAATTACTTTAATTATTAAATTTTATTTTACAATTGTGGGAGTATGTTAAATAAAACTTCATTTTCAAAAAAAAAAAAAAAAAAAATAAATTTATTGTACTAAGCTATGCACTTTCAAAAAAAAAAAAAAAAAAAAAAAAAAAAACTGTACTTTGTACCCCCCTTACCTGTTTGCACTACTCCCCAAAGTTTGGTTTCAATTGGTCAATGTATGGCTGTTATAGAGGTTTTGGTGGACAGACTAACAGAAGTCACAGGATTTTATATATGGATTAAATTCTTGGGTTGCTGAAGGCCATTTATTTTACTGTTTTCATTTATGCTTATATGAATTATCGGCATGTTCTTGGAGCAAATAAACGCTTTCAAAATGGTACAACTGCTTGCATTTAATTTTGTCATTTACTGGATTCATGCTTGAAGAGTTTTTTATTTAAGAAATAATAAATTTCTGCCTGAATTTCTGGAACGAGGAATTAACATTGCCCCTAGTGAAGTGCTTTTCAAATTATCTGATGTGGTTACCAAGCTTCTCTCCCCCCAATGTTCAAGGGGACTGGCAAATGAAGCTTTCCAGTCGCGGTTAGTGTGGTCTCCCCCACTTTTTTTTTTTATTTTTAAATATGCCCTACTTTAGTCATTTTGAGACTCGGTCAGTTAGGCGACCTTTTGATACATGACTGACAAGGCAGATTTTTTCTGCAGTAGACAAGTTGCCATCCAAGGCTATAGAACCTGGTCTGTTCTGCTATTTACCCATAGCTGGGGGGTGAGGAAGAGGATACATACCTTTCCCAAGGATGTTAGCACATAAGTGAATGTAATGGATTTGGTTGGAATTAGAAGTCTGCTCTCCGATTCCTCAATCTAAGCCACTATCCATTACTCCATCGTCTGATGTCTTATTCATTCTAAGGCCAGTGCAAGGGACCAGTACCATATTTGTTCCATATAATTATGTAATAATGACCCAAGAAAACATTTGAACATTGGTGGTATTATTCATTTATATCATAAAAATATAATGAATATAATAAAAGCTGTATCACTTTTTTATTTTATATTGATTTTGTAGAAATATATGTCTCTTTGGTATTGCTAGGTGTGGTTCTCGCACAGTCACACTCTTCATCATCATCATGATGGTGGCGTCGCACTCTTCATCGTCATCATGATGGTGACGTCACTGTTTTGCTGTTCATTATATCTCTCACATTAGTTTTTTTGCAGTGACTTTTAACATGAGCTAGTAATTGAAAAATATAACCATCATAAATATAAAACTAAAAAGAAAATGTCTCTGTCTATATTTCTGTGATGAGGTATTATGTACATTATTTACATTATTCGGACCATTGTCCTCATCTTTGTCGTGATATTTATTACAACGTTTTGGCCGTTGCATGTTCCAGACCTCTTCAGGTGGACATCATTGCTAGAGTTGAGGAGGTGGCCTTGAACATCCCTCAGGCTCAGGAGAATGAACTGGGATGAAAGGTGAGACAGACCTTGGAGAAGGCCAAGTCGCCCAGGTCTAACATAACAAAACTGGAGAGGCTGGCGATCGGATCCCTACAGAGGAACGAAAACATCATCATACTACCGGCTGACAAAGGCAATGCGACTGCAGTGATGGACAAATCAGATTATACAAGAAAGCTGGAAGACCTCATTAGCAATGGTAGCTACAACAAAGTAAAAAAGAATACTACAATGAAAATGGAACGCAGACTGTCACAGATACTAATCAAAAACAAGGATCACTTCGCACCTAAGGTGTATAGGCAGTTATCGCAGCATTATACCAAACTACCTTACATATACGGTCTCCCTAAGATTCACTCAGGCTGATTATTAGTTGCCAAGGCTGTGAGTGCCACCCCATGGGTCGCTTCCTTGTAGATATAATTGACCCATTGATCGGAAAGTCTCCTTCATATGTCCGAAACTCCACCCACTTCGTGGAAAAAATCAAAGATGCTCCCATCCTATTCAACCAGATGGTGAGCTTGGACGTGGTGAGTTTGTTCACCAAGGTACCCACGGAGGAGGCACTCTCAGTAGTCACAGATTGGCCTCTGACTCTTCTCTAGAAGAAAGGACCAGTATTCCAATAGATAATCTGATGGAGATGTTGACTTTATGTACACAAACAACACACTTCGGAATGGGATCACACATATATCGACAGGATGAGGGGTTAGCAATAGGCTCGCCATTATCACCAGCAATTGCGAATATATACATGAAATACTTTGAGGAAATGGCATTAGAATCTATATCTCTAAAGTCAACTATATGGTTAAGGTACGTAGATGACACCTTCATACTCTGGCCACACCAGGAATATGTTCAGGTTCTACTGGACCATGTGAACTCAATAAGACCTTCGATACAGTTTACAATGGAGAAAGAGAGTAACAACACGCTCCCATTTCTGGATGTTCTAATATCTTGAACAGAGCATAGGTTCAAGACGTCCGTAAACTGACATTCACCGGACAGTACCTCAATTTCAACTCCCACCATCCATACAGTGTAAAGAAAGGGATTGTCCACTGCTTACAACACCGAGCAAAAGACATAAGTAGTGACCTAGAGACATTAGATAAAGAATTGGTCAGTATAAGTAGTACCCTACAACATAATGACTACCCTGAGTACATGGAAGCATCCCTAAAAAAACTGGGATAGGCAGGTACAAGAGGAGGACAACACTCAGAAAACAGTCTGCCTGCCTTATGTGAAGGGATTATCAGAAAATACAAAGGATCTGCGGTCCATATAACATCAGGACAACCTTCAAAAGCTTGACGACACTTTGCAGATATCTCTCCCGAGTAAGACCCCCTCCCCCATAAAGGAGAACATGACTAAAGACTGTGTGTATGCTATCCCATGCAGCTGCGGTAAGAAATATAAAGGGGGGACAGGCCGCTCCCTTAAGGTAAGGCTTCAAGAACACCAGAAAGCTCTAACACAGGGGAGTGTAAAAATCGGGCGTGGCTGACCACATATGGAGAGAGAAGGGCGATCACTGCCCTCTGTGGGATCAGGTTGAGATCATAGACAAAGAACACCATTGGAAAATTCGTAAACTTAAAGAATCAGCACATATGCTAGGCCACAAAAATCTCATGAGCCAACCAAGCATAGAAATGAATACAATATGGGAACCAGTAATAAGGAGTGCCAGAGAAAAGTGATAACAGCAAAAATTGCAATATGAGCACTGGTAAGAAATGAATTGTTAGAATCCACAAATACTTTAACCCCATAAAAATGCTTATAAGCACCTATTTTGATTAAGACCATATATGCCTTAAACTTTCATCCTAAACATTTTAGAAACATTTCAGACCCTCTTTAAAACATTTTTTTGAAAAATAGTATTGGTGACCATACACTTAGCTTAAATTTCCTTCATACATACAATAACTGTTTTTAATCTTGCATAGATCAATACAACCATTGAAGCGTCCTGGGTATGATGGTAAACTACATCCACGTCCTGGGTATGGCGATAAACTACATCCAACAGCAAGCAACAGATGTTTTCAGGAAAATGTCGCCAGCTATACGTTTTCTCTTTTTTTGGGTGGGGGGGAATAATGTTGCCAGGTATGCGTTTTTGGGAAGAAATAATGTTGCCAGCTATATGTTTAATAGTACAGTATATTTAATATATATATATATATAATGCCATAAAACTCAACCAACCAACAACCATTGAAAATACTGTATAAAATCTGTGTAATAAGACATAAAATATGAAGTTTAAAACATTTTCTAAAAACAAAACTGTGATGATGCCCCCAGACTTAGCATAAGCCGATTTTAAGACCCCAGTTGCAGCCCCTAACAAAGAACAAAGCTCAAGCACTGTGCTTTTATTGCGTTTCTTTTTTACAATGAAGATGTACAAGTCTGCCAGTTTTTACCATAAAATGGACAGTTATGTTTCACTTAAATAACAGGAAAATAATACAAGAATATTGAAAAAATGTGCGAATATTTGGGGTTTCCGCAAATAACCAGTATGTTCTAAAGAAAAATTCACGAATGTGTGAAACTGCAAATAGGTGGGGGTGCACTGTATTTAAATTTTTCAGCCAGAACTTGTTGATTGAACTAAACAGAAAAATATTTTCTCTTAGAACCCAGTATCCCGTTTATAAAAATCATGTACACTGGTTCACTAAAAGGGGTTGTTCTGCCTCCCAAGTATGCATCTATCTCTCTTCTCTGTGTGTGAACCTCAAGACGGCTAGATAAACACCATATGGTAATTAAGTCACTGAAGATGGTCCTGTTCATCAGCTGATTTATTAATAGCCAAAATGTGTAAAATTATAAAGATATAAATGCACATATTTGACTAGATTACTTTAATCTGAATAACAAACGAACAAGAGTAAAAAGGTTGGTTGATTTTGTTTAGTGGCATGTCAAACTCTATTGGTGTTTAATGCTGAAATCTAAATATTTTGAATGTAGTTGTATGCCTTCAACTACAGATAAAATGTATTGCTGGTATTTTTACTATAAAAATGTATTTTTATACTTTCATAGTGTTTTGCTTTTGTTTGGGGCTTCACTATTTGCCCATTGCTGGGACCCTAACAGATGCTACCACCCCAGGTCAGGGTGGACCTGGGAACAACAGCAATTAAGACATGCTTCCATGCTCCTCAAAACTCTGAATCTGCCATTCAGAGGCCTTGCTGCCAGATGTAGTTTATCATCATATCCAGGACTAGGTAAAAATGAATGACAAAAGCAGTCAAAATGCTTGAAAATAAAAGCAATACCATTTGTTGAAATGGTTAAAGGAAGATAGCAAATACTTTGTTTACATGAATGTGTATAAAGTTGATTTGATGACTTCCCAGAAAGGAAGAAAGTTACATTTGGGAACAGTTCAATAGTGGTGAACATGTGTTGAAAAGATACTAATGACTTAAGAGACCAATGCAAACAGAAAAGGTTTTGAAGGTTACATACCAGTGATGCTAGCATTAAGATTTAGGAGGACAAGAAAAATATAAACTGTGTTTTTGAACCCATTTTTTTACAGTTGCAGTTTCAGTGATAACTAAGAGCTAACAGGAAGTAGTGAAAGAATGGTGACCAATCTAAAAAGTAACTAAGCTGAAAGAGTGGGTGGGGCAGACAAAGGGGAAGTAAACAAAAAAAATACAGGTTTGTACTGTGGTAACAGAACGGGGGATAAATCTTGTGATAAATATTAACTGATAATTCCTTGAGCGTGGATATGTCATGCAATATGATTTGAATGAGGGCCACATTTGAAAGTCATGAACTCTGACACACCTAAAGATGGCTGGAGAGTGGTGGCTGAAATGTCAGATGATTTTTTTTTTTTTCTCAGTATGTTTTTTTAAAACTTTAACAGATCTCTTAAGCCTAGCAATCAACTAATCAAAAATGAAAAAAACTGTTCTAAATGAGTATCAAGACAAATGAGTTAAGAGAATCGGATAGTTTCTAGGGTAAGAGGAAAGAGGGCTTCAAGAATTTTACCTTCACAGGACATTGAAGGCAATTGTCAGGACGAACATTGCTGGGGAGAAAGCACAATAAATAGAATGAGATTTAGGGGATAGAATGGCTGATATTAAAAAAAAAAATCTAACGCCATTTATTGATTTTGCACTTTTAGACCCTTGAAATAATTTTTTTATATGACCCCTCCCTCTTTATTCCCCCATCTTGTGCAGTTTACCAGTTGAAAAAGGTGTCCCATGGCTGACATGAGGCATTTTCTGTATTAGACATCAGTCTTCACTCATGTTTGTTTGATCAATTGATTTTGTTTAATGTTATAACGACTCGTTATGGGTTGTTTAATTCCAGAATTTAATTTTCTTGGGAGCTTTGAAGTCATAAACACAGTTGAATCCATGGTAGATGATACTCAGCTTTTGTGCATATACATGTTTGTGTGGACATAATTACTAGAGGCGGTGATAAGTCTGTCTATATCTCTAAATGAGGGATTGTAAATATTTATACTATGTACATTGTTCAGACAGTTGTCCCTCTCTTTATTTACAACATTTTGGCCGTTGTACACACTGGTCTTCTTCAGGTGATCTATGTTGTAATTTCAAACTGAATTCTTTATTTCATTCACTTGGTAGATTGTTCTAGTTCCACATGCCATGCCTTTTCTGGATATCTCAGTTTTGGTTATTTCCATTTACTAACTCGACACTCCAAGTTTTTCTTCACCTCTGCTGTGGCCAGGTATTGAACTCATGACTCTTTGGTTCAAGTCACTTTGGATTAATGCTTTAATCTACTGGGCCATGTGTCCTTGTGAACAATCTACCTCTGGACTAAATAAAGCGTTCAGTTTGAAATTCCAGCATATCTCACCTGAAGGCCAGAGGTGTACAACAGCAGAAATGTCATGAATATGACAATAATAATGGCTACAACAATGTAAGAAGTGATGTGTTTTATGTTTTATGATGTGTTATGTTGTATTGAAGTTATATTTTCAAATACAGTTTCTTGTCTTTGTCACTTTCTGCCACTAAACCAGAATATGTGACTTTTCAACACTTAACGCAAAAAAAACCCAAAAAATGTCTGTCAACTGATTTTTTTTTTTTTTTTTTCTTTCTCTCCTCTCTCTCATATCTCATATCTGGTTTTCCATCTGTTGTGTGACATACCTTTTTAGCATTTGTGTTAATTGACTTGTCTTTTATGTTGGTACATATGTACCTGAAGTGACATCATTATTTTCATTTGTTTTTCTAATCAAACCAAGCAAGGCCATAAAGTCACTAAGACACAATGGGGCTTACTGAGTGATGGAAACTGAACCAAACATGCGAGAATGAGAATTAAAAAAAAAAAAAAAAAAAAACTGTCCCACTCAATAGCTAAAATTATAAAAATTTACTGACTACTCATAAAGCAATCAAGCATAGATAAATATATAAATTTATCTATTAGGTTGGTGCAAAAATAATGTCGTTTTTCTTTTGAAGTTGAACGTCAAAAAACGACATTATTTTTGCACCAACCTAATATAAATATGTAGATAAATATATAAATTTATATTATTATAATAATAATAATTATGTGGCACATGGGAACATCAACAATCCCTGTTGTAGTTGGAGCCCTAGGATTGGTTGGAAAAGATTCCAGTAGACTAATTGAAGGGATTCCTGGAAGCCCATGCCTCAAAGAAATACAAAAAATTGTTCTCACAAGTACAGCCCACACTTTACGAAGGGCTTTATCTATGTAAAAAAAAAAAAAACTTTTTTTTTTTTTTTTTTTTTGTCAGTGGAAAGTGTCATGATGCCATTTCTAACCTTAGGTCTCAGGACCAGGAAAGAAATGTGTGCACGTCAGAAATCGCTAATAATAATATAAATATAAATTTTATTATTAAAATTATAATATTATTTTTTGTAGCCTTTATGTAGCTACAAAAAAATAATACAAATACTAATATAAAAGAATTATAATATAAATAATGCAAAAAATATAAATTTGATATTCACAGGATATATTGAAGGAAAGAGGTGCAGGGAAAATGGAGAGTAACCTTAAGTTTTATCTTAACAATTTCTTTGCTTCTCGCTTGTGGAATTCTATTCCATTTTGTTTCCCAATTAACTTTAAATCTTCAAAAATTTAAATACAATGTCAATCATTCTGTCTTGAATCTTTTTCTTTTATTGTTCTCTTTTCTTAAGAGTATTTTTTCTTCATATTCCCTCACATTCAGTAACCCCTTGTGTCTTACTGGTTTTATTGTCTTGCTTCAGGTGAAATGATTTTCAAAAAGTCAGACTTTTTTTTTTTTTTTTTTTTCCTTAACTTCAATAGTGGACATTTTCAATTTAAAAAAAAATGGCTGCTTATTGTCAAGTTGCTCATCATAAGTTGCTTTTTATTTTGTGTCAATGTGAACTGTTATAGTTATATTGCTATTTTTTAAAAAGATCAAGATGACTGTATATCTCTTGATAGTCCTCTTCATTTCCTTTTATCCAGGGAGTTAATTTTTGTAGCTAACCAACACTCGGGATTCTCAGATATTTTACCATATTCTCCTGGTATCAGTTTAAACTGACATCTTACCCCCGCCAACTGCATATTGTAATAATTTCACTTAAAGTTTGTATATTTTTGAATTTTCAAATGAACAAAATATAATTTAGTTATATGGAAAGAATAAAATATAGGTTTAAACTTAGAACAGAAAGATGTTTCTTCTGTAATGTGGGGGGGATCGATTTTATACTCTCTCTCTCTCTCTCTCTCCGTATCCGTTCTCTCTCTCTCTCTCTCCGTATCCGTTCTCTCTCTCTCTCTCTCTCCCCGTATCCGTTTTCTCTCTCTCTCTCTCCCCGTATCCGTTTTCTCTCTCTCTCTCTCCCCGTATCCGTTTTCTCTCTCTCTCTCTCCCCGTATCCGTTTTCTCTCTCTCTCTCTCCCCGTATCCGTTTTCTCTCTCTCTCTCTCCCCGTATCCGTTTTCTCTCTCTCTCTCTCTCTCCCCGTATCCGTTTTCTCTCTCTCTCTCTCTCTCCCCGTATCCGTTTTCTCTCTCTCTCTCTCTCTCCCCGTATCCGTTTTCTCTCTCTCTCTCTCTCTCCCCGTATCCGTTTTCTCTCTCTCTCTCTCTCTCTCCCCGTATCCGTTTTCTCTCTCTCTCTCTCTCTCCCCGTATCCGTTTTCTCTCTCTCTCCCCGTATCCGTTTTCTCTCTCTCTCCCCGTATCCGTTTTCTCTCTCTCTCCCCGTATCCGTTTTCTCTCTCTCTCTCCGTATCCGTTTTCTTTCTCTCTCTCTCTCTCTCTCTCTCCGTATCCGTTTTCTTTCTCTCTCTCTCTCTCTCTCTCCGTATCCGTTTTCTTTCTCTCTCTCTCTCTCTCTCTCTCCCCGTATCCGTTTTCTTTCTCTCTCTCTCTCTCTCTCCCCGTATCCGTTTTCTTTCTCTCTCTCTCTCTCTCCCCGTATCCGTTTTCTCTCTCTCCCCGTATCCGTTTTCTCTCTCTCCCCGTATCCGTTTTCTCTCTCTCCCCGTATCCGTTTTCTCTCTCTCCCCGTATCCGTTTTCTCTCTCTCTCTCCCCGTATCCGTTTTCTCTCTCTCTCTCCCCGTATCCGTTTTCTCTCTCTCTCTCCCCGTATCCGTTTTCTCTCTCTCTCTCCCCGTATCCGTTTTCTCTCTCTCTCTCCCCGTATCCGTTTTCTCTCTCTCTCTCTCTCCGTATCCGTTTTCTCTCTCTCTCTCTCCGTATCCGTTTTCTCTCTCTCTCTCTCCGTATCCGTTTTCTCTCTCTCTCTCTCCGTATCCGTTTTCTCTCTCTCTCTCTCCGTATCCGTTTTCTCTCTCTCTCTCTCCGTATCCGTTTTCTCTCTCTCTCTCTCCGTATCCGTTTTCTCTCTCTCTCTCTCCGTATCCGTTTTCTCTCTCTCTCTCTCCGTATCCGTTTTCTCTCTCTCTCTCTCCGTATCCGTTTTCTCTCTCTCTCCGTATCCGTTTTCTCTCTCTCTCTCTCTGTATCCGTTTTCTCTCTCTCTCTCTCCGTATCCGTTTTCTCTCTCTCTCTCTCCGTATCCGTTTTCTCTCTCTCTCTGTATCCGTTTTCTCTCTCTCTCTCTCCGTATCCGTTTTCTCTCTCTCTCTCTCTCTCTCTCCGTATCCGTTTTCTCTCTCTCTCTCTCTCTCTCTCTCCGTATCCGTTTTCTCTCTCTCTCTCTCTCTCTCTCTCCGTATCCGTTTTCTCTCTCTCTCTCTCCGTATCCGTTTTCTCTCTCTCTCTCTCCGTATCCGTTTTCTCTCTCTCTCTCTCCGTATCCGTTTTCTCTCTCTCTCTCTCCGTATCCGTTTTCTCTCTCTCTCTCTCCGTATCCGTTTTCTCTCTCTCTCTCTCTCTCCGTATCCGTTTTCTCTCTCTCTCTCTCTCCGTATCCGTTTTTTCTCTCTCTCTCTCTCCGTATCCGTTTTTCTCTCTCTCTCTCTCTCTCCGTATCCGTTTTTTCTCTCTCTCTCTCTCTCTCCGTATCCGTTTTTCTCTCTCTCTCCGTATCCGTTTTTCTCTCTCTCTCCGTATCCGTTTTTCTCTCTCTCTCCGTATCCGTTTTTCTCTCTCTCTCCGTATCCGTTTTTCTCTCTCTCTCCGTATCCGTTTTCTCTCTCTCTCCGTATCCGTTTTCTCTATCTCTATCTCTCTCTCCGTATCCGTTTTCTCTATCTCTATCTCTCTCTCTCCTACCATGACAAGGCCTAAAATGGAGTCTGTTATGTGTCATACACGATACATGCTTAGGCAATCATGTATCTTTTGATACATGACTGCCAAGGCAGATTTTTTCCCCCATATTAAGTTGCCATTTCATTCTGTAGTAGATTAGTTGTCATCCAAGGCAATAGAACCCAGTCTGTCCTACTATTTACCCATAGCTGAACGGAGAAGAGGATTCGAGTGGAATTCAAACTCAGCTCTCCGATTCTGCAATCTGAGCTGCTATCCATTACTCTGCCTCTTTAAGTCCCAGGTCAATCATTATCTATCCCACATATTCTCATAATATGCACTTCTTTATGAATTCTTTTCTCCTCCCTTACAACAATCTACAATGAGTGACTCTTGGGTCTTAGGTGAACTAAAGTAAAAATATGACAAGTGTTCTGATCTACATTACTTGGCTCTCAGTCATGACCATTGCAGCTAGGACCCACCATGCCACGTACACAAAGATGAACCAGACTCATTCCCTTCATATTCCATTAGTAAGGAGTAAGTTCTTCCACTCAGATGACTTCTTCCCAAGAAGTGCTGATTTGTGGAACAATCCCAGGAGAATGCTTTCCTGACCTCTGCAATCTTGACCTCTGCAAGTCTCTGGTTAACCGTTATCTTTACTGTATATTCGCATGAATTCTGCCCCTTATTCTTAGTGCTCGCATGACAAATGCCTTCAGTAACCAGTTACCTTGAGTAACCCTTGGGCCTTGTATAGGGTGAACATTAGTATATAAAAATAATAATAATAATGAATTGGTCTAAATTACTTTACCCCAAAAAATCATGAAGAAGGGTCAAAGCATTGTTGGATGTTATTACTAATTGGCTAACTTTTTTTTTCTTTTTTCATAACAAAAAGACAGTCATGTTCTATATTTAAATGACAACTTGTCCTCTCTCTTTCCAAATTCTCATGGACTTTGAGGTTAAATATCTATTTAAATTGAATATAAAAATAAATAAATTTTGTTTATATAAACTTTTTAGGCCATTATAGAAGTAGGAAAATATTTTGATATAAAAATAGTTTTTGTCCTCTTTCTCCTATATATATATATATATATATATATATATATATATATATATATATATATATATATATATATATATATAGATGTGTGTGTATTTAGGCAGCAATCCTTCATTTATGCATGTTTCAATAAAAACAGGCAAGGTACTACAATTGAGATTCTTATTTAATTTTTCTTGTGTTCGAACAAGTGCTTTCTTTTCTGGACACAGTTTGTAGAAATTGTCCAAATGTTCTATAATTCTAATTTTGAACACAAGAAAAATTAAATAGCTTAATTATAGTACCTTGTCTGTCATTTTTAATGAAACATATATGTAATCTTATGCAGTGTTACATTAGAACATGCATATATCCACTAGAAAATTGTAAATTTTTGTTTCAATGTCAAAAAAGGGAAAACCTTTTAGAAATGTCTTCTTTACGGCTCTTTGTGTATTGAGCACTGTTTTTAAATTAATGTTCTGAATGCTGTCATCTTACTGTTCATTCTCCTACACTATATATATATATATATATATATATATATATATGATTGTGTATTTGGGCAGCAATCCCTATTTTATACAAGGTACTGCAATGAATTTTTAAAATTTTTCTTGTATTTATATAATTGTATCTCGTGGACATAAAGTATGAAATTATATATTAAATATTAAAAAAAAAAAAATTACAAATACAAAAATTAATTGCAGTCATTTTTAATGAAATGCGTGTAAAAGTGTATGTATGTAATGGCAACATTTTATGTTATTATTTTCCTTTGACTTACCTGTCATATCCATTTTTGTTGTTGCTGCTCTTCTTTGTGAAGAATACTGTGAACAGCACAATTCTTCAAACCTTGTGAACTAGTGATGCCATCACAAAGACGCATAAGTTTCACTCATTCAAAGCCATTTTTAAATATTGATCTTAAAAAGCAGTTGTATACAGTGGCCTAAGAAAAGTTTCTAGCCAGGAGAAATAAACTACATCCAATTTCAAAATTTAATTACGTAATCCTAACTCAACATAAACAAACAGTATTTGGAAGTAGTATAGAGTAGGTACTACATTTGCTAGTTTCAGTGCTTTTTTTTTTTTTTTTTTTTTTTTTTATCATCATGGATTTGATCCAAGTTATCAACAATCATTTGAGCTATATTTTACCACTTATTTAGCAGTGTTTCTTTAAGGGTTGCCACTGACATGATTTTGGTTGCATGCTCTCAAAGTTTTCAGTCAAGGTGATCCCAAATGTGCTCTGTTGGATTCATGTCAGGACTTTGGGCTACCCATGATGGTGACTTGATTCTGTGCAGTTCCTTCCAGGCCTTTGCTACTTTGCTCATATGACATGGCACTCCATTTTGGAAAGTTAGACATTTTTGTCAATCTGATTGGTTTCAGATAGTGGGAGTAGTCCTTTCTCTAATATTTAGTAGTATTTTGGACCAATCAACTGCTTGTCAACAAGAATCAACTCGGATTTCTCTCCAAACCAGACAGCGCCCCACACCATTACACCAATCCCTCCATGTTTCATGGTTGCCTGCAGACATTGTTTCAAGTCTCCTTCTGATATCTCCAAACATAAACGTCTCTCGAATTAGAATATTGGCAGAATTTACTTTCATCTGATCAAATTACAGACTGCCAAAATTCATAATCTTTGCTCTCACATTCTCTTGCCCAGTCCATACGCCTATTCCTGTTAACCTCTGAAATCAAGGGCTTCTTTCTTGCAACTCTTCTTTGATAGCCAAGCTCTTTCAGAGTCTTTCTCATTGCATATGGCAACATTTCCATGCTGTTGGCGATGTCTATGATGCTCTGACAACGGTTTCTGATGACTTCCCTATTCGGTGCCCTTTTCGTTCACTCATTCACAATGCTTGGTCTTCCTGAACATTGTTCCACATGACAATGGCCTTCTTCATTAAATTTCTTGACAATATTACTAACCGTTTGATGATTAACCTGGAAAACCCTAGCAATTTCTCTATTTGACTTGCCACACTGATGCCATTCTATTTGCCCTCGTTGAAATTCACAATTTTTCTTTACTTCTGTGAACTTTCATTGCAAAATATAAGTCTACTATTGTTCATAGATGAGAGTAGCTTGATACTAACACAGTATTGTTTGAAAAAAGACATTATTACACTAGCCAAAATTACTGTAATCAGGGGTGGCTAAAAACTTATAACCCACCATACAGCTGGTAATTTAAATATTTCTGAATAGGTTTGACATAATTCACTGACTTATGGCCATAGAAATTATGCTTTTATTTTTTTTTTATATTTTATTTCTTTTGTCCTGCAATTTCAACATTTGGAATCTGTGATAATAGCTAAGCATATCACTGAAACTATTGAATATAAAATTTTCATACAGTTATGAATTTTTTTTTTAACATCCAGTTCACACTCCTTCCCAGTCTTTTGAACAGGAGTAGAGGTTTATCTCTTGTTTCTGGTTTAGGATTGGTTTTACAGTTTTAACGTTTCTTATTCACTTTCACTCCGAGTAGCCCCTTGCACCATAATGGCATTATCACCTTGCTTAGAGTGAATTGATTAAAAGAAAAAATATTCAAAAAAAGAAGCAAATTGTTAAACTTCAGTCACATTTTTATCACCCTTTTCACACGATCATTATACAAATGATCGTGTGAAAATAAGGAACTGCTGGAAAATTTTCAACTCAACCAAGAAGGGATTAAAAAAAATCAAAATCTTATATGTGGTCACATCTTAGGAAGTGGGACGAGGCAAACCTTTTTCATTTAGTTTAAATAAATGTAACTCTGGAGGCTCTGAAAAATATTGTTTCCATTTTAAAATGAAAAGTTCAGATGATTTGAATTGCCAAGTGATTTATGACCATTTTTATGTTTGTTTTTTTTTGTTTTTTTTCTTTGTTTTTTTTTGTGTGTGTGTGTGTTTTTTTTTTCTTTGTTTTTTTTTGTGTGTGTTTTTTTTTTTCTTTGTTTTTGTGTGTGTGTGTGTGTGTTTTTTTTTTTCTTTGTTTTTGTGTGTGTGTTTTTTGTTTTTGTTTTTTTTTGGTTTTTTTATTTTCCACAATGATTCTTCTGCTCTGACAAATTTCTTGAAATGCTTTAATGATTTCAGACACCTGAGATTAGAAATAACAATGCTACAACAACACCAATGGTCAATATAAATCCCACTGGATTTTTATAGTATTTGGAAATTGTCAAAAAAAAAAAAAAAAAAATATTTTTTTTCTTTGTTTAATGTTCTCAGTTTTTTGCTTTTATGTCTATTTAGGTACCATTTATATTAACATATCATGCAACATTTTTAAAGATCTAATTTTTAAGTTAATTTGAAGGAGGTCACATCATACACAAAATAAAATTAACATATGTACTGCTGACCCTGGCTACACCATTGACCAAACGATACTGTAGTCAAAAAGTACAGCTGTATTTAAAATAATGCTTTTGATAAAACTGATGTTTTACTTAACTGTATCCAATAATAATGCATGTAATATTCATATATTAGTATTATATTATAAAATACAAACAGCGAATATGCATCTTTTCATTATTTACAATTATAAGATGTTTAGCTGTTCCTCATTTGGTTGTTTATGGCTGTATGTGTTTATGCAACAAGTATAGCATTACTAATGATACTTTTATCATTCTCTTTTACTTTTTTAACTTAACTAGAAGGTGGAATAAAGAGATATTGGAAAAGAGGTTAGTCTATTGTAATTTGGTCTCTCAAAAAAGGAACTCGCGTGATACTTGAGATACGTGATAAAATCATTTTTTAAAGGTGAAAATTTGGGCTTTGCGAGATTGTTCGTTACAGGAGTATATGGTACTTAAATAGGTTAAAATATTAATTTGATGCTCTAAATCCTTACCTTCCCCACTTTTTTCTTTAATGCTGATAGTTTTATTGGCAAGGTGGGTGGGTTCCATAATCAAGTTTTTTTTTTTTTTTAAGGGGGTGAATTATACCTGTATATCCAAATGCAATAAGAATGAATCAAATATAAATTCAAATATTCATAATTTTACATTTTCAATTTAAAAAAGAACTCCATACAAAAATAGTGATAATTCTTTATTATAGGTTATTACATTCGAACATGCATATTTCTGAGTCTGTCTATATTTCTGAGATGAGGTATTATGTACAGTATTTACATTATTCGGACTATTGTCCTCATCTTTGGCGCCATATTTATCACAACGTTTCGGCTGTTGTACGCTCCGGCCTTCTTCAGGTGGTTGGAATTTCGAACTGAACCCTTTATTTCGATCACTGGGGTACACTGTTCTAGTTCCACGTGCCATGTTTGATGGATGTCAGTTATCTCCTGCTAATTTTCCCTCTGAAAGTTCTCCACTGGATCTAACCAACGCCTTTATCCACTGTGCCATGTGTCCTTGAGGAAAGAAAGAGTGTGAGTTCAATACCTGGTTATGGTTAGGAACGAGCAGAAAGACAAAACTTAAATGAAGAGTTGGTCAATGCACATACCAGAAATAAACTTCAAGTAATAGGCGGCACATTTTCCTGTCTTGACCAAATCAGTGATGCTTTCCTAGAAGAAAGAAAATGGGAGATAAACAAAAACGGGATATATATCTATATATATCTCCAAATGTAATGAGAATGAATCAAATATAAAGTCAAACGTTTATAACATGAATTAAAAAAAAGTGCTCAACACAATAGTAGAGCAGGTATTCTTTATAGGTTATTACATTCGAACATACATATTTCTGCTACAAAAGTGCATCAATGTTTCAATGCAACATAGCATCTCATCAGGTGATGATAAAATGAATTTTTGTAGTGGAAATATGTTTAAATGTGCTAACCTATAATATGTAATTTTAAGTGCAGTATGGGACTGGTGTTGAGATCTCAATTTACAATTGAGCTGTCTAGATATAGCTGTAACTTCTATACTCACATTTTTTTTTCTTTCTTCTTGCTTGTGGTATTCCCTTCTGGCTCCTTGCTTCCAGTCAATTTTAATCTGCAAAAATTTAGATGCAGTGTCAATCACTATTTACTGTCCTCCTGATTACTCTTTCCCCTTCCCGCTCATTATTCATGTTTTTTGTTCCTAATTCTTCCACGCACTGTAACCCCTTGTCTTAGTGGCTTTACTGCTTTGAATGGGGTGAAACTTATTAAAAAAAAAAAATTAAAAAATCAGATTGCTAAAATAAAAATGTTGTCATATTTATTATTCATTTTGGATTTGCTGCAGGCAATCTGATTTTTTTTTTTTGATTTCTTTATTTTGCTTTTTTTTTTTTTACTTTTTCGTTATTTTTTTTTTTTTTTTTTTTTTTTTTTTTCATAAATTAATCTGTTGGTATTGTCCCCTCCACCACCACACAGCAAATTCTTTATAAAATGCTCTTAAAATCTCTAAACTCTGATGTTTGCTTCTCAAATATGCTAATTATAGCAAGTTGCTTGTCAAGTAATTTCATAGATTGGAAATTTCTGAATGACATTTTTTTCTGTTAGATATATATATATCTAATATATATATATATATATATATATATTTATATATTATTATTATTTATATTTATTCTCCTTTTTCAATTTGTACTGGACTTGAACCTTTCCACAATAAAAATAGGAATGCTATTTAAATTGTGTAGTGACTGAAAGAATTGCTACTTCACTAATACTAACTTAAAAAAAAAAAAAAAGAGAATCATATTTCAGTGATTTTACAAATGCATTTGTTATACTTTCTGTGTCAGTGATTTAGGATTTTTATCAATACAATTAATCTGATTGACATGTGTAAGAAAGAATTCTGGTTTTTAAAACATTAAAGTTAAAAATATCCAAAGTTAGCATTAAAATTTTACATATTATAAATTATATATTCCACACTATCCATTTCTTGGCATAAGCTCCTTCCTTGTTAAGGCACTTAACTCAACATTTCTCTATAGATCCTATAGATCAATCAATAACCAAGGAGTAGATTCACCTATCATCTGGTTCAAACTCTTCCCTGAACTTTTGAATAGGAGTAGAGGTTTATCCCTTGTTTTTGGTTCCTTCTAAAGTTTGCTTCAGCTCTATCTAACACTTGTTCTTTCATACATTAATATAAGTCTGCACAGTAACTCTCTACCTTGAGTGGCTTTTGGGCC
>OZ010615.1:38958588-39020554 GCA_963932145.1 Acanthosepion lycidas | reverse complement strand
ATGGCATTTTGGACAGCAATTGCAGTAAACTAGTCCTTGTAAGTAGCTGTCTAAATGTTTGAAAAGGTAGTTATCAGTTGGTGAGAGGTCGGGTGGTTGAGGCAGTTTCATAACCCAAATTTATGCAATTTCTTGTGCATTTTAAAAAAAATTTTTAAGCTGTACTTCTCAGCTGTGATTGTTTCACCAGGATTCAGAAACGCATGGTGAATCAATCCAGCTTTATGTCATCAAAAAGTAACCACATTATTCTTTTGATCAAACTTCCTGCTTTGAGAAGTGTTTAGATGTTTTCTTTCGATTCAATCATTACCTTGAAGGTTGTCGGTTGTCATATAGGATCCATTTTTTGTCACATTGCAATTGAGATATGGGTCCTTTTTATTGTGTATCATTCTATTCATATGGCATTCATTTGTCCAATTTTCCAGTTTTGTTCAAATTTTCAAAAAATGGATTCAGTACTTGCACCTAGCTCTCTTTTAAGCTCTTGAACAGTGGAGCAAGGATTTGCCTCTACTAATGTTTTCATTTTTTTTCTCATCTTCAAAGGAATGCTAACATCCACGGTCTCTCTTATGAAGAATATCTTCACCATAATGAAATTTCTGAAACAAATGTTGCACTATGCATTTGTCAGAAGACCCTTCTCCCCAAACTTTAATGTTTCAAGCAGTCTGAGCTGCACCACACCCAAGATTACATTCATAAAATTAAATTTGACAACTCTTATTTTCCGACATTCGATTTAAGAGGTCTAATGGCATGTTTTCCTTCTCCAGTTTTGATATCAGTTTTCCTTTCCTTAGACTGATTGCCAAACAAGGCAAGAGGGCCCAGTCAACCATGTTATTTAGCTTATAGTTCGAGGTTAAAGGATAAATGGATTCATGCTTTTCTGGAGAGCATTCGTGCAAAAGTAGATGCAACAGACTAAGATAACTTATTGTTTATACTAGTTGAATTTGGGCACCTCAAGGCAATGTAATGGTTAACAAGCTTGTCTTGCTTGAACAATTATGACTGAATAGTGAGTTTGATCCTTACTGGGTGCACCATACTTTCAGCCTTGTGCTGCATCTAAGCTATGATTGTTTTTGTTTTACAACATATCAACCTCAATGGGTCATTTAATCCTGACAACTTTTTGTTTTTCCTGGTAATATTTTTGTTTTGACAAAAATCTATTTCTGTTAATATTTTTTTTCTCAAAAATGTATTGCTGGTAATATTATTTTTTCAAAAATGTATTGCTGGTAATATTATTTTTTCAAAAATGTATTGCTGGTAATATTATTTTTTCAAAAATGTATTGCTGGTAATATTATTTTTTCAAAAATGTATTGCTGGTAATATTATTTTTTCAAAAATGTATTGCTGGTAATATTATTTTTTCAAAAATGTATTGCTGGTAATATTATTTTTTCAAAAATGTATTGCTGGTAATATTATTTTTTCAAAAATGTATTGCTGGTAATATTATTTTTTCAAAAATGTATTGCTGGTAATATTATTTTTTCAAAAATGTATTGCTGGTAATATTATTTTTTCAAAAATGTATTGCTGGTAATAGATTTTTATTTTTTTTTTTTTTTTTTTTTTTTTTTGTTCAAAAATTTATTTCTGGTAATAATTTTCCAAAGTATTTCTGGTATTAAAACCTATTTTTACACTTTCATAGTGTTTTGACCCCAATTTGGGGTTTTACTATTTGCCCATAGCTGGGACCCTAACAGGTGCTACCACCTAGGTGGACCTTGGAACACCAGCAATTAAGAGATGGTTCCATGCTTCTCAAAGCCTCCTGATGGGAAGCCTTGCTGTTGGATATAGTTTATCATCTTACCCTGGATGCAGATGTAGGTTAGCATCATCATACCTAAGATGCTAAGCTATGCTTGAAAAATATTTCACAAAAGTTGGAAGAATATCTGCATGCTGATAAATTTATTCAACTGCTAAGTACCATATATTTCCACGATGAAGATGACCTGTAGATAAGATGAGACCCAAAATTTAGGTAAAAATTTTGTGATTATCTGAAATCTGTAGCATAAGACAACTGACAGTAAATGATATTTATGATGAGCTCTTTGCGTCAGATAGCAGTGATCATTGTAATTTTCAGATTTAATGACCCACAGGGGTGCGTCCTGGGTATGAGGATAAACTACGTCCAACAACAAGGCTTCAGATAATGTTTTTGGAAACAATGTTGCCAGCTATACGTTTTTTGGTAAAAATAATGTTGCCAGCTATGTGTTTTTGAAAGAATAATGTTGCCAGCTATGTGCTTAATGGTACTACATATTTAATATATATAATCTTAATTTGGCATTAAATGACCCACAGTGGTTGATATGCCATAAAACCCAACCAACCAACCCACAGGGGTTGATATGCTGGTAAAACAAATAAACAAACAATCTATCATAGTAATTTTGAAGGGTGTCCCTTTTTTTTTTTTTTTTTTTTTTTTTTTTTCTGTAATGAGAAATGTTTGCCTGCTATACTAAATGGACCTAAATTTAGTGCAGCTAAATTGTTGGCAAGGTCTTGTGATTTTACAGATAAAATGACTAGATGCAACCGTAAGTTCTATGCTAACAGTTTCTTCTCTCGTACTTCTCGCTTGTGGAACTCTTTTCCGGTTTCTTGCTTTCCAGTCAAGTTTAATTTAAATACATCAGTCGTTATCTTTTAACTTAATCTCTGTTCTATTATTATTCTAGTTTCTTAATGATTTTCTTATATTCTTTCACACTCGGTAATTCCCTTGTGCGGTGGTGGCAAGGGTAAAAAATAAAAATAAATAGTAATTAAAAAAAATATTAATAAACAAAAACAATAATAAAAATAAACCATTTAATATCAGATATACACAAACTTTAAAACAAAGGTGCCTATAAGGTACTCTCCCACCCAACTCCCCTATTTTTTTTTTTTTTACTTCCTCTCTTCAAAAAAAAAAAAAAAATATTAAAAAAACAAAATGGAACAGTAAAACACAACAACAGATCAATAAACCAGCAATGTTACTAGTGCCCCCCCCCACGCCAAAAATTGAAATACAGACAATTATACAGTAGCTTTGTTGCCTTACTTGGGGTGAAATGTTTAAAAATGCAATTTCAATTATTATCTTGTCTTAATTCTTTTCTTTTATTGTTCTCTCTCCTTAATAGTGTTTGTTTTTTGTTTTGTTTTTTTTTTGGGGGGGGGGTCTCCTGTGTATGATGATAAACTATATCTGGCAACAAGGCCTTCGATTGAGAGGTTTGTGTTATGTGGTACCACCTCTTAATTGTTATTGTTCCCAGCTGTAGGCAAATAGTGAGACCCCCCAAACTGGGGTCAAAAGGTTAAAGTATAAAAATACATTTTTATAGTAAAGATTTCCAGCAATAGATTTTAATAGTAAAAAAAAATTTACCAAAGCTTCCGAGGAAATTACCTTTTGGTATTAAATGACCCATGAACCATAAGGAGTTGATATGCTGTAAAAAAAAAAAAAAAAAAAAAAAAAAAAAAAAAAAAAAAATATACCCTCTCACACTCAGTAACTCCTTAGTGGCTTTATTTATTGCCTTGCTTGATGTTAAATAAATAAAAAAATATATCCAAAGTTACAGTGAATGTGTTAATTACATTTTATTTACCAGGAATATGTCATCTTTAGCAATTTCTATGAGTAACTCTCAAAATCATGTATGGGTTCTAAAATGGCAGCCAACAAAGACATAGATGGAATTGTTTTATGGTTAAAATATCTCCAAAGTTTCACTGAATGTGTTCATTTCATTTGATTTGTCAAAATAAAGTATAAGGAGTCATAGTAACTATAAAAAAAAAGTGTTTTTGTTTGTTTGTGTTTTGTTTGTGTTTTGTTTTTGTTTTTTTTTGTTTGTGTTTTTGTTTGTGTTTGTTTCTTCTTTTTTTTTTTGGTTTGTGTTTGTTTCTTTTTCTTTTTTGTTTGTGTTTGTTTCTTTTTTTTTGTTTTGGTTTGTGTTTGTTTCTTTTTTTTTTGTTTTGGTTTGTGTTTGTTTCTTTTTTTTGTGTTTGTTTCTTTTTTTTTTGTGTTTGTTTCTTTTTTTTTTGTGTTTGTTTCTTTTTTTTTTTTTTTTTGTGTTTGTTTCTTTTTTTTTTTTTTGTGTTTGTTTCTTTTTTTTTTTTTTTTTGTTTTTTGGGGGGGGTATTTTTTTTCGTTTGTTTTAAGCTTGAAGCTTATAAGCATGACATAAAAGATTAATTTTTCAAATGAAGCCTATTTTAGGCATGAAATCAAACTAGTCTTTTCCTTTTATGCATATTTATGAAGCATTAATAACTTGAATGGTTAACCTCTCATTAAGGTGATATGTTAAGCATGAAATAGGTCTTAAACTTGGGAGATTGCTAAGCAAAGAAAATTTTCAATTTTCCTTCAAACCCACAGCATGGTGGTTATGTGGTACAGCACACTTGTTATTTTTCAAATAATTGCATTTAATATGGCACAGTTATTTTGTTCCAGTTTATTAAAATTGTATAAAATTTGCTGGAAGAACATTTTCTTTGAACTGCCATGTTTTTGTTTTTTTTCTTGTAAGTTTAAAATAATACAAAATAATACACCCTGTAGAAATTTTTAAATAGTGCATTTTGCTACAAGATTATTTTATAAGCTCACTCCACCAGGAAAAGATTTTTTTTTCTAAGTTCTTCGCATGCCTAGTGCATGACTTGTCTTTTTGTGCCAAGATGTTTCAGTGATTTTTGTTAATAGCAAAAAAAAAAAAATATATTTCAATCAAAATGTTTTGGGTTTAAATAAAACCACAAAGGGGTCGATAAACTGGAAAGAAAAAGTCGATCAATCTCTTGTTCTCATGAGTTGAGTAGCACTTAGGTGTTAGGGACATTTATTTACTCTTAATTTGATTTTTGTTTTCGTTTGTATTTGAGACAAAATTTTCTGTCATTACTTATTAAATGCTCTGAGCTTATTAATTTTGCACTTTTTTTTTTTTTTTTTTTACCCATTAAATGATCCCCCCACACACACACCAACTTAAGACCCCCTCTCATTTATTGCATATTCGGAAAATTCCCAACCTCCCTAGTTATTAAGGTGCCCCACTAAGTTTTACTTTGGTGGTTTGAATACCATTTCTTGGTGTAAATACATTTATTTTTTTATTTTTTATTTATTTTTTTTAATCATTTTGCCCCAAGTAAGGCAATAAAGCCACTAAAACACAGGGGGTTTTCTGATCTTTTGCCATCTTTCCAGTAGGAAAACCATTTTAGTTTCTCCATGACTCGTTTACTATTAAGAGAATTACTTAATTGTCCCACTTGTTAGTGTTAAGCTAATTATTAGCCAATAGCTGTAATTACTGATTACTGTCCAGTTTAAGAACATACTGCTCTACTGCATAAGAGAAGAAAAAAGAAAAAACACCCTATAGCAAAAAATTAAAAAAAAAAAAAAAAAAATCTGTAAAATAGGCTAATATGAATTTCGTACAGGAGATATTTGCTCAGCTGGGATTAAAATGATAAAAGGGTAAATTTAAAGGAGCTGACTTGCTTAGAAAATGAGCATTTTAAGTCATGACTTTACCTGGACTTGAACACCAATCTTTGGTTTTAAATGACAAGTGAGAATGCATTGAAAATCAGAAAGAAAGGTATTGTCAGTGGTCAGGAATGAATGCAAGCATTACTGATAGAATAGGGCTATTATATATATAATCCCCCCATCTCTCTCAAGTATTACTGATAGAATAGGGCTATTATATGTATAATGGAAATGCATTGCTAATGATTTTACTATAGGAATGCATTGAAAATGAGGAAGAAAGGGATTGTCAGTGGTCGGGAATGAATGTAAGCATTACTGATAGAATAGGGCTATATATGTATAATGTAAATGCATTTACTATAGGAATGCATTGATTAGTGAAATCTATTTTAACCATAAGGCAAGCCATGGTTACTGAATCTTCAAGATGAGGTTCAGTTTCAAAAGCAAAATGAATAACCATTGACATTTCTAAGCTTTCAGGGTAAAGATGAGAATAAAATGCTAAGGGTTTTGGAGTTGCTTCAAAGATGGTGTACAGCAACACTAAGAATGTTAACCCAGCAGTTGATTTTTTTTAAAATAATCTTAGGAAAATGACTATCTTTGTTTTATCGCATAACTATTACTACTAATACTGTTAGTGTATTAGGCAGTTGTTCTTTGTAGCTTAATTGATAAAGCAGCTTCTCTAAACAAATAGAAAAGGAAATTTTCTCCAAGATGATGAGTAGGCTATTATAATTTTTTTTTTTCCATTAAACTTTAAAAGTAAACAGTTCAGCACAAATACAAATTCTCAAACTGTACATGCTAGGATTGTGTTGTTCGGCAGAAATGTGTATGTCATTAATTCATTTGTACCCAGCCTCCCGAGTTAGTCTGCCAGTTGGCTTCATGCAATCAATTTGTACTTGGTTATTACAGGAGATTTTATAATGTTTTGTTTGGCCATCTCTGCAATTGTTTTGCATCAAATTCTGTTTGAAGTTTAGCAGATTTGCTACTGAAATTCTTCAAATGTACGATTTGAGAAACTATCTTTAGTTGCGTCATATTGTTTTTTGTGTTGGTTTGTTTTTGTGTATGTTTTTATGTGTTTGTGCATTTTGTTTTTTTAGGAAGCACATGCATTTCAAGGCCAGTTGAGTGGTTGTTCAACATGATCGCTCAAAGGGACTGATCATTAGCAAGATGCCAGAACATTTGATAATTTATGCATTTTGACTTTGCTGTGTTCTCTAAAATTGAAATTCAAGGAGTTCAGCTTCAATACAGTGGATGGAATCCAACATGAGTTGTAGGCTGTATTGGCCTATCTTCAAGAGGCTGATTATTTTGAAGGGGATGGTGAATAAATTTATAACATATTTCACGTCTTATTTAAGGGAATAATGTAATGATATATTTTTCTCTCTCTATGACACTGACACACACACGTGTGTGTGTGTATATATATATATATATATATATATATATATATATATATATATATATATATATTGCTTAAATCTTATTTTTAATGGATACCTATGTTCTGCTTTTTATTTATTAAACATATTTATTCATTTCCAGCATCTATTCCAATATTGGTAACCATTAAAAATAATCTTAAGGAATAAATTAAAATGCTGGATTAATAAATGAAAAATCCATTCCTAATATATAAATTTATATTATTTCTAAATAATGGATTTTTTATTTATTAATCCAACAGGTTTTTATCATTTTTAAATATTATTTTTACAGGATAGTCCTGGATAACATGAATTTATGTGAGGTCACTGGGTGTTACTGGTACCCCAAACTGGTGTCAAAACATACATTTTTGTAGTAGATGTGCCAGCAATGCATTTTCATAGTAAAGGAATTACCAGCAATACATTTTCCGAAGAAAATTAAATTTCAGAGTTACATGACCTACAAGGAGTTATGCCATTAAAGAAACAAAACAAAAAGCAGAACTGTAAGGGGTGGCAGGTAAAGATTATAAGGAAAACTGAGGATAAATAATGATTGACTTTTTTTTTTTTTTTTTTTTAAGTTAAGAATTCAGTTCAAGGGCAGGTTACGAGTAATATTTTAATAAATCATTAATAAAGTGGCTATTTAAAGGTGGCAGATAGACTCAGGAAGTATAAATAAAATGGTGTGTGTAAGCGTCAAGAAAAGATGGAAATTCTCTGTAACTACTTGAACATTGGTTACAGAGGGTAAGGAATTTTTTCTTTCAATTGTATAGTCTTAGCTTACTGTATATACTCGTATATAAGCCGACATCATCTATTGTGCAACCCCGGAATTTTTTTGTATGAATTTTAAGTCTTCCAGAAAAAAATTTACCTGTGTATAATGCAGTAGTTCTCAAATGGTGTGACAAATGTTTGAAAAATGTAAACGATAATACTATTGCATATATTCTATCTGAAGTTCTTAAGGAAAGTTAATGGCCTTTTTAGGCTACCTTCACATGAATAGGAATTCAATTTTTGAATAATAAGAATTGTCACTGGGAGGGGGAGGGACATAAGCATTTTAGAAATGTTTAGGTGAGGCATGGCAAAAAAAAAAAAAAAAAGGTTGGAAGCACTGATCTCATCATTTTGACTGTAAGATGATGAGACCTTGCCACCAATCTAGTAGAGCGCTTAAATTGGTACGACATGCTTATTTTTCAATAATTATGTTGCCTGTGATAATTATTTGCTCTGTTCATCAAACGTATATAAGAAATCACAGCAGCACATTTATTTAAACTGACATGATTTTTTTTTTTTTTTTTTTTTTTTTTTTTCAAAGAACTGAAAACTTCAGTATCTGTCTATATTTCTGAAATGAGGTATTATGTACACTATTTACATTATTTGGACTATTGTCCTCATCTTTGTTGCCATATTTATTACAACGTTTTGGCTGTTGTACACTCCGGCCTTCTTTGAGTGATTGGAATGTCGAACTGAACCCTTTATTTCGCTCACTGGGGTAGACTGTTCTAGTTCCACGTGCCATGTTTAATGGATGGTAGTTATCTCCTGTTAATTCCCCTCTCCAAGTTCTCCACTGCCATAACTTGGTGTTGAACTCGCACTCTTTGTGTCCTGTCACTGGATCTAACTAACATTAGGTTCAACATTCCAACCACCTGAAGAAGGCTGGAGCGTACAACGGCCGAAACGTAATAAATATGGCGACTAAGATGAGGACAATAGTCCGAATAAAATAGTGAACTGAAAACTTCTCTTGACAGTCAAAGACAAATTTATGGTTATTTTAGTCAGCTTACTGGGCCAACCTGCTTCATACTTAGTGTATGAATTGTCCTCAAAGGAAAAGTTTCTTTGGGGTTGGGGTAATTTTACTCTCCATTCTCCGTACATGTGCTTTTTATAGTTTAACCACAGTCTTGTACCACATTCTGCTGGAATAGCTGTTTTGATAAAGAGTATCTTAGTAGGTTTATATTTATTTTCAGGCTACCAACTGTCTGTATTTAGATGTTGCCTAACTTGATACCACTCTAAGATTAGATATATAAATTGTGAGATCTTAGAGGCCATAAAAAACAGCAACAGAAGAAAAATAAATGTGATCCTGTAAGCTGTATGTTCTTGAATAACACTGATATAAATTTAAACTTAAATTAATGGAATATTGAAAGGTTGCATGTTAGTTTTTATTTTAGGTGAAGGTGCATTTTCACATATGCTGAACAAAGAAATGTACAAAAACTTGGTTTTCTACTACAAACAATTATTATTTTTATGGTTACTAGTGAAACTGTTTTTAATGTCTCTTGAGTATTTTGAAACCTCAGAAGTAATTCAGGATAACAATGGTTATAATGGTCAAGCTCAACTCTGCTTTGCATTGAGTTGGAACAACCAATTCACTTACTTCATGGGCTGCCAAAACATATCCAAATGGTGTCTTGCAAAGTGGAAAAGAGAAAGGTTGTGTTCTTTCCGGAAGTGGGGTCATAACTTTGGGCAGGAGACCAAAAAAGCTTTCCGGTTCCTTTATTATATGGTAATTTTTTTAAATTTTTTTATTGGTTTTATTTCATTCTTCCACAAATTTATTGAATAAAGAAACTTGAAAATTAAGATAAAACTGGAATCTCAGTAAATGTCTGCTAAATGTGTTAATACCCTTGGAAAATGTATGAATCTTCTCCTTCTCCCCCCAGCTATGGGTAAATAGCAGGACAGACTGGATTCTATAGCCTTGAATGGCAACTGATCTACCACAGCATAAATGGTAACCTACTGCAGGAAAAAATCTGCCTCATCAACCATGTATCGAAAGATACATGATCACCTAAGCATGTATCACGTATGGCACATAACTCACTGCATATACACACAAACATTTTCAGTTATTAATGAAAAATTTTCATGTACAGTAATGGACCATTAATGTTAAACTCCATTTGCTTCAATGCCAAAATCTTAGCTATCAACAGAAGTTAAAATTTTATCAATTGTAGATTGTTTTTTATTTATTTACTTTTTATGTGACTACCAACATTTATCTTGCTCAAACTCTTACATTCTTGATGTTTTAGTCTGTTGAGAAATGATCTGGCAATTTACTTTCAAAGGCACATTTAAAAAAACAAAAACATGCAGTAATTTACTAAACATAGCTTAGATTGGCACAAGGCCGAAAATGGAGTACCCATTGAGGATTGAACTGACTACTCAATCATAATTGATCTTGCTAACCATTACACCACATCGAAGTGCCCATGTATACGAGTACATACGATCCTTAAAAATCCATTTGGTTATAATTTTTCATGAATATACAAATATTTATCACTTTAGACTGAACTTTTTTTTTGTTTTTTTTTTAAATAAATGGAGTCAATTTATCCAGATTAAATTTATCCTTGGAATTATCTCAACTAATTATCAATTGATATAATCCTTTTTAGAACCTTTTTTTTTTTTCTTTTTTTCAGTTTATTTATCTCCTACCTTACATAAATTTCCCAAACATGAAGCTGTCAATAAGTGTATCAGCATCCACCTCCATATTACAAAAATGCTTTTCTGTGATATTTTATACTAAAAATATTATTTTAAATTCTGATTTAAACTTTAAATGCCTTAATTTTTTTTTTTTTTAATAAAAAAAATTGTGTTGATAGATTTGTCAATGTGGATGATTTCATTGACTTTTTATTCAGGAAAAAGAATATTTCAATCTATTTAAATTCATTTTCAAATACAGCAAAGTATTTTGCTTACTGGGAATTTTAAATTCAATCTATTAGCTTGGAATTAAAATTAAAATAAAAGCTCCAAGAATTATTTTTCATTTTAAACTTTAGTAATCACTTTTTTTTAAGGTACCCACATATATATATATATATATATATATATATATATAATAATAATATGCGAGTGTGTTTGATTTAAAAAAAAAAAAAAACAAAACAAGAAAAACACTAACAGAAGTTCTCTAAGGATATCTTTAATCTCACCACCCCTGAAATTTTTTTCCTGATTTCCGGGTATACATTTATTTATCTGAGTGCTTTCGGCTTTCATAAGAAATTATCAAAGTTTTTCTTTTTGTTCTATGTCAGTTTCCTCATTTTCAAATATGGCTTTCAAGTGACGGTTCATCATCATTTTTTTTTTTTTTTTTTTTTTATATCAATGAAATATATTTACTATGTTTGTTTATAAGTCGGGTAACATTTTATTGATGGCAGTTTTTTTTTTATGCACAATGCATCTAATTAATATTTATAAGTGATTTTTGTATCTATTCATGTTACCAAATGGTTAAAAAAATGTTCACTTTCTGACCATGAGACCTTGGTTGATTTCTCAGGAAGACTATTTCCTCGTTATCAGCCTGGGGAAGCAATTCCCACATACAACACCTTTTGGAAATCAGGTAGATCATAGTTGGAACTGTTCAGCAGCTGTCATCATAAGTGAGGGTTTGAGTGGACTGGCTTTGTTGAACTGCTGACCATGATAGATGATGCACTCTCACAGAAACTGCAACTAAGGTTTGTTCAGTATACATGCAGTATAAACTGTAAGTGGGTTTCTGTGGGTGTTGAACACTACTAATGTTCCTGAGCAGGCGTCTGCAAAAGGAATTGCCTAGCCGGCCATTATGTATCTAATTTTAAATAAATACCCAAGCTTTGTGCCAATAACATACAACCACTTAATATAAAAAAAAATCTAGGTATGTTCATGTCATTCCCCCCCCCCCAAAAAAAAAAGCTGCTAAAAAATCACGCAGTATACCATCTCACTCTGTCAGTGTCAAGACAATTCACGGGTGTCTGTTAACCTCCGTCTGCCACTAAAACCACCAGTTCTCGAGGTCTTCAAAATGGTGGACGTTTCCGGACATTTAAGGACTGACTACTTAATCGTTGTAGTAGGTGTGTTTCTAATGAACCCGTTCGAATGTTTGTTTTTGGGAGAGGAAGTTGTCGCAAGGCGTACATTTTTGAGTGAATAATCTTGACACACATGTGCTTCTAAATTAGCAACAAGTCAGCAAGTACTTAACACGCAAGATGGCGGCGACTTACTTCCGGTACATCTGTGCACCCAAAATATCGCTTGTATTATGTTATATAGATAATAATATCTCTTTAAGTCGAGCACTCCGGCTAACATCAACAAAACCAGTGTCGGTATTCTGTTGGGAGGTCTACATTTTTGCCACGCTGTCAAATACTGAAGTAAGAGTAAGTTTTTTGTTTTTTTTTAGCTATTAAGTTTAGGTACAAAATCCCGTTCGAAGAAAGACATTGGCAATGAAGGAAGACTTTCCCGTTTATAATTCGAAAAAATAGTGTCAATTTCGGTAGCGTTTTTTTCATTTTACATATTGCAAAAAGATACTGGATTCTATATGAGAAGATAGAATTGACAATTGAGTATCATGTCTCTTGTACTGTCCGGAGATTCAAATGTGAGACAGTCGCAACTTGGTGTCCACATGAAACATGAAAAGTCGAGGAAAGGCAGTAATATTTGTTGTTTTTCTTTACTTCCCAAAGATTCGCTAAAAAAAAAGAAAAAACTGAGGATAATGATAAAAAGATGCCCAAAACTTAATGTAAAGCTTTATCGTTAAATGTATAAGAGGAAATATCAAAGGATTCTTTATGAAAAAAAAATTATTAATCCTTTTTAAAACGAAATTTTGGTTAAAAATCTTGTTTCCCTGGCGTGGTGGCCATAGATTTGTATGGGAAATGTGGGCATCTTTTTGCGGTAAAAAAACATTGATTTGGAAATTATTGCAAAAATTAGGTAATTGTCGGATTTTAATGAAAATTTCGGGAGAAATGAACATTATTTAGTTTTAGGAACATTTATTATTTTTTTTTTTTTTTTTATTATTATTTCTTGGTTAAAAGAAAACTTAATTTTATGTTTTTATGAAATTTCGATAAATGTTCTTTAACGTTTAACGCTTAACGTTTTTTTTTTTAGTTATAAGGACAAGTCTTCGGAGAATAAATCATTTTTTACAGAATATCTGCTCCAAATGGGAAAATAAAACCATGACATTAAGCTTTTAATCGTTCTTGTGAATGGATATGAAAAAAAAAAAAAAAAATTCGATCATTAGTGAATTTTTTCCATAATTTTCTGTGTTTTTTTTTTTTTTTTTGATTAGAGACCTCAACAGATTCACTATAAAATAAGACTTCGCTCCAAATTTAATATAGGCAGTTTTATCATCAAAATCTTTATTAATGAGGTAAGGTTGAAATGAATGATTTTTTGCGTTCGAAATTTCAAATATTAGTTGATTTTTTTTGGGGGGGGCGGAGGACCAAAGATTATTAGTACAAGGAATTTTAGTGTTTTTTTTTTTTTTTTTTTTTTTTTTTTTTTTTTGCACTGAAGGACACATTGATTTGGAAATTCTTGCAAACATCAAAGAATTGTCGCATTTTAATAAATTTTATTAAAAAACTTTACTTACAGGACATATTTACAAATTAATGAAATTATTTTAGAAATGTCTTCTTACTCTTATTTTAATAAAATCTTGGTAAAAACATTTTTTTTACCCTTGATGCGCGTGCGAACTTATTTTCAATTTTACGAAATTTCGAGAAATTAGTTTTTCTACTGCTAACTTCCTTGGATATTTTTTTTAATTTTATTTTTGAAAAACAGAGCAGCAATTACAGAAATTCTGCTCTAAATCGTAAAATAAAATAAAGTAATAAAAAGTAAAACGTTAAAAGAGAAGACATTAATTACAAAAGCTGTTATCTTTTATTGACGCTATTGATTTTATGAAAATTTCTCAGTTAACCTGTAGAAAAGATGTATATTTCGATGAATAATGAACTTTTAAAAGTTTTCTTTCTTTTTAAATTTTGATTAAAATATAATTTATAAAGTTGTAAATTTTTCTGTTTGTTCCGGTTAGGTGATTTTATTAAATAAAAACAATATTTACTAATTATGGAAAAGTTTACCATAATTCATCGACCCCCACCACCAGTATTTAAAAAAGAATTTTGTTTTTAATTCTTTTTAATTTTGTATGTGTAACGTGCTGATTTTTGTAAATACGGACGTCCACAGACGATATTATCAGAAAATAAGAGCAGTAACTCAACTGTAGTAAATTTAAAATTTATTAGTAATTTTCTAATATTTCCTCAATAAGCGACTTCCTAAGAGAAAAAACTAAAGCCTAAAAGTGCCTAAAATTCACATTTAAAATGTTTAAAAATATTTCAAATTAAGATTACTGATGATAAAGAGGATTTTTATCATCACCTCTTTAAATTAATTTCCCAAACCTGTCGATAAGTGTCCAACTAAACAACACCTCATAAAAACACCCGTCTCCTTGTTAAAAAGATTTTTAAAAAAATTACTTGTTTTTAGTTTATCGCATAAAAGTTTTATGCGATAAACTAAAAACAAGTAATTTGTTTCAATTCAGTTCAGATTTAAAAAAAAAAAAACTTTAAATCAATTAATTTTTTCTCAAATAACGTTTCAAAAAAAGTTTTTTTGCAAGATTTTTTAATAAAGAGAATTGTTGATAGTTTTATTTTTTTTATTTTTATTTATTTATTTATTTTTTTTTTTGTACTGATAATCAGAAAAGAATATTCCAATCAATTTAAAAATTCTGTTTGACAAAGTATTTTGTTTGCTTATTGGAAATTTAATTTATTAGCTTGAATTTAAAACTAAAATAAAATCTTCAAGGAAGATGTCTCATCTTTAAATGATTTTTAAAAGACAGTGAGTTAAGTGCATTAACAAGATTGTTGATAAATATTTACTTGTTGGGTGAATAGGGAGAGATAATAGATAGATGCAGACAGGAGCTACGGATTTGTATTTTTGTATATTGTTTATAAATTCCTCAGTTAACAGTAACACTAGACACCTTTCTTGTCACAAGGGTTAAAAAATGTTCGGATAATTGATTACCGAAAAAAGTAATTTTTGGAATTAAATTTAACGTTTTTTCTATCATCAAATAACATTTTCAAACGTTTTACTTTTTTGTTCAAGGTTTTGTCCAATTTATGAAAAAAAATGCTTCAGTTTTTGTGTTTTCAGCTGGCCTATCCTTTTCTGCTGCTAACTCCCGAGGCAGGCTTAAAAGAAGTATTGTCAGGGACAGTAAGGGTAACTTCTGGTTGAAATTGAGCATTAGACAATGGTTTGAAAATATTATAATTAGTTCTTAGAAGCCCCTTCCAACAAGTCCACAATTTTCATAACGAATTATTATTATAAAAATAAAATTTTCAAAAAAAAAAAAAATACCTATGGGGAGAAAAAAGGGTACAATTAATCAAATTTTTTTTTTTTTTTTTTTTGGTGGGGGTGAAAGAAAAATGTATAATTTTTACTAATTACAAATGACAAAAAGGTAAATACAGAATAATTGATTATTTTAAAATTTTATTTGGTTGATAAATAAAAATAGTTTATACATTCATTTGACAGTCCAAAAGCACAGAGCATTGCAAGCAGTCAACTATAGTTTGAATCTGCCAATAATAATTGTTTCTGCATCCAATTCATCTCTAACAATTCCTTCTCAATGGATAGCGATGATTCCAAATTCTCCTCAGAGAATTTCTTAATCTTATTCTTGTCTTTATGATCTTTAGCTTTGTTGAAAATAATGTCTTCTCGCATTGGACTCTGGTTACTGATAATGTACAACAAATGACTTTATAAAGTATTTATTTATTTTTTTGTTATTACTAAAAAAAAAAAAACAAACAAACCGTTGTCTGCGTTTCTTTATTGCATTTTTATTTGATTTGGCTCTTGGGGACCCACTTCATCATGGGCCCGCTTGCCATCGAGCAACCTGACACCCTGCCCAGTCCGCTACTGATTGGGGTTGTTTTACTTTTAACTAGGCGTGACCAAGCTATGTTAACAAGAAATTAATTGAACTAATTTTATCAGCGATTTTATCAAACGTAGTCTGGTTCTCTAAATTCTGAATGTTGTCTGAAATGAAATCTGAAAAATAGTTTAGTACGGATAATTTTAATTTTTATCTTCATTTCACGTCCGGATAATTGAATTTCGGAAAATCGAAGTATGGATTGTGGAGGAAGTTAATTTTATGTACCATCGCATAAGTCTAGCTAGATTCTAGTTTTCTGATAAAAAAATAAAAGCCTGCCCTAAGCTAAAAGTAATCTATGGTGATTTTCTAAGCGTAGCTTATATGTGGCACAAGGCCTAATGTATGGGCACTTAGTGAGAATCGAACTCACTACTCAGTCGTAATTGTTCGCTAGCGAGACTGAGTTAAATCATTTACAGTATACACTTACAGCATGTCGAGGTGCCTTTTTTATTTTAATGTCTGTCAAACTCAAATAAACTTGTGAATCGCTATTTCAAACGAGGCGACCATGTGAATAGAATAATAACGTCTTTTCTAAATAATTTTGAAAAGAAAATATTTTTTCTGGGAATTTGCTATACATTTCATTTCATTTTTTTTTTTTTTTTTTTTTTTTTTTTTAAACGATAGAGAAATCTTTTTCTTCCAGTAACAAGGTTAATGTTTGAATCGAGTAAAAGTGGGTGAATATTGCCAGCGAGTTAAAAAAAAAAAAAAAAAAAAAAAAAAAAATGACCAGGTCAGTGTCTGTTTGTTTGTTTTTTTTTTGGGGGGGGGTTCCACATTTCATACGTAATTTTATTTTTTCTGTAAAAATCCCATTAATTCTTGTTAAAAAAAAAAAATAAGACAATAAATGTATATTTAACATTTTTTTTTAATCTAATTTATTTAAAAAATAAGATCAGCGTCACTTCTGTTAATGAGATTTTTCCGTGTCTGTTTTGAGTTCATTAATGTTTGAAGTTAATTTACTCACGTAAACTGATAGCAGCAATTAATTTCAATTTTGATGAGTCAATTGCGATTTCAATTTGTTCTTAATCTCATAACGAAGAATGTTTTGTTTACATCTGGAAGTCATTTCAAAATGGGTGTCATAATTTTCTGATCAAAGTGTCTTCTGAAAAAGTTCAGTATTGCTTGGAATCCAAATAAAAAAAAAAAAAGTCACAGAAAGTCAAAAAGGTTAGCACCAAACAGACAAAAAAAACTCCAGCCTCTTCCCAAAAGTTGACAATATCTCGGTCTATAAATTTTTACAAATTTTAATGTCAAATTGACTTTTTCTGTATAATTTGCTTTTTAAGCCCCGCGCTTAGTATCTAATAAAAATTTCCCGAATAGTTACATACGTGTAAAGAAACTTACGTGCTTAATTCGAAAAAAAAGTTACCGACAATAAAAGTTCAGGCTCATTCGCCTTACAGCACGGTAACCATTACTGGCGTTATTTGCATACAACATTCACTGCTGATTAGATTTGCACGGAAGATTACCTTGTTAACGGCCTTTTTACAGTTTTCACTTGACTTAAATTAATGCGCAATTGAAGACTCAATGCATGCGCAATAATCAAGAATATTCCGCACCAAATATATATGCAAACAACGCTAATAATGGCTGCCGCGACGCAAATGAGTTCAAAATTTTATTGTCAATAAGTCCAAAACAGATTTTATAAAAATTTCTTTATATTCGAATTAAGCATCTAAATTTAGGCCTAACTGTTTGGGAAAATTTTATTATACTTAGTGCTGGGCTTAAAAAAGCAAATTACCCCTTTTTCTTCCTAAAGTCAGGTCTTATGGGATAGGACTCTCTTGGGACTCCCTAACTATGAAATATATCGAATATATGACCGTAGCATTTTTATGGCTTCTATCTTCGTATATACGATCTCCATCCCCGTGGTTTGTTTACATTTTTGGCAGACACTTAAAAAAAAAAACGAAAACAAAAAAAACACAAACACCCTTCTTAAAGTTCTTGAGGCTTTCTTCATATAGTCAGGTTTGATGGGAGTATTCCCTAACTGAAAAATATATCGAATATCTGACCGTAGCATTGTTAGAAAATGTTATTTAGAGGTTTGGTTGAGTTACAATGCAAGCAGAATGGACCCATAAACTCGTGAAGTACCCAATGTAAATAGACGACCTTAATATTACTGGTCACCATTGTGAACTTTTCCTTGCCATTTATTTTTAGTCTGATTTTTATCTAATTTATATATTATATTTCTCCCAAACAAGCTTGTGTAGGTTTTTCTGTTAGGTTGGTGCAAAAATAATGATAAAATGATCAAACGCCTATAAACTTAAACTTGCATTCACAAGGAATGATTAATTCACAACTCCAGAGTAAACTAGTGTCAATTGTAAAGTGAAACTGATTGGTAAAAATTACTGGGGTGTAAATGCACTACTTTTGATCGTGTGATGTGCAATTGCTTTACTCATTCCTGGATTATTAAGGTCATGGTTTTCAGAATGTCTTCAAACATGGATACGCGTGTCTGCAAGAAAACTGTCAAAAGGGTGGCGCGCCTCCACTTTTTTTTTTTTTTTTTTTTTTTTTTTGAAATTTTAACTATCTTCACACTTCGGCAATATTTTCTTTAAAAAGTTAGTATGTAATAAAACCTAAACATAAGTGAATTTATATAGTTTTTAACTTTCTTTGTTCTTGCTTAAGAATTTATAAACACTTTTTTAAAATTATTATTAGATAGTTTATTTGCCCAATTTATTGAAGTGCTTGGTAAAACTAAAACATCAGCTAATTGTCAACTGATTCAAACTTTAAAATGATGAGTAAGGATTTCCTTAAGGCTTAGATCAGTTCATATTTGAATAATTTAGTAAATGTTTATAAATAAAAAAAATGTTTTCACATTTATATCTTTAATATGAACTGGTAAATGATAAATATTGTATTAGTTAATTTTTATTAGTTTTTAGAATGTTGTAATATGAAATTATTTTTGTAAATAAAGTGTTTAATATTTTTGTCGGTCCTGAAGTACAAAAAAAAATGTATAAATTCACTTCCGTATGTTTTACATTTTATATTCCAATTCTAATGATCACTTTTTAAAACAAACATTGCCAAGCTAGTAAAAAAAAAAAAATAAAATAATTATAAAATAAAAATTTTTTTTTAAAAAAAAAGTGGCGTGGTAAAAACCATACTTTTGACCCAATGTCTTATTGTGGACATGTTTTTTGCCAAAATTTCTTTTTCTGAAAAAAAAAAAAAAACAAAACAAAAAAAAAACGATATTGGTTGCAGAGGTCTATAAAACAGTAATAGATTTTTTTCTAGCAAATTATTATGGTAACATGATGCACTGAGGTTATGATTTACAAAGTTTAGCTTAGTTGTGGCCTTGTGCCAAATTGTAATACTCAGTGAGGACCGATCACTACCTCGTAGTCATGATCAATTAGATTGGCTTGTTAACCATGACCCAGTTTCAAGATGCTCATGAAACATTCGGGTGTTTTTTTAAATTTTTATTTAAAAAAAGAAAAAGAATCTTTTCTGTTAGTGTTAATTCACCCTAAAATAAAAAGAATTTATATTTAAAATTCACAACAAATTATCCCAGAGCGAGTTCCTTCCATTGCACTCTGATTGGGATGACCTTTGTGGTCGCCCCAAATATGGGCAACTCAGTTGCGCTATTTATAAGTGTGGGGTCTGCATACGCACTCACTCCATTAAACAAGCCAAAAACAGATTTTTTAAAATTTTTTTTAAAGTTGTAAGTGCCTTGAATCATCTGCACTTAGCAAATTTGAATAATTCCCTAATTCTTGGTAATTTTTCATTCCAAGGGAGTTGTGAGGCAAGCTAAACAACTTTTGGTTTTAATTTATAATTTCTTGGAGTAATAATAGGTAACTTTATTTCTGGTGAATTAACAGAAAAAAATCTTTTTTTTTTTTTTTTTTTTTTTTTTTTTTTTGCACTTTCAAAAAACTTAAAACGATTACTTTGTTACTTATTTTAGTGTATTTTACTTATAATTATTGACATGTGGTGTAAACAGTCAGTGCATTATTTAAACAAATTAGCAGTAAACAATCAACTGTGCCTTTTTCTAACCATCTATAACTTACATAAATGTAAAAATAGTCTTTAGTGACAATAATATAAGTAGAAAAGTAATCCTTCAAAGTAACACAATTAGTCAAAATAAATGTTGCACATGCTGAGTTTTTTTTTTTTTTTTTTTTTTTTTTTTTTTTAAATAGTACTGGAATTTTAGATGAATTTGAAAATAGTATGAAAATTTAGTTACATTAAAATAATGATTTCAAACTATATCTTTTTTTTTTTTTTTTTGTTTACTTAAAATTATTATACAATCATTCCTTATACAATGGTGTGCTGAAAAGGTCTTGGCTTCATCAAAGCTGGATTAATAAAAAAAAAATTAGTTTTGTCAGATTTTGAATAGTGGCTTGTCCAAGAAGTTCAGCCTATTTTCTGATATATTCTGTTTTGTATACACTTTCATGTCAGATGTCATTCTGCCAAGCTGTTATTCTGCTGCTATCTGTAACAAAGCAAAGAAGCCATTGTCAGCCTTTACCATCAACACCCAGGGCTATGGCGTCGGAAGCAATTAAAGATTCACTTGAGTTGGAGTTGGTAAAACTATACTGACTCCAACTCCAGTTGAATTTACACTTACATTATAGAATTTTTATTGTTATTTCTTTGGCTGCATATTTAGTATTTCCTTTAAAGAAATTCATCTCAACTTTTAAAATCATTTTATTTATTTTTGTAGTTATTTAGTATTTGCAAAACTATATGTAAACAAATCTTACATTATAGAATTTTTATTTTTGTTATGTCTTTTACATCCTGTAAAAGATTATATTTCAACTTTTTGTTATAAAGTAGTTTTATTTTTGTTCTGTACTTATTTGTTATTTGCAAAGATGTGTGTGTGTAAAAAGTCTTACATTATAGCATTTTTATTGTTATTTCTTTTATATCCTTTCAAAGATTTAGTCTCTAATTCTGTTAGAAAAATATTGAAGAATGAGTAGGTATGATATAAAAGCCACAATATCTTAATTTTTTTTAATTTTTTTTTTTTTTTTTATATAAACCAGTTATAATGATATAGGCCTACTCAAGTTAGGAGTGTATGCATAAGCTTTGAGATTTATACACCATAATCACTTAATTATATAAAGGTGCCAAAAATAGAGTTGATGTCAAAAGTTTTGTGTTCCAACTCCTTGGCCCTGGTTTATACTGTTTTCTCTGGTGTGCTTTAAACTGCTCGACCATGGAGAGCTATATAGCTCAACAAGGTTCCATTTCATGCTAGACGCAATCGTCAGACCTGACTATATTTCTTATATATATATATATATATATATATATATATTTATATATATTTTTAAGTATTGCACGCTTGAGAAATCTTAAAGATGTGCTCTCTATCATGGTTTAAACAACGGCTGTTGAGTTGGAGTCAGAAGCAATTAAGTCATCATTGGAGTCTGTAGTTTTATCAACTCCAACTCCAGTTAAATTTACACTTTATATAAAAGTCTTTCATTATAGAATTTTTATTTTTATTATTTCTTCTACTGTAGATTTACTATTTCCTTTCAAGAAATTCATCTCAACTTCTTTTTTAGTCATTTTATTTTTTTTGTAGTTATTTTGTAGTATTTGCAAAACTATATATGTAAGCAAATATATGGATATAGATCCAACAGTGGGAAGAAAAATATACGGAAAAAACAAACAAAAATCCTTATATGCAATTATGCTGTTTTAATGTTAATATGTCAACGTCGGACGTTTCGGTTTAATAAACCATCTTCAGGACATATTCATAAAATATAATTGTCATGTTCAATTGATAATGTTAAAGACGATGGACACAAGAACAAGACTTATCCAAACATTTGGATAAGTCTTGTTCTTGTGTCCATCGTCTTTGTCATGTTGAATTGATAATGTTAATTATTTTATGAATATGTCCTGAAGATGGTTTATTAAACCGAAACGTCCGACGTTGACATATTAACATTAAAACAGCATTATTGCATCTAAGGATTTTTGTTTGTTTTTTCCGTATATTTTTCTTCAAAACTATATATGTAAAAAAAAAAACAAAAAAACTTGTAGAATTTTTATTCTATTTCTTTTATATCCTTTCAAAGATTTAGTCTCATTCTGTTAGAAAATATTGAAGAATGAATAAGTATGATATAAAAGCCACAATATCTTTATTTTTTTTATATAAACCAGTTATAATGATATAGGCCTATTCAAGTTAGGAGCGTATGCATAAGTTTTGAGATTTGTAGCCCATAATCACTTAATTACACAAAGAGGAGTCGGTCAGAGTCAAAGGTTTTATGTTCTGACTCCACAACCCTGTCAACATCTGCCTTTGATGTTGTGAGCTAATATAATTTTTGGAGCTACTTTGTGTGTGTATAGTCTTTCTGATGTTTCACAAAACCAGCTCATGTAATTGAATGACAAAATAGGTTAAAAAAAGAAAAAAAGAAAAAAAAAAGGGTCTAACTTTTCATCCTTCGGAAGCAGTTCATCAGACTAAAATGCACTTCTTGCTGAAAAGTAAGTTATTAGGTTGATGCAAAAAACAATGTCGTTTTCTCACATAGTAACATACGTGAGAAAACGACATTATTTTTGCACCAACCTAATACTAAGTTGAAAATATATAGAAAGTGCCCTGATTTCAGAATCTTTAGTAAATTTGACATCCAGTTTTATACTACATTTCCCCTTTCTGAAGAAATCTACTGCTATCAAGATATTTGAAAATGAATATTTTTTTTTTTTTTTTTTTTTTTCTTATACAAAATATTTGGGAAACTGGATGAAACCAGTTAAGCTGTATGTCTAGACACATCGGACCCAGTAATTTAAAGTTTAGTGTTCCTAATCTTCACTATTTCCTCCCAATGCATAATTTATAACTGACCTTTTCGTTTGTTTTCCACTTCCCCATCTTCACCTACACAATTCTAGGTACCTCACAAAAATTGGATAAGAGAGGATACATGATGAAAAAAAGGCCTAAACATAATAAAAACAAAATTGGCTATCAAAACCTTTTTGTTATGAGGATAAAAGAATTTTGTTATACTAGAATTCTACCTATTTGCACATCTCCCCAAAATTTGGTTTCAATCGGTCAATGTATGGCTATATTAGATGGTGTGATGGACGGACTAACAGAAATCACAGAATTTTATACATAGATAAAATTTTTTTTTTATTTTTTTTTTTTTAGAACCTTTGAAATTTTGGTTAAAACATTTTTTCTGGTGTCAACATGGAGCCATAAATTTGTGTGGGAAATTTGAAAATTAAAAGCTTCCAAAAATGATTTATTTTTTAAAATGTTTTAAACTTAGGTGTTGCACATCTTTTCTCTCCTCCTCCTCTCCTCTCGTTGTTCTTCTCTCCTCGTTCTTCTCTTCTCTCCTCTCCTCGTTCTTCTCTTCTCTCCTCTCCTCGTTCTTCTCTTCTCTCCTCTCCTCGTTCTTCTCTTCTCTCCTCTCCTCGTTCTTCTCTTCTCTCCTCTCCTCGTTCTTCTCTTCTCTCCTCTCCTCGTTCTTCTCTTCTCTCCTCTCCTCGTTCTTCTCTTCTCTCCTCTCCTCGTTCTTCTCTTCTCTCCTCTCCTCGTTCTTCTCTTCTCTCCTCTCCTCGTTCTTCTCTTCTCTCCTCTCCTCGTTCATCTCTCCTCGTTCATCTCTCCTCGTTCATCTCTCCTCGTTCATCTCTCCTCTCCTCGTTCATCTCTCCTCTCCTCGTTCATCTCTCCTCTCCTCGTTCATCTCTCCTCACCTCGTTCATCTCTCCTCGTTCATCTCTCCTCGTTCATCTCTCCTCGTTCATCTCTCCTCGTTCATCTCTCCTCGTTCATCTCTCCTCGTTCATCTCTCCTCGTTCATCTCTCCTCGTTCATCTCTCCTCGTTCATCTCTCCTCGTTCATCTCTCCTCTCCTCGTTCATCTCTCCTCTCCTCGTTCATCTCTCCTCTCCTCGTTCTCCTCTCCTCTCCTCGTTCATCTCTCCTCGTTCTCCTCTCCTCTCCTCGTTCTCCTCTCTTCTCCTCTCCTCGTTCTCCTCGTTCTCCTCTCCTCGTTCTCCTCTCCTCGTTCTCCTCTCCTCGTTCATCTCTCCTCTCCTCGTTCTCCTCTCCTCGTTCATCTCTCCTCTCCTCGTTCATCTCTTCTCTTCTCTCCTCTCCTCCTCTTCTCTTCTCTCCTCTCCTCCTCTTCTCTTCTCTCCTCTCCTCCTCTCCTCTCCTTTTCTCTTCTCCTCCTCTCCTCTCCTTTTCTCTTCTCTTCTCTCCTCTCCTTTTCTCTTCTCTCCTCTCCTCTCCTTTTCTCTTCTCTCCTCTCCTCTCCTTTTCTCTTCTCTCCTCTCCTCGTTTTTCTCTTCTCTCCTCTCCTCGTTTTTCTCTTCTCTCCTCTCCTCGTTTTTCTCTTCTCTCCTCTCCTCGTTTTTCTCTTCTCTCCTCTCCTCGTTTTTCTCTTCTCTCCTCTCCTCGTTTTTCTCTTCTCTCCTCTCCTCGTTTTTCTCTTCTCTCCTCTCCTCGTTTTTCTCTTCTCTCCTCTCCTCGTTTTTCTCTTCTCTCCTCTCCTCGTTTTTCTCTTCCTTTGAAGTGGCCATCAAAACATATTTACACACACACACACATATATATATATATATATATATATATATGAGAGAGAGAGAGAGAGCGAGAGAGCTTATATTGATTCGGTTGTTAACTCTGCTGCTAAAAAAGTAGGTTTACTATGTTTTGCTAGATAATTTTTCTTGACAGGTTCTTACAAATTTATAATTTGTATGCGCATTGAATATTGCTGCCACATCTGGTCTGGTGCTTCTGTTTTGTATTTAAAGATTCTTGATAAAATCCAAAGAATCTGCAATGTTATTTCACCTGACCCGTCATCTCAGCTTCATTTGCTTTTACACCCACTGTAACATAGATTCCCTGTGCTTTTTTTATAGATATTTTCATAGGGATTATTCTGATCAGCTTTCCTCTTAGGTTCATAAAATTGAGGTACCAAAATGCAGTACTAGGCTGGCAGTTAGGTCTCATCATTTTACAGTTGAAATGGCTAGTTGTAACCATAAGTTCTATGCTAACAGTTTCTTCTCACACTTCTTGCTTGTGGCACTCTCTTCTGGACTCTTGATTTCCAGTTAAGTTCAATCTTCAAAAATTTAAATGAAATTTCAATTCTCTGTATTTTTAATATTCTCTCTCATTATTATTTTTTTTTTTTTTTTTTTTTTTTTGCTTTTATTCTTTCACACTCTGTAGCCTCTTGAATCGTACTGACTTTATCACCATGGTGAAATTATTATTATATACAGGGTGAAACAAAAGTTATGCACCGTAGGGAAAATTTATTAAAAGTGTAATTACATATGAAAATTTTATTTACTATTTATTTGTTATATGTATTGTTCAAAATGTCCTCTTCTTTTTCAAGAGACATTTCAATTCAGTGCCTACATGTTTCATTAACATGTCGGTTTTCTGTCATTTTACTGCATACATATTTAATTCTTTCTTTAAGTTTCTAAATATTTCTTGGGTGCATCTGATAACTGATTTCAAATGGCCCCACAGAAAAAAAAATCCAATGCTGTGAAGTCTGGTGACCTTGGTAGCCACTCAACAGGACCTGTCAAAAGCAAGTAGACATTAAAACATAATTAATTAACCTCTCTGGTGTGTGACTTCTACTTCACCCTGTGTATATATGCATTTGATTTATTTGTAACAAACAGCTTTCTACGTTTCACATTGTGGTTATATAATCGGATGTATCAAAAGAATTTTTGTTTTTCAGACCTATTTATTTTTTGTACTATATTTAGAACTGTCATATTTCATAGGCTGTTATTTCTAAAGCTTAGGTTTAAACTGACGAGAAGATGGAAGGCTCACCCACGTCCACTGTTATTTAGTGTAATAAAAATACAGCTAGAATAGTTTTTGGTTGTTTAATGCAGTTGCAAATGTCAGGGAAGATGCTACTTTCTCTGTCTACAATAAGTGCTTCTTGGCAGGAAGCAGATTGACTGTTTCAGGCTTGTTGATCATCTCATTCAAAAAACAAGACCTTTTTTTTTTTTTTTTTTTATATATATATTTTTTTTTTTTTCATTTGAGGTCAAGTCACATTTTCAAATTAACTTACATGGTTTCTCTATTCAAGAAGATAAAAAATATAGTTTTCATAATCCTTTTCCTAGACTGGTTGTCTTACCAAGGCTAAAGTGTTAAGTCTGTTCTATTATTTATGAAGTGCTTAATTCATAGTCATCCTTTTCCAAGATTGGTTGCCCTGTCAAAATTACAGAGCCCATGGTTTGAATTTAGTGTTCTACATTGGTTGCCCTACAAAAGCTAAAGAGCAAAGTTTGCCCTCTTATTTTTGAAGTTTCTTAATTCATAGTCATCCTAGACTGGTTGCCCTGTCAAGGTTAGAAAGCTCAGGGTTTGAATTCAGTTGTTGTTCTAGATTAATTGCCCTACCAAGGCTAAAGACTCATGTCTACCCTATTATTTACAGGGTTTTTAATTCATAATCATCCTTTTCTTCAACTGGTTGCCCACAAAGTTAGTCCAAAGTTTGAATTCAGTTTTCCATATTGGTTGCCCTACCAAAGCTAGAGTTGTGTCTGCCCTGTTATTTACAGGGTTTTCAATTAATTGTCGTCCTTCTCTTAGGTTGCCTTGTTAAGCCCAGCCTACCCTAATTCACATAGCTGGAGGAATAGTTGGATTCATGCCTTTATGAATTTTATTAATGTAAATTGAACATAAATAGCTTTGCATGGAATTTGCATTTTAGGTGGCAGTTCATTTTTTGCACCTACACCACCCACCCCCTCATCACCTGACAAAAGTTTCTCTTTGAGCATTTTTATTTTGTTTAAATACTTTCCTATAACAGTTGAATTAACAGATCTTCGTATAGTAAGGTTACTTAGGCCTGAAGCAGAATGATTAAGTCATCTAGTGAAACTGATATACTTATGTCTATCTGGAAACTTCACTTGTAAGTACTTGGTGTTATGCACATTGTAATTTGATAAAAAATGAACTTCATTGGTAGCAAGGTAAGTAAAATTAGTGTTTTGGCGAAAACTGTTCTGTTCACTATGAGTGGGTGGGTATAAATTAACACAAACAGTTCATGTTACTAGCAATAGATTAGTAAGGATTTATCATATATCAAAACTTTTAGTCATCTTTATGATGACCTGTTATAATGCATATTCTGGTGGAGTTAAAATAAAACATAGTATTTTATTTTAATCATTATAGCATTGAAAAGAAACTGTAGAAAAAACTTAGGCATTTGTTTGTGCTTTATCTACAATCCTGTGTTTCACTTTAAGTCATTACCAACACCAGCAAACAAAATATTTTGGGTTGTGGAATTCAAAGCTTAGCAAATCTGATTGAATCAATTTTTGCCACTCTGTTTCTTCTGCATTGAAAATCAGGAAGAAAGGGATTGTCAGTGGTCAGGAATGAATACAAGCATTACTCGTAGAATAGGGCTATTATATGTATAATGTAAATGCATTGCTAATGATTTTACTATAGGAATGCATTGAAAATACTGAGAAAAAAGGATTGTCAGTGGGCAGGAATGAATGCAAGCCTTACTGATAGGGCTGTTATATGTATAATGTAAACGCATAACTAGTGATTTTACTATAGGAATGCATTGATAACACTGTGGGACATCTTTTGAAAATTCTTTTACTACTTGTCTTGTTTTTTTTTTTACAATTGTTCTTATTTGATGGCACTCTGTTCAGAAATACACTCAGAGATTTTTATTCAACAGGAATTAATTTTTTACCAGAAAATGCCGATTTCACCATTAAATGGAATATTGAAATAAGAAACTTCTGTATATTTCTACATATAAGGTGACCTATAGATAAGACGAGACCCAATATCTAGGTAAATTTTTTGTGATTTTTATCTGATATCCATAGTATAAGATGAACAAAAACTTAGGCTAGCCTACACTGTCAGTGGCAATTAGACCAATCATAATGATTCCTATAAAATAAAGCTGATTCTGTTAAAAATGTTGGTTTGCTTACCTTTATCATTATCAATTCAAAAGGAATAAAATATTATAAAGTATTAAGATGAATCTTTCTGAAAATAACAATAATGATTTCATTCTTACAACTCGGACGAATGAAAAAAGTTACTTATATTCTGTAATGAGAGATTTTTTTACATCTTAAATGTTTTGTTGATTAACACCAAAAAACAAAAAAAAAAAAACTGTATAATTTATGTTGTAAAGTATGTTTGTTATATTAAATGTTGTTATATATATTAGGTTGGTGCAAAAATAATGACGTAATAATGTCGTTTTTTGACGTATTTTTTAACGTCAAAAAACGACATTATTACGTCATTATTTTTGAACCAACCTAATAACATCAGAATGATAATAACATCAGAATTCTAATTCTAATTTTAATTAGAAATATACCTTGTATGTTATCCTAAATGTTGTTATTTAATACTGGAGGAATGGAGAGACGAGTTCAAATTCCAATCGAATCTATTACATTTACCTTGAGAAAGGTATAAATCCTCTTCTCCCAAGCTATGGGTAATTAGCAGGACAGACCAGGTTCTATATACTTAGATAACAACTAGTCTATTGCAGAAAGAAATGGCAACCTATTGCGGGGGGGGGGAATCTGCCTCGTCAGTCATGTATCAAAAGATGCATGTTTGCCTAAGCATGCATCATGCATGGCACATAACTGATTGACGGATGTGCTAATACCCTTGGGAAAGGTATGAATCCTCTTCTCTCACCAGCTATGGGTAAATAGCAGGACAGACTGGGTTTTATAGGGTTGGATGGCAACTTGTCTACCATAGAAAGAAATGGCAACCTACTGCAGGTAAAAAATCTGCCTTGTCAGTCATGTATCAAAAGATACATGATCACCTAAGCATGTTTCACTCATAGCACATAACTGACTGATTTAAAAAAGCAAAAAAAAAAAAGTCAGACTGGAGGTACTGCCTTCCAAGTCTCTATTCATGACTCTCCGGCTCATGGAAAGCAGCAATCAAGTGTAATGGCTGTAGGGAATGAAGGCCACTGTTAAGAGACCGAGTTGGTCTTTATTCGCTAAACATTTTAATGATGCCTTTTATTATCAAGAGGCATAGTGGAGTAATGAATAGCGGCTCATGTTGAGGAATCGGAGCTGAGTTCAAAATCCAGTCAGACCCATTACCTTTACTTACATGCTAATACCCTTCAGAAAGGTATGAATCCTCTTCTTCTCCCCCTAGCTATGGGTAAATAGCAGGACAGACCGGGTTCTATAGCCTTGGATGACAACTAGTCTACCGCAAAAAGAAATGGCAACCTACTGCAAGGAAAAAAAAAAATCTGCCTCATCAGTCATGTATTGAAAGATAGATTATCGCCTAAGCGTGTATCACGCATGGCACATTATTGACTGACCCTTGGGAGCAGTATGGATCCTCTTCTTCCATCCCCAGCTATGGGTAAATAACAGGACAGACTGGGTTCTAAAGCCTTGGTTGGCAACTGGTCTACTGCAAAAAGAAATGACAACCTACCGTTGGGGGGGGGAAATCTAACTCATCACTCGTATATCGAAAGATGCATGATCGCCTAAGTGTGTATCACACATGGCACATAACTGACTGATGAGAAATAATGATTGGTGTGAACACACCCCATGGCTGTGCAAATCAAGAACGGTGCATTTGTTTATGTTACTTGTGTGTGTTGTTTAGCAGAACCTTCGCAGATTGTTGTGTAATTATCTCTTGAATATTGCAATTTAATATGAAATCTAGGAGTCAAAGTAGTTTTATTACATTTATATCTTTAGTACAGCATTATAATGTAAATTGTTTCCACTAGAAATATTTACATTGGTAGTTACCATACCGAGGCAGTTGTTAGCCTGATGCAATCCATGGTGGAAGTATACTAACCTGCTTATCAGTGGCAATACATGACGGAATCTAAGGTGATCTTTTTGTAAATGTTGTATTCGACAACCTCCTGTTTTGGGGGTAAGATTTAAATGTCATTTTATATGCGGAAATATACAGTAACTCAAATCAAATAGTACTTTTTATTGTTTAAGAAATACATTATACAAAATGTTTAATTACATATCTTAGAATAGATATTTTTGTCAAACTGAAGTTGAACTTTGCTATGAGTCAATAGCTTTTCATTGCGACAGTCACTTTGTAGACACCAGCCATGTTGTTTGTGTTCCAACTGCCTTGATATCTAAACTCCATGGTCTTGATGTGTTGGTGAAATCTTTCTCTTTGCCAATCACTCCTTGAACTAAGATTTTCAGGGAAACAGTCCAGATGATTGTGCAAGAAATGCACTTGTTGCAGTCCAGTGGTCAAAAAATAATTTGACAACTCCTTCATAAAATCAGTCACGGCAAAAGCATTCCATGCTTCTTTTACAATGCTAGACATGGTCTCGAAAAATTGCTCATCCTGCAATATACCTAATTTGCTGCCTGTCAAACAAATTGGCCTTAATTTTCTCACAAGACCAGGCAGAAATTTTTCTGCTTAAAACCTTCCAATTTTGAATTCCTGTTTGGCCATGTCTTTCATATCAATGGTCATTGTTTGCTTGATTCTCCTAAAGAGACCAAAAGCAAGGATACTTGGTACAGCCACCTTGTAAGACCAATAAGCAAAGCAATGACTTTCAAGACCCAACATATAGTCCCATTGTGTTCTTCAAACTGCATCTTTTTCAAGTACTATTTTCATATAGTTGTAAGTCCTGGGTATGATGATAGACTATATCTGTCATTTGCACCCCTTTGATAATTTTTTTTAGTACCACATCCCTTCATGATGTAGGTGATTATATCTCTCCACAGCTTCCTTTTTCTTTAAATGTTTCCTCCGATCATAGTCCTGGGTTTGACAATAAACTACATCCTGCAGCAAGGCCTCTGATTGGGAGACTGGAGGTTTTGAGAAGCATGGAATCAGTTGTCATGATTTTCTGATTCTCACCAAACCATGCCAAAGCAATCACCCATGTGTCAACACATGTTTTGCACACTATATGGTTTTCCCAGTCTTTGATCACCCAGTTTTCTTCACAAAATCTGTAATTTTGTTTCACTGTCTAGGCAAAGTGTAACATCCATAAATATATAACAGAAGGTATCACGGCTGTCTTTGAATTTTCTTCTCTTACAACTGGTCATATTTCTGAAATGCAAACCATATATCCAAACCAATTGTTACCTGGTTGGGGGGAAGCATTTTTAGAATTGCCAACAATTATAAAGTAAGCAATGTTCTATAGAGAGTATACATACCATGAAGTTCTTTCTGCAGTTTCACCTGGCTTGACAAAAAGTAACCTTGACCCATGTGACCTCACAATTAGAAAATAAAGAATGAAAATACCAATTTTAATAAATTGTTAAAGGTTTGTGAGTACAAAATAATAAATCTTTACACCCTCCCTTCAAATTTGGGTGAAATGAGGAAAAAGATGAAAAATTCATGAACCTATGTGAAATTGTTTTTTGGACCAATGAAAACCTTGTTTTCACAGAAGTTAGTCATTGAGCCAAGAAAAGAAAGAAAATAGCAAGCCTATGCAAAATCCTTTTTGATATAAAATGAGGAAAAATTAAATTAACAAGAAGTGTTTGAAGTCATGTGAAAGGTTTTGTTTCTGTTGATGCGTCCAACTTGAAATTTTTGCCAGTCAAATTACTTGCCAATTAACAGCCTTAACTGAAAGCTTGGCACTTCAAGATAGCTAAGTATTTCAAACTCATCTGCTTATTAATGTATGCAACTGTATATCCATTCTGTGAACTACAAACTCTCTTACCTTTGTTTTAAACATTTTTGTGTGAGATCATTTAATCTCTGTTGTATGAACATTTCCACTTCATGGCAATATCTTGAAACTATGGACCTTAAGAAATTCTGATTTATTTTCCTGAAATGAACTACTAACACAATTTCAAGCATTTAAATTAGTTTGTTTGTTTGTTGTTGTTGTTATAATAATAATAAATAAACCGTGTGTTTCCGCATCGTTGTCATCCTCCTTAACCTTCTGGGTTCCTGTGGGTAAATCAACTGTTCATTTTAACCCTGAAGCTCCACACCACAATAGGTTCAACAAAACATGTCTTACCTGGTTTGCAATGATAGTCACACTAAATCAAGCATAGTGTGGGCGTATCTGCAAATACAGCAAATTCCACAAATGTGAGACATGTATGATGTCCCAGACCACAAAAATATGTTGTTTATTAACATCTAATTGTATAATTCGCATTTGTCATAATCATGACATTTAAAGCTGGTTAGATTGAAAATAATGAAAGTTGTCCAAGTTTGATGGTTTTTTTTTTTTTTTTTTTGTTTTTTTTTATTGACGATACTTAAATCATTACTTTTGTTTTCACTTTTCTTGTTGTATTTACTTTGAAAACAGTTTTTTTTTTTTCCGTGTCATTTAATGTCAAGTTTTGTGCATAGGGTCTGCATTTGAGGAAGCTAAATCTGTCCTTAGAAATTGTGACAATGTTGAAAAATGGACATTCAAGTTTATGAAAAAAATTGATGTGATAGAACAAGATGGATTTCATTTTTGAAATCATCACTCCAAAATTACTAGAAAATGTCTTCAACATGAGAGATCAAAAGCCATGTTTCCCAGTTTATTTTGTATAAAAAGATTTTATTCCTATGTCTGATTCTATAATAATAGGTAGTAAAAATTCTGTTATGGAATGGTTTCACAGTGGAGGCTTGTATTTGTACTAAGTCGGTTTTAAAATAGGTTCGACCTACAAAACGTTAGGAACTTCATATAATAGGTAGGATGCAGAGAAAATCTAGTTGTGGTCGCTGATACTTTAGTATCCGACTAACGGTCGTCCAGCATCGACTGACTGCCCAAACGACTGAGCGACTCCTCGTTACTCTTACTACTCCTACTTATTATAGGTGGGAGAGTCTATTAACTATAGAATAGGTGTGTTCCACTATAACAAATTCAAAGAAAATGTTTTAGTTTTCGTTTTTTGAAAGGAGTCGACTTCTTCAACATTGTATGAAAAAAAAATGAATAAATAGTAATGACTTACAAAAATACAAAAGCATGTCTTACCTGATTTGAATTTGTCTATATTTCTGAGATAAAGTATTGTAACTGTTTACACTATTTACATTGTTTGGACTTGTCCTTATCTTTATTGCCATATTCACAACATTTCACTAGTTGGACACTGTGGTCTTCTTCATACGATACACATGGGAATTTCAAACTGAACCCTATATTTAGTCTACAGAAGTACCATGTCTTTTCTGGATATCTAAGTTTCATTTATTTCCCTTTAGTAACTCAACTCTACAAGTTTCTGTCCACCTCTGCTGTGGTCAGGTATTGAACTCTTAACTCTGGGTTAAGTCACTTAATTCAACCAATGCTTTTATCTATTGGTTCATGTGTCCTTGGAGAGTTGAGTTACTAAAGAGATAACTGAGATATCCAGAAAAGGCATGGTATATGGAACTAGAATGATCCACCCCAATGAACAAAATAAATGGTTCAGTTCAAAATTTCAACATGTATTCTCCCCCAAAGAAAGCCAGAGTATACAATGATCAAAACATTGTGCATATAACTAGGATAATGGTCCAAGCTCTGTAAATCGTGACTTTTGCTTTCACTTTTGTAGTTGCATTTACTTTGATATTGAAAAACTGTTTTCAAAGTTATGTCAAGCTCCATACATGGGTCTGCATCAGAATCCAATTATTTCTTTAGAAATGGTAACAATACAGGAATTGAAAATCAGGAAGAAAGGGATTGTCAGTGGTCAGGAATATTACTGATAGAATAGGGCTATTATATGTATAATGTAAATGCATTGCTAATGACTATACTAGAGGAATGCATTGAAAATCAGGAAGACAGGGATTGTCAGTGGTCAGGGATGAATGCAAGCATTATTCATAGAATAGGGCTATATGGTTTTTTATTAAAGAAAAAAACAATTGAAAACCTGTATTTTGTCTAAATTCTCTTGTAGCAGAAGTGGATGGAAATGGTTTTATTGGTTTGTGCCAGAACCAAAGACTCTAACTGCAGCAGCTTGGTAAGATGGAAGAATTGTCACATATTGTCACTAAAGAAACAAGAACTTGAGCGTCTGTTCAGATTTGAAGATAGTAAAAATAATTCTAAATGGAATTGGACAATATTGTCACATCTTGAGAAGGCATAGAAGAACATGATAAAGAACTTAAAAACAGACATTGGCTGGAAAGATGCTAGGAATAGCAGAGAATAGACAGCAAAGAAAACTGACCATTAGTCTGTCACAGCCAGCCATTATTGACCATTGGAAAAGGTAATTTTTAGCTGTGGCTAGTGAGTGTTCCTATTCATGCAAGATCTTTTTTTTTTTTTTTTCTTTGTAAGGAACCAAAAGAACGTGTTTTATATTCTCGTAGGTGGAAGGTTGACAAAAAATGCTTTATTCAGAGTGTCTTCCTCGGGCCTATAGAAACTCCAGTAAAATCTCTAGCATTTTAGAAAGAAAGTCTTGCAAACAAACATAATTCTAAATATTATCTCTAATTTTAAAGTGTGGTTTATTATTTAGAAGTCCTCTTCTGTACAAAATACAAGCACTAGCAGAATTAAATTTTATTCAATTTGCCCATCTCCTTTTAGTATGATGCATATTTAGTAGGCCTCACTTTTTTTTAAAAAAAAAATAATCTCCTTAGTAAAGTTTAACATACCATAAAAAAAAGTTTTAAAAGGACAGTTTTTCATTTGACAACATTATGATCGTGTCCTGCCTTGGCAATATTTATTGTTTTTAAAAAGTTATTGAATGTTGATAAAACCAATTATGAAACTTAATTTATGCATTCTCTTTTCTCAAAAATAATAAAAATTGCCAAGGGAGTATACAGTAATAACAATGTCAAAAGAAAGGGAGGGGGGGAGTCCTTTTTGACATACCATTTATTTATAAATTTGTTTTTTGTGTGTGTATATATAGTTTTAAGGTGTGCTATATTTATGGGATGAAGTGCTCAATATCAGAGAGTGTATGTACATATAAAAGTGAACATGGAAGTCAACACTCAGAGGTGACAGAATATTTCATGCTAGTGTTCTGATGATTGCATTTAGCATGAAACAGTCTGTCATCTCTGAATGTTGACTTGAGTCTTCACTGTGTGTGAATATATATATATATATATATATATATATATATATATATATATATATATATATATATATATATATAAAGGGCTTCTTAAATGCATATCGGGATTGTTGCAATAAAAAGAAAATAGTAGACACCTTCTGAAGCCACACTTATCCAGTGTTACTTACTATTGATAGAAGCCATCCTGGAACCCCCTTCCCCCTTTTTTTATTATTATAATAAGATCAGGGGAATATGTTGATTGTTGGGCACCTGGGGAATGTTGTGGTCACCGCTGGAACTTCTGTGGTGAGACAGCCACCCTCTACACTCTTTCCAAGCACTGCTATAAACAAAGGATTGGAGGAAGAGTGTCCTAACTTAGTGTGTATATACAACAGTTCAAGGTTGGTCTGTGCTAAATGGCTTCAATCTGTACTCTAGTTCCATTATCATAGCAACAGTGCTAATTTTTTTTTTTTTTTTTTTTTTATCAGGCTTGTATATAGTCTATACCCATTGGGATAATGGTTGGAATAATATCTTTAATTTTTTTTTTTTCAAAGACTTTAGAACATTTATTGTGATATTGAAATAAATCTTGCCTCATTTGCATATAAGCTGCACAAACTTGCAAAGGTGTAGATAGTGATGAATGTCGGCACAGAAAGGGAATTGGGCATGACTAGTTCAATTTCAGTTTTGCTCTCTTGCCTTGAGGTGGCAACCAGGCTAGAAGAAGGAAAACTCTAAATTCAAAATCAGTTCGAAGAAGGTTGTGCTCCATCAGGCTGTCTTTCCTTAAACATACAACTGCTGCTTTGTCTGGAGTAAATGTGACACCATTATGACCCTGCATTGTGTGTGTTTTTGAAAAAAAAGATCCCTTTTATGTTATGTAATTTTAAATTTCTTTAAATTTTTCCTATGTATTCCTTGTGGCAATTATTACAGTAGTGTCAAGGGGAAAATGGAGTAATGGATAGCGGCTTTGATTGAGGAATCGCAAGGCCGAGTTCAAATTCCAGTCAAATACATTACATTCTCTTATGTGCTAATACCCTTGGGAAAACTATGAATCCTCTTCTCCTCCCAGTTATGGGTAAATAGCAAGACAGACCGGGTGCTATAGTGTTGTATGACAACTGGTCTACTGCAGAAAGAAATAGCAATGTACTGGGGGGGGGGGGAATCTGCCTCGTCAGTCATGTATCAAAAGATACATGATTGCCTAAGCATGTATGACGCATGGCAGATAACTGACAAGAGGAAAAAAAAAATGTTATTTGATATACCATTTAATATTCCTCAAAGTTTCAAAAAAACTTTTTTTTTTTAGTAAGGAGAATTACATTGTGATGAAAGGCAACTAAAAGAGGGTGCCAATCAGGTAATTTTAGCAAAAAACTCCTTGTCAATTTAAATTTGTTTTAAAAATACAGCAAATTATTTTGCTTATTGGAAAATCTATTAGCTAGAAATTAAAACTAAAATAAAAGCTTCAAGAAATATTTTTTTTTTTTTTTAAAATTCATTTTAAACCTTTAAGTATTGTTTGTTTTTTTGGGGGGGGGGGTCCTTTTTTCTGGAGTTATTAGGTTGGTGCAAAAATAATGTCGTTTTCTCACATATGTGAGAAAACATTATTTTTGCACCAACCTAATACCTACATAGACTTACAAAAAAAAAATTTGTGTTCCTTCAGGGCATACATGATCATGTCACTCCAGATTCCTTTTCTGTATTGTCTAAAATACCATGACTACTTGAGTAGGATAGTGGATTAGTTTCTCTGTTGTCTTTCCTATGATTCTGAACTCTGAGCTGAAAGTATCAGAAAGTGACACTTTGATCCAAGTCTTAGCATGCACATGCTAGGATTCTAGACAGTGTTAATCCGCACATAGAAGTTCAATCACTTATTTTATTTTTAACAGGTACTCTGTTAACCTTTAGCACTCTGTAGGTGACTATTTTTGCCAAGTAAAATTTTAGTCCTGTTAATGCAAGTTGAATTTCTTGGTTGTGTAGTTATATCCTTCTATGGCAACACCTAAAACAATCTTGATTGAAATTAAGTTAGGTTACAGCAATTTCAAATATATAAAACCCTATATTTTGAGGGGATTCCATCTATATTATAAGTGAAAGATTTATTTAAAGATGATGTCTAGTATTAAATGTTAATACTATAATATTAAAACTTAATAGATGAACTGTCAAGTTTAGAAGCCTCTTCTTCTGGATTAAACAAAATGATAAAGACATTCCTTTCTCAGCGTTTTTTGTTTTTTTTCTTGAAGCCGTCAGAATGCTAGAGTCTGAATTCTTTTGCTGATCATGCTTTGTTAATTTTTAAAATTTTGTTATTTTTATTTCATAATTAATTGTTCAATATCTTTTATATTTCCAATATCACTTATCTGTTAATCATGATACCAGCAAGGTGATCTGCTGTTTGCTTGGGCAAAATGACTTTTCTGAACCTCAGTAACTTAATCTTGCCTGTACATGGGAATCTCATTTGAAACTCATTATATTCTATTCTATTCGCAAGCATAGATGGTTTTTACAGCTATATTAAGTGTCGGTCTTTGATATTCCTTCTATACCAGGGGTTCTCAGACCACCCCACCCCCCACCCAGGGCATTCCAAGGTTTCAGCGTGAGTGAAAAAAAATTTTTTTTTTTTTGTTTATTATTTACAGAATTTTGTTTATTTTGTTTACACTGGCATCTGTTGACCTTTTTTTTTTTTTCTTTTTTTTGAAGTGTGCTTCATTAAGTTTTATTTAATAATTAGTGAGAAATTAAGACAAATTACTATACATGTATTTAATTTAAAAATCCATCAACATTTTCTATTGCTATTATTTTATTTTTTTAAAAACGCCTATAAAAATAATCTCTGTAAATGTATATTTTTAATTTTGTGTATGCACATTGTTTTTTATTTTGTTGACTGCACAGTATAGTAGGGTCAGTTGGGTACCATCTATGAGGAAAAGAGAAGCATGACACAATTCACTCTGCCAGAAATTTGGAAAAGGCATGCTGTACTGCTTGGCATTCACACTGGAAGCTTCAATATAAACATTTCAGAGAGTTTGGGTGTCAATCTGAAGATAGTGCAGAGGATTTGGAAAGAGTTGGACAAGTCTAATAGTGATTATGAAGGTATTTGGAGTGATCACTAGTGATGGCGACGTTATGCCTCCATTCATCTTCCCACAGGGCCTCAAACTCAACATGGAGACCTACATCAAGTGCCTTGAGGAGGTAGTTCAACATGGAGACCTACATCAAGTGCCTTGAGGAGGTAGTTCAACATGGAGACCTACATCAAGTGCCTTGAGGAGGTAGTTCAACATGGAGACCTACATCAAGTGCCTTGAGGAGGTAGTTCAACATGGAGACCTACATCAAGTGCCTTGAGGAGGTAGTTCAACATGGAGACCTACATCAAGTGCCTTGAGGAGGTAGTTCAACATGGAGACCTACATCAAGTGCCTTGAGGAGGTAGTTCAACATGGAGACCTACATCAAGTGCCTTGAGGAGGTAGTTCAACATGGAGACCTACATCAAGTGCCTTGAGGAGGTAGTTCAACATGGAGACCTACATCAAGTGCCTTGAGGAGGTAGTTCAACATGGAGACCTACATCAAGTGCCTTGAGGAGGTAGTGCTGCCCTAGGTCAAGAGGGTGAAAACTGGAAGACCCTGTGTCTGGCAACAGGACTCTGCACCATGCCACACAAGCAGGAGAACCCATTCATGGCTGTCAGACAATTTCTGCAACCACATCACCCCTTACATCTTGGCCACCTAACTCCTTGACTATTATGTGAAAATTTAGGTGAAGGGAACATTTCCAATTAACAAATTAGTTATTGGATGACTCGGACATTGTCTTTGAAGACATCTAAATTGAATAATTTTTTATTTTTTTTTTCAAATTATTATTATCCAAAATTTACATCTTCCCTTTTTTGTTTTTATTAGTCTGAATACAATGGTTTATAAAATTGACAAGAACATAGATTTAAATACATTGTATAGTTTTATCTTATTTTCTGATAATTTATTTGTGGATTGTGAACAATTCAAGTGAACCAAGCTTGACACAAGGTTAAAGTTGTTGAGCAAGTTCTGTATTGTCAATCTTATAAAACTCTCATTAATTACATCCCTTCCATTTGCAAATGTTAAAAGTTTTTCATCATTTCTCCTTACATTAAAATGTTTTAGGTTTTTTCTTTAGAATTTTTTAAAAAATTCTTGCAATTGCCAATCTTATTTGAATAATTAAATTTTTTTTTTTTTTTTTTTTTTTTTTGTTTGTTTAACCTAAGTTTGAATTCTCTCTCTCCTTCTCTTTCCTTTCTTCCTTCCCTTTCCTCTTTCCTCTTTCCCTTTCCTTTCCTTTCTTCCTTCCTTCTTCCCTTTCTTCCTTCCTTTCCTCTCCTTTCTCCCTTCCTTTCCTCTTTCCCTTCCTCTTTCCCTTCCTTTCCTCTTTCCCTTTCCTTTCCTCCCCTTTCCTCCTTCTCTCTCTCTCTCTCCTTCTCTCTCTCTCTCTCTCTCCTTCCCTCCTTCTCTCTCTCTCTCTCTCTCTCTCTCTCTCTCTCCTTCCCTCCTTCTCTCTCTCTCTCTCTCTCTCTCTCCTTCCCTCCTTCCCTCCTTCCCTCTCTCTCCTTCCCTCCTTCCCTCTCTCTCCTTCCCTCCTTCCCTCTCTCTCCTTCCCTCCTTCCCTCTCTCTCCTTCCCTCCTTCCCTCTCTCTCCTTCCCTCCTTCCCTCTCTCTCCTTCCCTCCTTCCCTCTCTCTCTCCTTCCCTCCTTCCCTCTCTCTCTCCTTCCCTCTCTCTCCTTCCCTCTCTCTCTCTCTCTCCCCCTCTCCTTCCCTCTCTCTCTCTCTCTCCCCCTCTCCTTCCCTCTCTCTCTCTCTCTCCCCCTCTCCTTCCCTCTCTCTCTCTCTCTCCCCCTCTCCTTCCCTCTCTCTCCTTATATACAGATGTCAAAAAAAAAAAACTGTTCGAATGATATATTTCTCCATCCTACACCTTAAAATGCAGAAATTCTTTTAAATAGTTTCTTACTATTATTTTCAAACTACAAAGATAAATTTCAATACTTTATTTAAACATTGTGGAAGTCCTTTATTAACACTGCAACTATTTCACAAGCACAGGGTACCTTTCAACCAAACTTTTATAGATGTTACAGTTGCTGGAGGTTTAAATGTGCCTTTAGTGTTTCATTGCCTTTTAATAACTCTCGTTGAATAATACCCCAATGCACCACATGAGCAATATTACCTTTTCTTCCTTGGAGTCCAGTTATGGCAATTTATCCCTGCCAGTCTACTAATTTCTGCATTGAATTATTTTTTTTTTTTTTTTTTTTTTTTTTTTATGCAACACTTTTTCATTGCCTGCTATTTAACCTAATAAAAAAAAAAAAATTTCTGATCAGATATCAATATAGGTAAAGGGATTGTTGTTTTGAATTATTAAGTTATAAATTTTAGCCAGAAAGTGACTAATTTTCTTTCATCTATTTCTTTCAGATCTTAAAGGATTACTCCATTACCACTTGACAGCTATCATAAAAGCAATGGCTACACGATCTAGTTCTAGTCACGTGGGCGGCCAGGCTGCCACTCAAAGGAGATCCAGTGGCACTGCCAACCGCAGTACTAATGGTGTTTCTGCCCCTGGGGCTGTAGCCTCTGGGGCCGGGACTTCTACTCTTACTCAGACCAGCACAAGGACATGCAATGGAGATTCTAACAAAACCGAAAACAACAATAAGGAACATAAGATTTTAAAATATCACAAAGGACTCAGTCCGAGTGCTAAAAGGTAAGCGGTTTTTGTTTTGGGGTTTTTTTTTGTTTTTTTCTCTCCTGATTCTTTCAATGATATGTCTTTTTATTTTATTTGTTATATTCTTCTCTTTGCCAATACTTTCTACCTCCACATTGTTGTTGTTTTTTTTGTTTTTTTTTTTCCCCAGTTTGAAACTTGTTTTCCAAATCGTATTTCTCCTCTCTTTAAAAGTGTTAAACTCTTTCCTTTCACCTCTTGTTTATTCTCTCTTTTCTCTGCTTGCTCTCTCCATCTTTATCCTCTTTCCAAGAATCAGGTGCCTGCTCACAACACTAGTGATCTTGCTGATTAAATCCATGACTTAACCAGCACACTGGCTGCAAAGCATTGGTTGCCACATGGAGTGTTGATGCATATGTCTTGTGTATGAATATATCGTTGGGTGCAGAAGAATGTTGAACAGCACTATCTGTGCCTGCTGCAATGCAAATGTAGGAAATGCAGCAAGTGTTTGTTGATAGTTGATCCTTTTGCCTGTAATATTGAAATGCTGTCGCTGCACTGTTTGTGAAATTCCTGTATGACAGCTGCAATTACTGCAGTGATGAAGACTTGAATTGCATTCTTTCTTTATCAGTCTCTCTCTCTTTCTTTTTTCTTTTTTCTTTTTCTTTTTTCTTTTTTCTTTTTCTTTTTTCTTTTTTCCTTTTCTTTTTCTTTTTTTTTCTGCTTTATTAGATTATACCTCTTTTTATGCTGGTAGAGAGATGTTTGTGTTTTCCCTGAAGAGCTTTCACCTTGGTTACAGTCTCTCTTTCCCACCCTGCAAACCTTTCCTCTATTTTTCTCATTCTTTCTCTGACAGCTGATTGTTTCGTTTTGTTTTGTTGTTTTTGTTTTTGTTTTTGTTTTTTCTCTCTCTCTCTCTCTCTCTCTCTCTCTCGAACAAAAATCCCTTTTTGTGTGTGTTTGGGCTATAGTCCTTTTCCTCTGTGTCGCAGTGGGGGGGTATACTCCTTTTTTTTTTCTCTGTGTAGGCCATATGCCCCCCCTTCTCTGTTGGACAAAATCCCTTTTTGTGTCTGTGTATTTTGAGCTATACTCCTTTTCCTCTGTGTGTGTGCGGGGGTGGAGGGGCTATACTCCTTTTTTTTTTCTGTATGTGTAGGCACATGCCCGGCATCTCTCTTAGACAAAATCCCTTTATCTGTGTGTGTGTGTGCGGGGGTGGAGGGGCTATACTCCTTTTTTTTTTCTGTATGTGTAGGCACATGCCCGGCATCTCTCTTAGACAAAATCCCTTTATCTGTGTGTGTGTGTGGGGGGGTGCTATACTCCTTTTTCTGTGTGTGTAGGCCACATGCCCTTTCTCTCAGCCATTCTCTTGCTGTGTTGGACAAAGTTTTTTTTCTCTGTACGTAGGCAGGCCACACACCCCTTTTTCTGTGTAGGCCTCTCTCTCTCTCTCTCTCTCTCTCTCTCGGTAAAAAGTCCCTTTTTCTGTGTCTGTATAGGTCACACTTCCTTTTTCCTTTTCTCTCTCTCTTCCCCTCCCCTGTGTAGACCATAACCCCATTTTTTTTCCTGTCTTTCTGTATCTTCTCCAGCTAACCACCCCCATTTCTTTTTGTAGTCCTCTTATCTTTAATTGATCTTCAATCTTTAGCTCTGCTTGTGGATCATCTAGCCCTTTCCACTTTCTCATTTTGATAGCTGCTTTCTCATTTTCTTAGCCACATTTTAGTCATAAGACCGTGTCAGTCATATAAGAAGAAAAAAAATAAATAAACTTTCCTAAAAAAAAAATTCTCCTCTTTCTATAAACTTTTTTTTTTTTTTTTTTTTTTTTTTCACCTTTTAATATAATTACCTTCCCATATGAACTCGAAAAGGAATGGCTTTGGGTTTCAATCAAAGATTTGATCTAGAATTTGCACTATTTCATACTTCCATTTCAAATAGCTAATAAATTACTACTTACACCTACTCCTTAAAAATTTTACAATTTCTGTTTTGAGGCTTTATTATTATTATTACTTCTTTTTGTTCTTCATTTTCATTCTATTCCATTTTTCCCTTTGTTTTTCATCTTTTTTCCTCCTTTGTTTTTCTTTTTTCTCCTTTGTTTTTCATCGTTTTTTTTTTTGTTTTTTTTCTCCTTTGTTTTTCAACTGTTGTATACAGATTTGTTTCCAGGTCAGAAATGACTTCATGACATTTTCCACTGATCATTTTTGAAGAAAAGAAAAAAAAAAATCACACAATTTATGTAGATAAAGTTCTTCATAATGTGTGATCTGTACTTGTGTGTGCATTTTTTTTTTTTTTTTTTTTTTTTTTTACTTCAAATCTCCAATTAAAAAATTGGAAAGAAATTATTTTTGGCTTGTGATTTTGTGACCCTATAAATTTTTCTCTTTCCTCAATAGAATCTGTCTATATTTAGGTCGCTTAATTCCTACCGCTTTTTGTATATCTATACAAGATATTTGATGTTGGATCATTTTAAAAGATTATTCAAAATGAATACCATACCTTTTTTTTTTTTTTTTTTTTTTTTGTGTGTTTGTGTGTATTTTAGTGTTTTTTATAAAACGCACATTTCACCCTAAAATTTAAATTTGATGTTAAATTTTTTTTGTGCATCTTATACACCATGCTATACACAAGCCATACGTAAAAATATCTAAATAAGCCTGCATAGTTGATTTCCTCTTGTATGTGTCATGTATAACATAAATATAGTTAGACTCACAAATAAGAAAACTCTGCCAAATAACAAACAACTCATCACTTGAGGACTTTCAACAGTGGTAACAACTAAATGGATATCACATGTAATTCTGAGAGAAAATAATGACATAATCAAGAGGCTGACATTTCACACGACGACTCCATACAAAGGGTTAGGAAGGAAACCTCCATTACTACTGGAAACTGAAAGAAACACTGGCTATTTGGTCAATGAATGCCAAACATTTCCTTATAAAGGAACAGCTAATAATACCTTTTCCAATATCACAAATGTCAAATGTATGATAAGTTTGACCAATCAGTGCATCAGTAATCACCTAATTGGTGTTTCAATTTTCATGGGATACTTGACAGTCTGGTACATGCTGACTGTCAAATTGGATCCATCCAGCCATATCTATGTCCTCAGAAGCAAAATAGTTATTTTTGTATTAAGAACAAACTATATTTTTTAATGTATAAGAATACTTCATATAGGACTGTAGTTTTTTTTTTTTTTTTTTTTTTTTTGCAAAAGTGTTTTCAAAATAAAGGTGTCATATTCTGTAAAATACAGTATATACATTGCTACATTAAAGCTTTAAGTAAAAAAAAAAAAAAAAAAACTAATGCTAGAAATAATTACAATTCCAGCTGTGGCAAGTATTATATCCTATGGGAACTATTAATAGATCAATGAGTAGTGAGGTAACTTTAGACAGTACAATTGATGTGTAGTTGAAAAATGTTCTGAATTTTCAACACAGTACTGTGTATTTTTATTTTATATCTTAATCATTTCATCCTAAGCAAGGCAATAAAGCCACTAAGATGCAAGGGGTTACTGGGAGTGAAAGGGGATGAGAAGACTTTAGTAAGGAGAAAGGATAATGATCAGGATTCAGAAGATATAAGATGGTGATCGACATTTTATTTAAATTTTTGCCGATCGTAGATTGCAGAGAACCAAAAAAACTGGGAGAGTTATGCAAGCAAGAAGTGCGAGAAAAGAAGCTATTGGAATTGAACACACGGTTGCATCTAGCTAGTTCAATGGTAAAATAGCAAGAACTAGTTGACAATCTAATTGTATGCTTAACTTCATACGGATGAGGTACCAAGATGGAAAGTTCTATATTTTGATGGTAATTGCTCTGATGAAAAGAAAGTGACTACAGTAGAGATGCCAGGTCAGGACCGATTATTTTACAGATACTACTTAGGATTTTGTCAAAAATCTCGAAATATATCGCTTGTCTTCTTTTGTTTTTCTCTCTCTCTCTTTCACACACTCTCTCTCTCTCTTTCACTCTTTCACTCTCTCTCTCTCTCTCTTTCACTCTCTCACTCTCTCTCTTTCACTCTCTCACTCTCTCACTCTCTCACTCTCTCACTCTCTCACTCTCTCACTCTCTCTCTTTCACACTCTCTCTCTTTCACACTCTCTCTCTTTCACACTCTCTCTCTTTCACACTCTCTCTCTTTCACACTCTCTCTCTTTCACACTCTCTCTCTTTCACACTCTCTCTCTTTCACACTCTCTCTCTTTCACACTCTCTTTCACACTCTCTCTCTTTCACACTCTCTCTCTTTCACACTCTCTCTCTTTCACACTCTCTCTCTTTCACACTCTCTCTCTTTCACACTCTCTCTCTTTCACACTCTCTCTCTTTCACACTCTCTCTCTTTCACACTCTCTCTCTTTCACACTCTCTCTCTTTCACACTCTCTCTCTTTCACACTCTCTCTCTTTCACACTCTCTCTCTTTCACACTCTCTCTCTTTCACACTCTCTCTCTTTCACACTCTCTCTCTTTCACACTCTCTCTCTTTCACACTCTCTCTCTTTCACACTCTCTCTCTTTCACACTCTCTCTCTTTCACACTCTCTCTCTTTCACACTCTCTCTCTTTCACACTCTCTCTCTTTCACACTCTCTCTCTCTCTAATATAACAATGATATCAATTGCATGAAGTAGGCATAAAGAACTTTTAAAGAGAGCAATAAAAGAACAGGAATTACGACAGATGATAATGATCGAGATTGCATTTAAATTTTTGAAGTTCAAAATTGACTGAGAAGCAAGAAGCTGGAATAGTTCCACAAGTGAGAAGTGTGCAAGAAGAAACATTAGCATAGATCTTCAAGTGTAAAATGATGAGACCTTGCCACAAACCTAGGGTATCATCGAGGAAAGCTTATAAGAACAACTACCATGAAAGTATAGAGAAGAGGTACAGGGAAGCTACATTATGGCAGTGGGGAAGTCTGAAGCCGTGATGCCAAGTCAAGATCAATAATATTGCTGATTCTTTTATCAAGATTCTCTAGATATAGAGCAGGAGAACTAGACCATGTATGGATGAATGGTAGACTTAGAAATATGTAAGATTGATTCTGGCAAGAAAAATTCCTTATAGAATAAGGCTTTTACATGTATAATGTAAATGCATTGCTAAGGATTTTACTATAGGAATGCATTGAAAATGAGGAAGAAAGGGATTGTCAGTGGTCAGGAATGAATCCAAGCATTACTGATAGAATAGGGCTATTATATGTATATACATCATAAATGATTTTACTATAGAAATGTACTTTTTTTGTCTGTTATATTGTGAAAAATCAGTTAAAATAAATATGCTTCTTGGTTATTAATCTAATTTTGATTGTCTAATGTTTCTAGAAAACAATGTGTATAATTTATGTCTATAATAAAAGGAATGTTTTCAATCTTATCTTTCTATTGACTTGCTTCCATAATTATTTTTTTTTTTTTTTTCACTTCCTTGCCAAAAAAGTAAAAGAAAAAAAACCAGTAGGCACATTGAAACTGGTATAAAACAAAATTTCTGGATAATTCACATAAATCTCATTTTCAGTTTGTTTCTTCTCCCCATCTCCCCAAATTCCTTTTTTGCATTAGAGATTATGAATGAATGATAAACCGTCATTTGCAGACATCTTATTGGGGTTCTGATTATTTTGATTAGTTTTGTTGTTACTTGTTTAAATCATTTCTTGTGCAAATTCATTGTTTTTTTTTTGTTTTTTTTTTTTTATTTGTTTCATACCTTCTTCTTCCAATGCCTCTCTTTCCCACTTCTCCTCCTATCTCTCCCCACTTCTAAATCATCTTTACCTTCTTCCCATTTCTCACTCCTTGTATCTTGTTTCCCCCAATTCTGCCTCCTTGTCCCTTTGCATACCCTGATATTTCTGCCTCCTCATCGCCCCCCGATATCTCCCCCCAGGTATTTATGCCCTCCCCAGGTACTTCTGTCTCCTTGTCTCTTCCCCCCCCCCGATACTTGTCTCCTCGTCTCTTCTCCCCCCGATATTTCTGTCCCCCCCCCCCGATACTTCTGTCTCCCCCCCCGATACTTCTGTCTCCCCCCCCCCCCGATACTTCTGTCTCCTCGTCTCTTCCCCCCCCGATACTTCTGTCTCCTCGTCTCTCCCTCCCCGATATTTTCTCGTCTCTTCGCCTCGATATTTGGCTCCTCGTACATCGCTGAATATTTCTACCTCTTCACCCCCCCCTCCCAAAAAAAAAACACATATTTCTTCATCATATCCCCAGTATAAATCAACCTGGTCTCATAATTTAGTAATGATATTCTGTTATTGTTCTATCTATACTTAGTGGCATTAAGTAATTCATCATTTCAAATGAACAGAATTTTCTTTCATGATTTTATTTTAAGACAGCCTTAATTAATAAACAATAACTTTTGACTTTATATAAAAAGATTTACTCACAAAACCTAAAATTGCTTTTTACTCAATCTCATCTGTTCATATTCTAATTAATAAAACAAACTAATTAACCTGATTAAAACGCTCAATTTTTCATTTGCCTTTGAAACTTTGTTTAAATGTTGTCATTGAAATTCTTTAATTCTTAAATTGCCCACATGTTTTATATTTTCTTTTAATGCAAGACAAGTTGTCAGTTGTCTCTAATTTCACAACACAAAGTGAGATTGGTTTGTTTTTAAATATAAAAAGCTTAAATTCCATATTGGAATCTTGTGTAAAATGGATATGAACAGCCAGCCTGGTCAATACCTCGATGTCTGACTTCTTGGGAATACCAGATGCTATAAGCTTGGATGTGCAGGTGGTGTAATGGATAATGCCTCAGAATTGTTAACTAACAATTCCAGTTGGGTTTATTATATTCACTTATGCTCAAATAACCTTAGTAAAGGTATGAATCCACCTCTTCTACTCCCAACTATGGATTAATTAGTAAAACTTGTATCACTAAATCATTATCTCAAAAAAAAAAAAAAAATTCCTAGAATCCAGAAGTGTTTTCTGATTTTGAATAGCCTACAAATGGTTTATAAGGCATAGAAAATCAATCAATTGAATAATCATGCAATAGCAGTGCTGATCAATATTGAGAAAATGAAACCTTTTTGTACATTTGAAGATGTTTCAAAAACACTTTCAACTGATTCGTTCTTTAGTCCTTGTCAAATCTGTAGATGTCTATTCTTTTGTATTAGAATCATTTCGCTGGTAGTTGTGGCAAGGGATTTATTTTGTTAGTACAGTGATACTTTGGTATAAGACATTTTGAATTAAGTCATTTTCAAAGATACTAGAAAATAAAAATCACCTTAGGTCATTTCACTGGAGTTTATATTGGCTGTTAAAAATATTAAATCCGTCAAAACACTAAAATAACAAACTCATAAAATCATATTTAAATAAAATTAAAAATATATATACTAGCACACACACACACACATATATGTGTGTGTGTGTGTGTATATATATATATATATATATATATATAAATCACAAAAAAAAAAAATAGCATAAATTATGTTCAGCAGATCTTCTTTCAAGTTCCTGCCAACAGGTGGCACACATGCGCTTTTTTTCCCTCTAAAACATTGATTTTGAATTCAGACTTGTTTATATCTATGCTCTGCCATTAACATTCTTTCAATTACATTTCACTTGTGATTTATAATACATTTTTGCCGATGGCTTCAAAGAAAAGTCCCAGTGCAAAGGCTAATGCTAAGTGTAAGGCTATATCATTGGAAGATAAGGTGGAAATCAAGAATACTCTACGTACATATAAATAGTATGCCAAGTGCTTATTTGTCGTTTATAGTATAGTTAATTTGACTTGCGTCGAAAAAACCTTAAGTCGTGACCTGGAACCAATTAACATTGTAGGGTAAGGTGTACCTGTATAGGAATTACTTTTGTTACTGCTCTGCCTCCCAAGTACACATGCATACTTCAAGACAGCCAGATAAATTCCTTACGGTAGTTAAGACTCAGAAGACAGTTCTGTTAAAGTCCAAGAAATTGTGAAACTAGAGAAAGAAAAATAAATACAAAAATGGAGTCGAGTTTAGTCTTAAAATAACAAATATTAGGTTGGTGCAAAAATGATGTCGTTTTCTCACAAAGTTGAACGTCAAAAAAAAAAACTACATTATTTTTGCACCAACCTAATAAAAGGATAAAACGGAACGACGAAACTGCATGTCTAAATGTATAAGAGTTTGCTTACTTGAATATATATATAAACTTTACATTAATAACTTCACAGAAAGGAAGAAAGTTACAATTTGGTCACAATGTGTAAACAGAGACCAATGCAGAGAGAAAAGGTTTTAAAGTTTACATACCAGCAATGCTATCATTGAGGGTTAGATTTATATGAACTGTGTTTGAGTCCATGCTTTATTACACTTGTTCCAGGGATAACAGGAAGAGGTAAAAACTGTTACTAATCTAAAATGTACCTAAACTAAATAAAAATATACTATTCTGAATCCTTATTTGAGGAATATTCCAACAGATGTTTTATTTTTAAAACAGATATATTTTGGAAAGCATTTGCAATCTTTAATCACTCTTGAGAAATAAATGAAACTGTGACTAAGCTACATTGTGTACACTATAAATTCAAATTAAGAAAAATTCCATCAAATTGAGACATTGACCAACCAACACAAATTCAACTAAAGATGGCTAGCTGAACAAATGATAATAGCAAGTACCGAAAATATCTGTAATAGAATTGATGCAGCACAGCTTCACCTAGCATGGATTTCCCTACTTCAACGGAAAATACAACAAAAACTAGGATTTTTTTTTTTTTTTTTTTTTTTTCTCTATTCTGGTTTGGAAATGACATTTTTCTTTAAGCAATTCCCACGTTTTCAGCTTATGCATGTCACACAAACTCAATTCAATCACTTTTTTTTTTGTTAATTTGAATTTATAACATATACAATGTAGCTTAGTCACTATTTCATTAATTTCTCAAGAGTGATCAAGGATTGCAAAAAGCTTCCTGAAATATATCTATTTTAACAATAAATTATCCATTGGAATTACAAGTTTTTATTCTTTTTAATTCAACTTCACCAAAGGAATCAAGTATTTTTACAATTTATCTGATTTGAAACAAATATTACTTTAAGTTTAAAATATTGCCAGAAGTGTATTTTTTAATATGGTGTAGCTGTTTATTTAAGGTGTTGACAGCTTGGATGACAGTATAGAAGTTTATCTAAAAAAAAAAAAAAAATTCTAAAATATTTTCATTCATTTGTGAATAAGTCCTGATAGTTTCATTAGAATCTGACAATTATTTGATTTTTGCAAGAATTTTCAAATCGATGTTTTTCAACACAGAAACGCTAAAATTTTCTATACTAATCTTTGCAGACACACAGACAAACACCATCACTGCAACAACAGAAAAAAATAACCAAAATTTTCAGATGTTCTAAAATGGGTAAAAAAAAAATATAATTTAATAATCAAAAAAATCCTTTGATCTTAGTAATAACAAAGATTTTGACAATAAAACTAAGTTTGGTGCATTTTTCTCATTATGGTTGATATATAGAAATAAAATGTCACTGCCGACACTTGAGTTTGAACATAGATCGCCAGTGAGCAAATACAGGCGATCCCATTATTGAATTAAGTAGACCATGTGACCATAGAGGAAATGCATAAATAGGAAGTCGTGTGACATCTTAATGATCTCCATTCTTAGTCTATCCTCTATTACTATTTGAAATGCTATTCTCTACTCTATTCAATATACTATTTCTCTATTCAGATTACTATATGGATTACTATTTGAGAAAGTATTATTGAGCAAGTATTATTAGTGTGAATGCTATTCGAAGGCGTCTTGTTCAATGTTGTACGATAGTTATATCTGTGATTATAAAGTCTCTACTACAACAAGCATTACAAAAATGGCAATGCATGTTCATTACCATAAAAATGATATGCTAATTTTTTAGTGAGTCACTGATGGTATCTACTTTTGTTATAATGGAACACACCTATTCTATAGTTAATAGACTCTCCCACCTATAATAAGTAGGAGTAGTAAGAGTAACAAGTCGGTCGGCAGTGAGTAGATCAGTCAGTCGATGTCGGACAACCGTTAGTCGGATATTAAAGTATCAACCACCCCAACTAGATTGCTGTGTCATTACCTATTATATCAAGTTCCTAACGTTTTGTACGTCAAACCTATTTTAGGACCGACTTAGTACAAATACAAGCCTCCACTGTGAAACCACTACATAACAACTTTAAACATTATATTTTAGCAGAGACACGGGTTTGAGTAGATGCTCTGTTCTTAAACAGTATGAATGCACTTTCCTGTGAATTCAAGAGTTTTAAAGAGTATGTACCCAGGATTTGAACCTGTCCCCACCCTTTTTGTGTTCAAATCCTGCTGGAGTGTACATTCTAGTCTTCACACGAGATGTTCAGACAAGTGATATTCCTTAATTCTGCCAATCAAAATCTTCCCAGACAGCATCTGCCATGACATGTATACAGGGTCGACTCCTTCTTTTTGTCTTCCATTGGTAAGATGGAAGTTCCACTTGCACAGCTTCTTCTCTAGAACTTTTATTTTGTAGAACACACCCAAAAGCATACTTTTTCAATCACTACAATCTTAACCTCATCAACTGTTATCTATCATACATATCCTCATAACATGCAATTCTGACTTCATTCTTTTACTCCCTTACAACCACCTCGTTCAGTGAGTGGTTCTTGTACCTTTTATTAAGGTGAACAATATTAACATTGTCTTAGTCACTTTGAATTTCTGTAAATGGATAGGCCCCCCCCCCACTCCGGACATCAAACACCCATGAGAAATGAGCTACAACTGCGCCACACCGCATGCTACACACCCTTAATGAGTTAGAAGAGTTGTGGGAGGGAGTAAAAGTATACCACCTTGGAATTACGAGTACTTCAAACATTTTTTTTAACAAAGCACCCCTTGTTACTAATGCAGGGCTAAATAAAAAAAGTAAAAAATAAAGAGTTGAGTCAGTTTAAGATATTTTTAAAATTTTTCAAAGGATGATGCTGAGAATTTTTGCTTTACTCTCTCATAATATAGAATGTGTTCTTTGTTTTACTTTTAATTCTCTACTGAATGAAGATAATCCTTTCGTAATCTGTCAATGTCAAATACTGATGTCTTGGTTTTTTATTAAGACAATCTGAGTAAGAACTTTTTTTCGTATAAGTTTTAACTGTTATCAAGACCTGACAAAACCATGTTATTTTTGGTATATCTCTCTCTCTAATTTTTCTTCCTCTCTTTCTCACCTGCTTAAAATATCTTCTTTCCATTATGAAATATTTAACCTGTTAATGATAAGTATAAAGGGTATTTAGTGTCCACGTGTGTGTGTGTTCATTTATATTTATATATACTTATATTTATTTATATTTATTTATATTTATATATACTTATATTTATATATACTTATATATATATATATTTATATTTATTTATATATATATTTATTTATATTTATATTTATATATATATTTATTTATATTTATATTTATATACACTTATATATATATATTTATATTTATTTATATATATATTTATTTATATTTATATTTATATATATATTTATTTATATTTATATTTATATATATATTTATTTATATTTATATTTATATTTATATTTATTTATATTTATTTTTCACCCCAAGCAAGGCACAAGTGCCCTAACATGCATGGGGTTACAGAGAGTATCAGCAAGAGTTAGGTGTGATAGAGGAAAGGTTGAAGAGAAGGTTTGAATAGTTGGAGATTATAGCTATCAGGGAAGCAAGTAAGAGGAATTAAGTTCCACAGACGGGAAGTGCAAGACATGAAGCTATTGGAGTAGAAGAGATGGCTATATTTAACCCGTTTCAACAGTGAAAGAGTGGAACTGAGGTGCTGACCTAGTAGCACGTTTAAATTCATGCAGTTTGGGAACCAGTGACAGTAACTTGTTGGAGTTACCGTGAAAGTATTTGTAAAAAGACAGAGGAAGGAGATGGTACATCAATGAGAGCGACTGTAAATGAGATGCCAGATCAGAGCCAACCACTTTGCATATCCATCCCTGGATATCTTTATCTTATTTAAATTGGCAAAAATTTTGTTACTTTTCCTTCAGTTGAAGTAAGGAAGGATACTGAGGTTGTTGAGAATTTTTTTTTTTTTTTCATCATTTCACCCCAAGCAAGGCCATTAAGCAATAAGGGTTTACTAGGAATGAAAGAGATTAAGGAAGCAAAAAATGAAACTAGGGTTAAAACTCTACTCTTGTTGAAATGACTGGGAAGGAGTGTGAACCGGACGCTAGGCAAACCTATATACTCCTTTCAATTTTTTTTTTTTTTTTTTTTTTGAGTTGTCAGCCTTATCTCTGCAAATGTCCACTTGCTTGACAGATTTCTTTACATTGCTTTTATTCAGACTAATGTCCTCATCTTTGATTTTTATTGTCTCCGGCCTATTTCCAGATACATTTTGATCCAAGTAACAATTCAGGGAATTTCGATTTGAACCCCTTATCTAATTAATGGAGGTAGATTTTTCTTCTGTTGTCTGTCTAGGGATATCTCGGTATAAATTTTGGGGGTCAGTTATTTCTAGTTCTGTTTCCACTAAGTCTGTAATACCCAGTCCAGGGATTGAACTCATAATTGACACTAAATTCAAGGATCCACACTCTAATCCTCTCAGCTATTTTTCCCAGAAAATCAAACAGAAATTTTATTTACTCTCTTATATATGTATATAAACACTAAAATGAAATTTACCTTACTACCTGGGTTTCAGCCGCAAGGTCTCCTCAGGCAAGTTCACTCTTCTTGACTGAGGAAACTTTTTGCATTTTATGGTTTATGTAAATGTTTTTGCTCTGCATTTTCTATTTTAGACTTTTCTATTGAGCACTTTGTAGGGTTCACACCTTTTAGGTTCATCTGTTTCCAGCTCCCTTTACAATATATTATTTTATATTAGCATGTCTGATTGAATAAATTACAAACATTATATCTGCTTATTTTTATCAATCCTTTCATATTATGATATATGCAAAAATATTAATGAATATGAAAGGATTATGACAAAAATAAGTAGACATAATGTTTATAATTTATTCAATCAGATATGTCTAAAAGAATTTGCTGCCTGACACACATACGTGTGTGTGCGTGTGTATGTAATATATATTACTCGCGTATAAACTGACTTCATGTGTAAGGCAACCTTTGAATTTTTTGCATGAATTTTAACTCCTCCAGGAATAGTTTACCTGAATTTTTTGCATGAATTTTAACTCCTCCAGGAATAGTTTACCTGTATAGAGTGCAACCACTCATCCAAAAATGCATGGTTTTTAACCTCAAATAAATTACCTGTGTATAGACTGACCTCCATATTTTTTGTATAAGAAACTTTTCATAAAAACACACACTATAATGGTACTTTTATCAATGTTATTAAATCAATTTATTATTTTTTAATTTTATTTTTTAAACTTTGCTCACTCTTATGATTTAAAGAAAATTACCCTTTGTGCCTAATTGGGGATTTTGTTTTTACATTTAGTGCATTTTTTTTTTTTTTTTTTTTTTTTTTGTATCACCCCATGCAAGACAGTAAAGCCACTAAGATGCAGGGAGTTACAGCGTGTGGAAGAATTAGGAACAGAAATATTAATAATGAGCAAGAAGAGAAAAGAGTAATCAGGACAGTTGATAACAATTGATTTGATTTTTTTTTTTTGATTTTTTTTTTTTTTTTTTTTTTTTTTTTTTTTTAAATCTAAAATGACTTTAATCAGTCAAGAGATTGAATTTGACAAGCTTTTCATGCCCAAGAGGAAATGATTTGGTTATTGTGTAAAAGGCTCCAAACATGTATAATTAATATATTCTTTACTGTTTGATAAAATATTTGCTAAAACTGCAATGGATAATAATTTAATTTTTTTTTCAGTTTGATTAATTTTAGAAAATCATTTTCAAATAAAATAAATTATGCATTTAACAAAGTTCCTAAAGCAATATTTTATTTCCCAGTTTTAAATTTTTCATAGTTAAATGTAATTTTCAATGAAAGGATTGCAAATGTGCACTTTTTTTTTTCTCTCTATCTCCTTTTTAACAAAATAATTCTATTCATTTTAATTCTTGAGGGAGTTGTTTTAAATAGAGAAAAGTCTTACTTCTGACCAAGGAGTATTCTACTGACAGTGGAGTAATGAGAATGGCAGGTAGTTGTGGAAAGCCATGGTTACACACTTCCTGAGAGCACACAGCACATAGTTGAGTTATTAAATATTCTTCTGAGTTATTTTTGTAAGGACAGTTTCAAATTTTTTAATTTTACAGTTGTAAATGTTAGCAAATATTTTTATTTTGAAATATTATATTTCATGTGGCACAAGGTCAAGGGGGGTGAAAGTGAGTCGTCACTGACTATCCTACACGTAGTTAATCTGGTTAAAGACCATTCATCCATTACAATTTGCTCATACACAAGAACTCATTTATCGCCATTCAATCTAACACGTACCACAATACTGCATATTCAGAGATCCTACTAAAACATGACACGAAAGTATATAAGTTTCAGTAAATTTTATATTGTGATGTAATATTAAGAGTGAAAGAAAGGAAGGCATTAGTAAATGTTAGTCTTAAACGTTAGAGCTGTAAACATTAGTCATGTAAATTTCCTTTTTTATGCAGGTCTACTGGGCATTTAAATTCAATTTGCATTGATTACTTATAGTTTTTCGTAGTCACTTTTTTTTTTCTTTAAATAAGAACAAATATTCTAAGACTGCTTTTTTTCAGGGTAGCTTTAAATAAGAACAAATATTCTAAGACTGCTTTTTTTCAGGGTAGCTTTAAATAAGAACAAATATTCTAAGACTGCTTTTTTTCAGGGTAGCTTAAAGCAACTCAAGGGGGTGGGGAGGAAGAAAAAAAACAGGTAGTCATAAAATTAAATAAAGAGTTACTAAATATGCTATTTTATATTGTATTCCATCAATTCTACTAGTTTACTTACATTGAAATTTCTTTCTTTCCTATTTATTAGACCAAGCATAAAGATTTAAGCAAATTGAATAGTTGTTCTTGTGTAAATATTAAGCAAATTGAGTACTGGGGTCAAAATCCTAAGATGTTTTTTATACACACACACACACACACACACACACACACACACACACAAAGTGAGCTAACACAGATTTTAATGAGTTCTCTCCCCCCCACTCTCTCCCTTCCTTCACTCTCTCCCTTCCTTCTTTCTCTCTCCCATTTAGTCTAATGCTGATATAAATTTTTCATTGTAAGTTTGAATTTTTTTTTTTTTTTTTTTTTTTAACCTCACCTTCATAGATTTACACCTGATGAAGGCTAAAAAAAGGATCTGCCAAAATGTGTTAACAACTATATAAAGAAGAGGTCAGTGTCTGAACAATGTGGGATTTGTTAATGACCTTTCTCAGAATGATAGGTAATTTAGATTGCCATCATCGACGTTAATCCCATTAAGCTCCATACAAATATAGTTTTGAAATTTTAATCTCTTTTGCCAAACAAATCGCCTGTTTCTATGTGGCTTTTCAGTTTATCTTAACATTCAGTCAAATTAAGATATATCTCTATGCATTATACATCAAGAAAAGTCGGTAGCTTGATGATAAAATCAATTCTTGCCATATTACGTTCAATTTGTTATAGAGAAATGTTTTTCTTTCAATAAATCTCTTGTAAAAATCAAACTATGCCCAATAGTTCCTCTTTTCTTTTAGACACCTATGAAATAGGATCTCTCTTTCTCTTTTTATCTCTGTTTCGTTGGTTGATCGGTCGGTCTCTCGCTGTCTCTCTCTCTCTCTCTCTCTGTGTCTCTCTGTCTCTCTCTGTCTCAAAAACGAGCAGGACCCCTCTTCTAAATCACTAAAGAAGTCAATATTTTTGATTCTGAAAAATGAAGATCTGATCAGTGAGGTGTAACGTTTGCGGGTGCGATCAATGAAGAACATCTAATGAATATTAATTGTCCAGTATTATTCCATCAAAATATTACCCCCCCCCCTTTTTTTTTTTTTTTAGTAGTGCCAAAAAAATATTGAAATGATTACTATGAAACAATACTCTGCTAATCCTGACTTTAAGATTGTTTCTAGGTAGTAAAGGAGTAAGCACAAAAAATGGATTAACCACCGACAAATGTATGGTTGTTAGCAAAAGAGGACAGGCCAACATACAAATTGGGGATGCTAATATCAAGCAAGTACAAGAATTGAAATATCTAGGAAGTGGAAAATGAGACACTGAAATACAAACGTGCATTGTAAGAGCAAAAGACGCCTTCCAAAAGCTAAATATTAAGGAACAGGCAAATTTTGTTAGAAACATCTACTGAACTGTCATGTATTATCATGTCCTTCTATACAGCAGTGAATGCTGGGCAATCTTCTGACAGATGGCGAAGAGACAGGAGGCAACAGAAATGTGATTCTACAGAAGGATGCTGAAAATACTTTGGACTGAACATGTTAGCAACAACAAAGTTTCAGAGAAAATACAAACAAAATGGACATTTCAGTTGTCCCTTTCTGATGCTAACTATAATACTTATTAGAAAGAGGCGATTGAAATTTCTGGGGCACATAATGAGGAAAGAGGACTTATAAATTTGATACTCTCAGGAAATATTGAATGTGAGTGTTACAGAGAAAAGCAGTGCATAACCTACCTAACAAGCTTGTGTAAATGGTTAGCAGAACAGGGGTTTGGAAAGATAGCAGAAAGACTATTTACTAAGAGCTTCAAAAGACGGGAAATAGTGAAGAAACATGATCACATAAAAGATTTTCTGTAGCACTTGTGCTTATACTACAGAGACAGTCTTCTATGTGCTGAAAAGAAAATTAGGTAATATTTCTCGGAAAATTAGTCATTTAATAACCGAGATGGGCTATTGTAACTAGTTACACTATTTACATTGTTCCAATAGTTGTCCTCATCTTGATTGCCATATTCACAGTCCATATTTCTGAGATGAGGTATTGTAACTATTTACATTGTTTGAACTGCTGTCCTCATCTTTGTCATATTCACAACATTTTGGCTGTTGTAAACTTTGGCTTCTTCAGGTGATATACATTGGAATTTCAAACCAGACCCTTTTAGTCCACAGGGGTAGATTGTTCTAGTTCCACATACCATGCCTTTTCTGAATATCTCAGTTTCAGTTATTTCCCTTTAGTAACTCAACTCTACAAGTTTTTGTTCAGGTGGCCAGGTATTGAACTCTCAACTCCTTGGGTCAAGTCACTTTTTGGATTACTTCAACCAATGCTTTTATCCACTGGGCCATATGTCCTTGGAACTAAATAAAGGATTCAGTTTGAAATTCCAACGTATATCACGTGAAGATGGCCAAAGTGTACAACGGCCGAAATGTTGTGAATATGACAAAGATGAAGACAACAGTCCAAACTAAGTTATTTACTGTATTATTACTTGATGAGTGCATGACAGTGCACAGTGTTGGTGGGAGGTGGTATCTCTTGTAAAGTCTCAGGGTTCCTTGTGATATTTTTTTGGCTGAAGATGTTCACTTCCGTGTTGTTTGTTTGAAAAAAAACATTCTGGAGCAACGATTGTTCTTAATTCAACCAAATTCTTCAGAGAGTGCCATGCCAAATTCCTGAGCGATTTGTCTTATTTTACAAAACGCTTGTATTTACTCAAGATTATTCTGTAAGAGATAGCGTAATTTAAGATGCTTTTTACCAAAATCGACAAGAGATGTGGTTGCTTTTTTTATTTATTTTCGTCTAGCTTTTTTAAAAAAGGGAAAAAAGGGGATGATTCCACACCAAATATGGCACAAGGGAACTAGAAAGGAAAATTGAAGTTGAAAAAAGGGTTTATTTTATTGTTTTTTAAAGAATTTTTGTTTTTATATTTTTATTATTTCTTTGACATTTTCCAGACAAACATTTCCTTGACTGGTTCCTTCTCCTCCCGATTCCGTTTTGAATCAGTCAAGCAAGAGACATTTGATTTGAGCAGAGTGATTTTTTTTTCTTGCGTCTCTTCAACATTATTGAGTGAAAGAGACTTGCTAAAATATTTTCATTTATTTATTTTTCCTTTTTGCCCTCATTAGAATTCTTTTACACCATTCTTTTACTCTCTCTCTACTTATTCAGTTTTTCACTCGGTCTTGGATCTCTTTTCCTTTCTCTCCGCGTTCTCTCTCTCTCCCTAAGCACTAGTTACTTAACCCCAATTATAATCACTCTCTTTTATTCCTCTATCCAAATCACTTTGTCTCTCTTTCTCTCTCTCATTTTCTTATTCTGTATTTTCAGCACTAATTACTAAGCTAACCCCAATTATAAACACTTGCTACACTTTCCTCCCAATTTAACAAACAGGCTTTTTCCAATATTTTCCTCAATTTCTAAAATAAATCTATTCATGGCATTCTTAATTGACCTCTGCATAACATTTAGCTCTTTGCTCTTCATGACCCTCCCCTTCCGAAAGGAACACCCCTCCGGTCATTGAAATCCTTTTCTTTCTTTCTTTGATTTTTTTTTTCTTTCACTTCTACCTTTTATATTTTTTGATAAATGTCTCAGAATTGAGACAAGGCAATACTTCTTTCCCCTTTTGGTGTTGAAAAATGTAAATATTACTTTTGTAGTTTGTTATGGAGCACTCACTACTGAACTTGCTATACTATAATAGTTGTTTGCTAGACTAGCTTGCTAACTATTACTCTTTGCAAGGGAATTTACTAATTTTGGTGTTGTCTGTCACAAGACTAAAAGTATAGAAGTATCCAGGAAGAAAACTACAAGCCATTAGAACATGGCAAGGTTCTCAGTAGTCTGGTATAAGGTCAAGTGAAAATTCAAAAGCATTGAATCACTCTTAAGGGGCTAGATTAACTTGTTAACCATTATCTTCCGGCATAAGGACATGGCTGTTAAGTTATTACGGCAGGTCTTGTAATATGTTTGCATTGTTTAATTGGTTGACAATTAATTAATTAGTAATTAAAGACTGTCAAAAAAAAAAAAAGAAGAAATTAATGAAAACCCATTACAATCTTACAATAGAATTCATTCTATATCAATAACTTATGATTCTAAAGCCATAGATGAAATTACGGATAAAATAAACAAAGATGATTGAGCATGAAAACCAATTGTTTGGCAGGAAAAAAAAAAAACATCAGCAAATAGTCATGTGAACAATTAGCAATTATCAGCTAATTAATTAGTGCAACGTTTCAGTCTGTGCAGCTGACACATTCACAATCGACTTCTACTTCACTGTGGTGATTTTGACTTGTTACTTCTATAGGTATACATGTCTAAAGCTTACCTGGTAACAAATGTGTATAGATTTTTAGATTGTAATTTATTTTTATTTTTTATTTTTTTTTTTAGGTGATCTGTTAGATAAGTTTGGAAATATAACTTAACTCAAAATTCAATTCACCCAATATTGATTATGTTTTTTGATTGATTTCTTTTTTATGGCTTATCAAACTTTCTCCAGTTATATATATATATATATGTAAGCAAATATATGGATATAGATCCAACAGTATGAAGAAAAATATACGGAAAGAACAAACAAAAATCCTTATATGCAATTATGCTGTTTTAATGTTAATATAATGTCAACGTCAGATTATTAGACCGAAACGTCCGACGTTGACATTATATTAACATTAAAACAGCATAATTGCATATAAGGATTTTTGTTTGTTTTTTTCCATATATATATATATATATATAGGTTCACTGATACAAGTATTACTAATTAACCAATAGCTAGGGGAGGAGACCTGGATTTATACCTTTCTCAAGGGTATTTGCACATAAGTGTATGCAATGAACCGGAATGGAATTGGAACTCGTCTCTCCAATTTACAGACTGAGTATTTATACATTACACTACCCACACATTAAGCTTACAGTACCTGGTATTCCCAAGCTGTCACCATCTATTTTTTTTTTTTTCTTTCTTATAATTTAATTCCAAGAAATGTTATTAAAGCCACTAAAACACAAAGGTTACTAAGTGTAAAAAAAAAAAAAAAAAGGAAAACATTGTGAACAATAAAAGAATAGGAATCAAGAAGACAGTCGATAACATTGTTTTAAAGTTGACTGGAAAGCAAGAAGCTGGAAGAGTCCACAGGCAAGAAGTACGATAGAAGAAACCATTAACTTATAGTAAGATCTCTATTTATCAGAGAACCCCCCCCCCCCGGGTTATGTTGTGATACAAGTTCAGTTTTTAACGTGGGGAACCCAAGCGCGTACACTCAGACCACTGGACAAAATTTACCCAGCCCCCACTGACGCATGATCGAGCACAAAGCTTGTCGTAGCTAGACATGGTTGAACAATGCCATGGAACAGATACTACAATATGATCATAGCATCTGACCATGGCATACATCCCTTAAAGGCATGGTCATTGAACTTATTTTACAGAATTGGCTAGATCTTATTTTCATGAGACCTTGATGTCAATTTAATACTGTTTTTAAATTCATAAAGTCTAGGTATCATAGTGCAAAGTTCATCATGAAAATATTTATAGAAAAGGCACAGGGAAGCTACATTCCAGTGGTGGTAAAGTGACTGAAGCCAAAATGCCAGGTCAGGACCAATAACATTGCAAACTAACAAA
>OZ010615.1:38889263-38946763 GCA_963932145.1 Acanthosepion lycidas | reverse complement strand
ATACAAAGTAACAGAATTGTCCAATAAACAGAATTGACAAAGTTTGCAATAACAAGAAAAAGAAAAGAACAGAGCAAAAAATAATATAAAGCAAGCCAACAATATATACAAGGCAAATTAATAGTAAAGCAACAGTAATATGGCAAAAAGTTCACACTCTAAGTATTGGTGTTCACACACAAAAGCAAGTTTGGACAAGTGAATATAGCATTCTGAATTCAAGATAAACTGGGACCGTGTCAGATGAGCTGGCGTATTTTATTGGCTGGGGAAAAAAATCCCAGAATGCATTTGTGTTTCTGGCTATAAAAGGGGAGGGGAAGTGTTTTGCAGTCATTCTCATTGGTTGGAAATCAACAAGATCTTAAGGCAAATAAAAAGACTAACCCATTACCTGCCATGAGCCCGATTTGGGGATCTGTTAAAATTAAACTCGCTACATGTTATTCCTTGTATTTACATTTAATTGCTTACATACATTGCATTTTTACAACACTTAGCTTTTAAAGTTTTTATTATTAGCTGTACGAAGACACTGTCATAATTTTACATTTCACAAGTAGAAAAATAATGACTATTTTGAAAAGTATTTTTTTATTTCTAATCATTTTTTGATGTTTTATACACATATATATTTGATGTTCTAGTTTCTATAAAAACGACAAATAGTAACTACTGGAATTAGACATAAGGAGTAAATAAACTCCTAAGACACGTGTCTGGGCCCAAAATGCGCATTAAAAAAATTTGGCTGTTAATGGGTTATGGCATGTGAAAAAACACCCAGTGTCATCCAATTTGTAAATATGTCTCAGATTTAAAGATTGTAATATAAATTGATGCAAGTTATGCTAATCTTTCAGAATGGGGTAGTCAAAGACAATTTTTTTTTTCTTTCATCAGTAAAAAAGTCAGCCTGTTTGCTGATATGGAAATCCACCAATGGTCAAGAGAGTGATAGTGGTCAAATCTATTTTAGCAGCAAAGACCTTGTTATTCTTTGAAAGGTGTGAAATGTCATTGTTTATGGTTAAAATAATTGCAGAAATTGTCTCCAATGACAGAAATGCCACCTTATCTGTCCACTGTCAAGGTAGACAATAAAGGCTTGTATGGAGACAATAAAAAGAATTGAGTGACATCAGACTACAGGTGGAAATGTCAATTGTTGAAGAAATGATTGAAAAAGAGGAAATAACATTCATGGATACAGAGTAATGAACATTTGGCAGATTTACTCACAAAGGATTGTTCACTGAGTACAAATCTTTTGAAGGTATTTCAAGAAGCACACACATCAGAAAAGGTGGGGAAAATTAAATCTTTTGTTTACTTTAACTATTCAATTTGTTGATCTATATTTGTTTAGTTAACAAAGGACAAAGAGGGAGATATTGTTAGGGTGAATGGAGTTACTCTCTGTGATATGAAGATTCTATGAGATTACCATGAGGGAATGAGAGAAAACATTGATTTGGAAATATCTGTCATGTGCCATGCGTGATACACGCTTAGGTGATCATGTATCTTTCGATACATGACTGACGAGGCAGATTCCACCCCCTCCCGCAATAGGTTGCCATTTCTTTCTGTGGTAGACCAGTTGCCATCCAAAACTATAGAACCTGGTCTATCCTGCTATTTACCTATAGCTTTGGGAGAAGAAGGATTCATACCTTTCCCAAGGGTATTAGCATGTATGTGAATATAATGGATTCAACTGAAACTCAAACTCACCTCTCTGATTTCTCAATCAGAGCCACTATCCATTACTCAACCATACTGAGAAAAAGGTGTTGCAAGATTAATTAACAGGAAAGACCAAATCAGATGTTATAAAATAAATTAAGACATATCTCGGCTGATTTACAGGCAAATACTCAAGAGAGCGAGAGTCGGATGTGAACGGGACAAAGCCCCGTCACAAAATGACCATTATCTTCGTTTACAAATGTTCCCGACACACGTGTTCCAGTCGAAAAATAAAATATTTAAAGTGTTCTATTTTTCGTCCAACAAAAATGCTTCCCTCCTAATTAAACTAGGTTCCTTTTTCGAGCCTGTTAAGCCATAAAAAAACGCTATAAAAGGGGTCACACGGAAGATCAACAGGCAGTCAACAGGTGGCCAGGGATGAGACCCGTCACGGTCAGCAGCGGAGCATTGACCACCGTCAATATGTGTGAACTACTATGAGATATCGACCTAGATCTGAAGCCGGCTTATGAACTTTACCACAAGGTAGCTGTCCCAAACCCTCGCGTTCCTGCTGAAATAAACCACGTAAATCCATTTCTGCTGTTGTCGTATTTCTTTCTTGCAACCATACGCTTGTCCTAACAGAGAGGACACTGGAAGACCACTTCTGATACTTGAAGGGATTGCCAAGTTGTGCAGACAAGAAGCATGTAAGGATCACTTTCAGATTAATTGAAAAATTGTAAATTAATTTGGGAAAGTTGTCTGAATTTCTGGAATGAGTTATCATTTCTATGTGGAGTATCATCCTTATTTTTTGTTGTTGCTATCACAACGTTTCGACCGTTGTGCTCTCCAGCCTTCATGTTGATCCACGTAACCTACAGTTAATATCAGTGGAATGGAACGAGAACAATATACCCCCGTACATTACATAAAGGTTTCATTTCAAAATCTCTTGGAGGTTACCTGGATCACAATGACCAGAATGTCGTGACTACAACAACAAAGATGAGGACAATAGTCCTCATGTAAATAGGTTGGGGAAGATAATAGTCCAGTTAAATTTGCTATTTAACCCATAGCTAGGAGAAGATATGGATTCTTGCCATTTCTAAGAGTAGTAGAGTAAAAATGAATACAACCGACTTGGTAAGAATTTGAACTTGGTTTGACAGTTTCACTTCCTGTGCTGATAACAATTACACTACCTGCACGTTCCAATAATAAGCATTCATTCAGTTAAGTGCTATACATGATAACATGCTTGGGTGATCATGTCTCTTTCGATACATGACTGACGAGGCAGATTTTTCTACAGTAGATTACCATTAATTTCTGCAGTAGACTGGTTGTCAAACAAGGCTAAAGAAGACAGTCTGTCCTGCTATTCAACCCATAGCTTGGGGGGAAATGGATTTATACATTACCCAAGGATATTTGTACGTAAGTGGACATAACGAACTTGATTGAAATTTAAACTCTTTTCTCAGATCTTTCATTCCGAGTTGATATCCATTACGTCACAATGGATATCCATACATGTGTTAACTTAATTTATATGAAGAGTATGGCTGCCTTGTAGCCGAGGCAGTTGTACATATCTCCTCAATATCAGGGGTTAAGGTTCAAATTGAGGTACAGGGAAACAGTTCTAATCATAGAAAACATAATCAGCAAGCAGAGTTCGAATTCCATTTCAAACTGTTGCATTCACTTTGGAAAGGCATGACTCCATACCTTCTCTCCTCAGCTATGGATAAAATAATAAGGAAGATTGAACTCTCAAGTCTTGTTTGATAACCAAATAAAAAGGACAACATTTTGAAGAAAGAGTAAAAAAAAAAAAAAAAGCAGCACAATTCACGTTTTCCTCCCAATAGGGGGTATTAATAGTTCACAATTTGCCTATTTAGACAAGACACGATGGGATGTGAATTGAAGGGTGTGGTTAAGATATCTCCTCTTAGAAGATTGACATAATAATCATCTTCATTTGATTTGGTGCAAGCATATTTGGTGGGGGAGAGAAATTGATAAAATATATCCAAAATTTTATTTACTTTCTTTTCCACTAGTAGTAATAATATTGAATTTTATTATTATTAGATGAAGCCTTGTCAATTCTTACTCATTTTTTACTAGTATTTCTTTCTTCATTTCAATTGCTTTATTTCCACTAGTAGTAATATTATGGTTTGGTTTATTTTGTTTTACAGCATCACAATGGGTTATTTAATGTAGACAAGATTTAGGACAGATTCATCTAATAGAATATGTATTCTTTCTAAGAAATCAGTTTGCAGATCAGGTTTCAAAACCATGTTTAATGGATATCAGTTATCTCATGTTAATTCCTCTCTCCAAGTTCTCCACTGCCTTAACCAGGTATTGAACTCTCACTCTTTGGGTCCTGTTACTGGATCTAACCAATGCTTTTATTTTATAGATCCAGTGACAGGACCCAAAGACTAAGTTCAATACCCAGTTAAGGCAGTGGAGAACTTGGAGAGGGGAATTAACAGGAGATAACTGATAGCCATTAAACATGGCACGTGGAACTAGAACAGTCTACTCCAGCAAGCGAAATAAAGGGTTCAGTTTGATATTCCAACCACCTGAAGAAGGCCGGAGTGTACAACGTCTGAAATGTTGTAATAAATATGGTGACAAAGATGAGGACAATAGTCTAAATAATGTAAATAGTATATCAAATACAATTGTTGTCAACACATGCTTACTTCGTGTTTTATTTTTTGTCATGCCTGTTTGTAGGAGAGACTTTGTAAATCACAGATACAATAATAGTAATACCTTCAAACAACACTTGATCAGATGTCACTAATTCTCTCACACACACACACACAATATATATATATATATATATATATATATATTGAATAAAAACAGATCACTTTAAAGTTCCATGTAATAAGTTATTTCACCAAAACCCTTTTTAAGTAATGCGAAATAACAGCATCTAAGAATTTGAGTGAATCCTGTTCTCAGAGACATGATTTATTATTTTATTGTCAACTGTATCTTCCACCTTTAAGTCGGTCCTCTCCCTCCCCCATCTATACCTAGATAGAAGGCGTTAAGTTAAGCAACGTCTAGCCTACACAGAGGGGGGTTATGGATAAGGAATTGAAAATGGTACATCTAACTCACTCCTATCATCTCTCCCACCTCACTTCGTTAATTTCACATACTCTTGGTGCGGTCCGTCAAAAATGTATAATTTTCTTTTCATTTTAACTTTTGGAAGTAAAGTCTGATCATCCAGAGCCCTTTAAAAGGGTTGTTGTGAAATAACTTATTACATGGAACCTTAAAGTGATCTGTTTTTATTCAAACATATTTGCTCTGAATTTACATTGAGCTCTCTGGATATCATCCTCCTTGGGTCTACCCATACGGATTACCTAGTTTTGCATAAACTAAATATATATATATATATATATATATATATATATATTTTTTTTTTTTTCTTTACCTGTCACATGATCCAGTTATTTCAAGATCAGGTCGACTGTGCTTGCTCTCTGGCGATCAGTGTTCAAACCCAAGTATCAGCAGCAATACTTTATTCCTATATGACAATTTTCTATTGCACTGAGTGTATTTGCAATCTTGCTGTTTCAAATAAGATTTTTTAAGCAGAGTAAAATTTTTTAAAAATGTACTTTTGTATAACACCCCCCCATTGTTCAAAATTTCTTGTATTATGCACCAGAAAATACAGTAAGACTGATGTATTTGTTCCATTGATACCCAAGTGCCTAAATACTCTCTTTGATAAAAGACATTAAGCAACTGAAAATGCTCTTGCATTGTAAAGTATGGCACCAATTTCCAGACTAGTCTTTTAAGGAGGCCAACGAGACAAAAAGGAACCACGTCAAGATGATGCAATAACTGCAGTAAAACAACCATATTGCTGGAACCATTGTTATCCTATTGTCCATGTGCGGTGCAATTGCCTTCTTGCAAGGTGACAGCATTAATGGAAATTTCTTGGACTCTTCTGACAATTGTTGCATGTAAAAAAAGAATTTGTTTTTATTTTATTTTTAAAAATCATAATTATTTATTTATTTATTTTTTTTTTTAAAATCATTTTTCTCCGAGCAAGGCAATAAGTTACTTTGGCCGATTTTACAATATATCAACCCTTGTTTGGTTATTTAAGGTTAGTTTCCTGTGGGGGCACCCAGTGAGGATCAAACTTACTACTCAATAGTAATGGTCAACCAGATGAGCCTTGCTAACCATTACCCCACATAAATTGTAAGTAGTTCATTTTATGATATATCAACTCTTGTTTGGTTATTTAAGGTCAATTTCATGTGGGGCACCCGGTGAGGATTGAACTCACTATTCAGTAGTAATGGTCTACCAGACTAACCTTGCTAATCATTACTCCATTTTGAAGTATTTTTGAAAATTAGAGATTGTACAATGAAATCAGATAATGGCTAAACATGAATTGGAAGAAAAGGGTTGACGTGTTTGGGATGAGGTCCAGATAAAAGATAAGGGAGCCTATAAAGGATACATAGGGCGAAGGAAGACTTCAGGATTCACAGCAAATTTATACACAAACAGGTCAAGTTTACATGAGGGAATAAGATGGACGTGAGCCAGAAATTATGCTTGAGCATAGATGAATTAAAATATTCCTGGGACTTAAAATGTGGACCCTTCATTTAGCCAGGCCAGGAGGAATTAGCAAGATAATAAAGCCACTAAGATGCAAGGGGTTACTAAATAATGAAAAGAATAGAAGTAAAAAGAAAAGATTAAAGAGAATAAAAAAATAGGAATTAAGACAGAAGATAACAATTGACATTAAATTTAAATTTTTGAAGATCAAAGTTGACTGGAAAGCAGGAAGTTGAAAGAGTAAGTGGTGCAAGAAAAGAAACTTAACATGGAACTTTCGGTTACATCTAGCAGCAATAATTGAAGCATGGATGAATTGTAGACTTATAAATGTGAGGTAGATTCTGGCAAAAAGAGTTTAGCACAACACAGTGAACCAACTTTCCTAGCAGTGGACCTAGCAATTGATTCAATCTTTACACTTCATGTCAATAAATAATAATAACCTCAGAAGTTGCAATGAGTCACTTTCAAAGAGTAAAGAAAAAAAAAAAAAATGGAACTATATTATATACATTTAATATACTTTAGTTATCTCCCTTGAGAAATAGAATTTCTATATTGTGGAGTAGTGTTTCTCAACAATATTTTTATTTATTTTTTTATTTTTAACTTCAAGGCACACTTGGAGAATAACTAAAACTTTGGAGTGCACTTTAAACTTTAATAAGGAGACATTAGTCATGAAATTTGAAAATAGGAAATTTTGTTTTGGCATTCCCAGATAGTGGTACAGTTTTTATTTAAAGGAATTCATGAAGAAATTTAAAAAAGAAAAAAGGAAAAGGCTGATAATGACTGATTTAAATCCCCTGAAGAAAGGGAAGGATTATCCACTCCTTCTTAAAGATTAAAGAATTTAGAATCTAGTTTAAAATATAAAATGACAAAGACTTTACTTGGAAGCCATTTCTATTTAGAAATAAAGATTTTTTTTTTTTTTTTTTTTTTTTAAATATAAAAATAATTAATGAATTACTCTCTGTTAAATTTACGGTGCACCTGGCTACTTTACAATGGTGGAGAAACACTGCTGTAGAGGGTTAGGGTAAGCACAGATATAGACCTCATACTGTTAAGCGGCAATATTTTTATACTCTTGTTCACACAATATCAAACCAAACAAGGTAGAGTATTACTGTTTAAGGCAGTTTTAAGGGCATAAAAGAATGAAGTGCATATTATGAGGATATGTACGATAGATAACAGTTGACCTTAGACTTCGGTTGTAGCGAATGGGGAAGCATCCCCTTAGGAGTCTGTTCCACAAGTAACAGTTGAAAATCTTCCTCGGAGTATGATGAGAATGAGTTGACACTGTCTTCATGGCATGTTGGGTCCTACCAGTAAAGTCTGAACTGGTGGAACTAAGGATAGACTAGAGAGAAATAAGAAACATTCTGCCTATGGGAAAGTGGTTGTAGGGTGGAAAATAATTTGACTGTAAATTGGATCAGAGGTTGCTTTACACTCCAAGTTATAGTATTTTAATAGTATTGCCCTTATAGAAGTGCTGTTACAATGTTTTTTTTTTTTTTTTTTTTTTTTTTAAAGTAGAAAAATTATTTCCTCTCTTGACTAGACCAAACAAAAAGAGAAAATCACTTGATACTTTCCGGCTTTATGTCGGCAGGTAAATTTTTCCCTCTTCTGTCATCAGGTTAAAGCAATGTTATCAGGTCTCCAAACACTTACCTGCAAAATAAATATAAGTAGATAAAAAGGAGAAAAATAATCAAATATTAAAACAATTTACAAGTAATCATTTTTACCAATAAACAGAGACAGGGGAATAGGAGAGTTATCGCATGACAAACATGCAATTAATACTTATCCTCATGTCCACCATTTGTAAATATGACAGAAGATGAATAAGGCATCAAAGAAGAAACACAAATGCCACAACATCAATTTTTTTAAATTCCGAAAACACTTTCCTTCTTTTTTGTTTTGAATTCCTTCTATGGCACCGTTTTTAATATCTACTAAAAACATTTTTCAATTAAGTTCTCAAGATTCTGCACAATGCCACACAAACAGGAGAATCCAGTCAGTTATGGCTGTCGGACACCAGGAGCATCCAGTCAGTTATGGCTGTCGGACACCAGGAGCATCCAGTCAGTTATGGCTGTCGGACACCAGGAGCATCCAGTCAGTTATGGCTGTCGGACACCAGGAGCATCCAGTCAGTTATGGCTGTCGGACACCAGGAGCATCCAGTCAGTTATGGCTGTCGGACACCAGGAGCATCCAGTCAGTTATGGCTGTCGGACACCAGGAGCATCCAGTCAGTTATGGCTGTCGGACACCAGGAGCATCCAGTCAGTTATGGCTGTCGGACACCAGGAGCATCCAGTCAGTTATGGCTGTCGGACACCAGGAGCATCCAGTCAGTTATGGCTGTCGGACACCAGGAGCATCCAGTCAGTTATGGCTGTCGGACACCAGGAGCATCCAGTCAGTTATGGCTGTCGGACACCAGGAGCATCCAGTCAGTTATGGCTGTCGGACAATATATCAACCCTTACATCTGGCCACCTAACTCCCCAGACTGCAATGTGGGGGCATATGAAAGAGAGACCAACAAAACTCCTTGTAATACCAAAGATGAACTGAAAGTAAGGATTATGGCAGCATTCACCAACTTAAACAAGGACACTGTCCAGAAGATTTGCAAGAGATTATGAAGTTTTCTGGAGGCCGTGGTTGAAGCTACTGGTGATTTTTATTGAATAAATTTACTATTTAGTATTTAGAGATATTTTCATGTAATTTTGATAAATATATCTGTTAAAATGAGATGTCAGTGTTATTTTCATTTTTGGGTAATTTAGACAATTTATTCATCACACCCTGTATGTAATAAACAGGACTGCAGTGCTAAAATGATTAAAAATAATTAATTCTGTGGCATGTCTAATGAATACTTTTACAAAAATTGCTAAGTTTGTTTTTTTTTTTTTTTTCTTTTGCAACATGCAGACCAATTGAATTAAGCAGAGCTGAAATCACAAAATGAAAGTGACATAGCTTTTATAGATTTTTTTTAATCAAAAACAGTTGCAATGTTTAAAATTTTCATAAGGATCAAATCATTCTCCCCCCTCTGTTAATAAAGAAAATATAAATATCTAATACCAGATTGCTTTTACAAATAACAATAAAAGAAAAAAGAAAAAAAGCATCCATCACTATATGGAATTATGGCCACATGTTCAAACACTGCTTAATTTCAGTGTGGGAACCAATGTTGAGTGGTCAATACCTAGATGGGTGACAGCTTGGAAATACGAGCTGCTATAACCATGGGTGTATGGGTGGTGTAATGGATAATGGCTCACACTAGTTATTAGGTTGGTGCAAAAATGTCGTTTTCTCACATATGTTACTATGTGAGAAAACGACATTATTTTTGCACCAACCTAATATTTGGAGAGCAGAGTTTCAATTCAAATAGGGTTCAATATATACACTGGCTCACAAAATGAATGAATCCACCTCTTCTACCTCCAGCTATGGATTAATTTAGTAAGGTATATGGTGGAGTAATGGATAGCAGCTTGGATTGAGGAATCAAAGAGCAGAGTTTGAATTCCAGTCGAATCCATAACATTCACTTACATGCCAATACCCTTGGGAAAGGTATGGATCCTCTTCTCCTCCCAGCTATGGGTAAATAGCAGGACAGACCAGGTTCTATAGCCTTGGATGGCAACTGGTCTATTGCAGGAAAAAAATCTTTGTCAGTCATGCATCAAAAGATACATGATCAGCTAAGCCTGTATCATGTATGGCACAGAACTGACTGATATTATTATCAAAAAAAAAAAAAAAAAAAATTATTAATCTAAAAATATTTATTGGCTTTAAATAACTTGTAAAAGCTGTATAAAAAAAAAAAAAAAAAAAAAGTCTATTAGTACAAGTTTGGTTTAAATGAAATGGCAGAGAGACAAGCTGTTAACATTAATTTTTAAAAGGTAATTTTTTTTTTTTTTTTCACTGCCCACCATCAACTGATGTCGTCAACTTTAGATGTTTACAGTCTACTGTAGTTGATTGCGTCTTTACATGCATTTTTTGATCATAAATTCCTTTGCAGATACTTAAAATACCTCTCTATATTTCTGAGATGAGGTATTATGTACACTATTTAGATTATTCGGACTATTGTCCTCATCTTTGTCATGTTTATCACAACTGACATTCCAACCACCTAAAGAAGGCCGGAGCATACAACGGCCGAAACGTTGTGATAAACATGGCGACAAAGATGAGGACAATAGTCCGAATAATATAATGTACATAATACCTCATCTCAGAAATATAGACAGATACTGAAGAAGGCCAGAGCGTACAACGGTTGAAACATTGTAATAAATATGGTGACAAAGTTAAGGACAATAGTCTGAATAATGTAAATAGTGTACTTAAAATACCTTACAAACCTGTCCTAAACCTACATGCCCTTTCAAAATTAAAATCAGGTTTTTTTCTGCAGTCATTGCAGCATTGTTAAAATTTTTTACATTATTCTTTAGTTTGGAGAATAATGAAAACTTTCCCTAATATAAATTAATGGTATTTACATTTACTGTCAAACTAATATCTTCATCACAATGTTTCGGCTATTGTCCCTTCAAGTCACCTTCAGGTGTCTGTCAAAACAGTTTCAAATCAATTACTTTATTCAATCGACTAAAATATCTTGTTCGGTGCTACTTAAGCATGTGATCTACATGTAGGATTCTTCTTAAATATGGGATCGACCGTAAAGAAAATTATCTATGCATGAAAGAGATTGAGAGGTGTACCTGTACAAACATTACAATCTCATCTAGATTTTATTTGCTGGAAAATTAGATAGTCAAATGTCAAAAATTTATTTACTGCATTTCTGAATGATGTTCAAACTGTTTACAGACACTGATAGTATTAGTTAAAATAATAATTTCATTTATGTATTTTATTACTAGTGTCATCAAAATTGACAGGAAGAAGGAATTTATAAGTAATAAATATTATATTGTAAGTAATTTTCATTTAATCCAAGTACAATTTTGTAATTTAAAATAGTTCATTGTTAACATTAATAATTGAACATTGTACAATTTATAAACACTTGAGGAAAGATATCTGTATATTATCCTCATAAATGTTACATATTTACAACCAAAATTATGTTTACTGCAAAAGTTGCTCAAGCAAAGTATTTTTTTGTGTAAACTTTGGAAGGTCTGTAAATTCAATCTGTAATTTCAAAGTCTAATTATTTCTTGTTCTACAAAGAGAATTTGGTTATCTTTTCTCAAGCTATTACTAAATTCCACAAGATATGTTTTGAATGGTAACATAAAAACTGCATTAAACCTATCTAATTATCAGCTTTTAATTGCTATCATTAATAATATAAATGAAGGATGTAGCGTGAATAAGAAAAAAAAAAAAAAAAAAAAAAAACTTATGATGACTAACGAACTATTTTTTGTAAGAAATGTACCCACCATTTCTTTTAATTATAATCTTTAAAGTTTAAAATGAATTTCTAAAAATGAACAAAGCATTCTTGATGATATATGTACGTATTGTACATACGAACACTCTTTGATAGCAATATCAGTACGTGTCAAATAGAACCAAGTTAATGATAATGCACCCAGTGCCAGACTATTTTGCACACTGTCCCTCAATTGTTATAAAACAAAACCCAAAAAACCACATATGTGGAGTATTATATATATATATATATATATATATATATATATATATATATATATAATAAAAAGGCTTAAACACTAATATTCCATGGTCATAATTTATTCCATTGGAATCGTAAATACAATCCAATTCATCAGACGTACAAATTCAAAAATTTTGAATTTGCAGGTCTGATGAATTGGATCATATTTACGATTTCACTGTAATAAATTATGACCATGGAATATTAGTGTTTAAGCCTTTTTATCATATCCTTACTCTGTCCTCGACATTGAGTTCTACCTGGATTCAATACCCTTGGAATTTTTTTTATTCAAAAAATATACATGTATGTGTATGCACCTATATATATTTGTGGAGTATATTTTATATATATATGTCTGTGTGGAGAGTATTATATATCAGAGAGAGATATGGATTATCATCTAGCATTTTTTTGTATAGTATACTAAATAAAGACTATTTCTTTTTCTTGTCTTATTTCATAAATATATATTTTAATGTAGAGAATTTTCTCAACTCGTACATCACATGCTTTATTAAAGCATCATTTAGGTAGATCAGACTCGGGAGATAGATCACATACCTAAGTAGCACCCCTTTTGTTTTTATTCCTTGGCCCATGTCAAAGGATGTACTCATCTTGGTTAATTGTTCAAGATCAACAATAATTAAACAATTAACACCGAATAATGGGTTCAGTTTGAAAATTTCAGTAGCTTAAAAAGGCTGGAGGACATGGCTAAATTGTGAATAACAACAAGTATTAAGACACTCGCTTGATCATCTGTGACAAAACCCCATAATCAATTTTACACACACAAAATTTTGGTAGAGTTTCAGTTAATTTAGATAATTATCTAAAAAAGTATATTCTTTTTCTTATGTGGTTTGTTTTGCTCTCTGTGAAAATGACCAGATATGAGTTAAGGCATGTCTACCCATGATATCAAAAATGATTTTACAAGCCCTTACTATTAGGAGGAGTTCTCATGCAAATCTTTAAATATATTTTTCTAGGTATATTAATAACTGACAATTCTAGGGGCTCAATTTATTACTTCATAACAACAATAATAAAAAAAAAAAAAAAAAAAAAAAAAAAAAAAAACGAGCTGTTACATGTCCTGCAAAATTTTATCCAATTAGTGTTAATTTAAATTGATACCATCCCATTCCCATAGATTGAAACTATAATTATCCTAATATAACTGTGCTTGCCGCATTACATCCTGCCAATGCCTCACAAATAATGGCCTATTCTGTTTTAATTGCATCAAAAGAGAAAGGCACTACTTGGTTTCAATGAGGAAATGAAAGGAATATAGAAGTGTTTAATGTCCCCAGGAAATCTTACTTATTATAAAATGCAGATTGTGTGTGTCTGTACGTTTATATATTGGATCGGATTCCCTACATTTTTCAAGCGATTTCAACAAAACTTCACAGGACTACGTAAAATTACCTTGCGGTGGTTCTGACAGCTCCAAAAATTGGAAAAAAACAATTGGTTTTGCACAAAATCAATTTGAAAACACGATTAAGAGGCATTAATGAAAGGGGGACAACTCATATCGTTTTATACTTATTAATATCGAGTTATACTTATTATAAATCCCAGGTTGGTTGTTTGTGTGTGTGTGTTCGTTTATATCTGGGATCGGATTTCCTACATTTTTCAACCGATTTCAACAAAACTTCACTTTTTTGGCAGGTAGTGTTTCTTAGTGTCTTGCGCACTTTTTCTTTATTTTTACATTCAGAATGCTTTAAAAATTCCATTTACAAGACAATTATTTATAATAAAATTCTATTCAATTGGTAGACTCATAACGATTGAAAACAATGTTTTTGTTTGAGTTTGGGTTTGACCAATTCGTAAAAATAAAAAACAAAAAAAAAATTAAGACGTGTGTCCGTCAACCTTAAACAATAATCTTTGTCAATTTTATTTCTCAGTCTTTATGATGGTCAATACTTGATCTATCTCTTACTGTTACATCCCCGGGCAACGCCGGGCTCTACTGCTAGTACCTCATAAATAATGGACTATTTAGTTTTGATTATGTGGAAATATGGAAAAGACATCAGAGATGCTACTTGGTTTCAATGAGAAAATAAAAGGAAGGGAAGATAGAAGTATTTAATGACTGTTTCTTTAATGGTTTCGAAGGATATTTTATTGTTGTGGAACTTGCCATGAGCTTATATAGTAAACTATAATTTTGGAAAATGAAAATTATACTGAAATATGTTGGAATTTTCCAAGATTTAATCCGAAATCAAGAAAATCCAAACTTTAAGCCAACTGGAGATAATTAGTAGAACATGTATCAGTAAAAATTATTAACTCATAGCTGGGGATGAGGGAGTAGGTGTGGATTCATACCTTTCTTAAGGGTATTTACACATAAGTGAATATAACGAACCCAAATGGAACTGGAACTTGGCTTTCCAATTCTGAGCCGTTATTCATGACAACTGTCACCCATCTAGGCTCAAAGTTGCTTAACATCAGTGATCATATATGAGAACCAGTGTTCCAATGTTATATGGCTGTAAGATTTTTATATCGCCCGCACATCCAAGTTTACAGTACCTGGTATTCCCAAGTGGTCACCCATCTAGGTACTGACCAAGCTCAATCTTGCGATCATATGAGAACCAATGTTTCAACATGATATGGCCATAAACCATATAGAGCAAAGGTGTCAGTTTAAGCTGACACCAGGAGTATATGGGTTAATACTAGTTTAGCCATGATGTAAAAAATAATTTTACTAAGTCATTATTAAGGTTTTTACATCTGAGTCTTTACCGGATATACTCAAGTATGATCATTTTTTTTTCTTTTAATTATGCTCATATACACAGGTAATTTATTTTGAAGAGGTTAAAATCATACATTTTCAATGACTAGTTGCACTACACAATTTAATTTTTTCTGAAGGGGTTAAAATTAATGTATAAAAATTCAAGGATCACACTATACATGAAGTTAACTCGTATACAAATATATATATATGGTAAATATATTTTTCCCCGTTATTGTTAATATGTAGTAATTCTTGGGGGGGAGGGATCAGTTTATTAATAACAATATAAAACCAATCACCCTTTTATGTCCAGTCCTTTTATGTCTTATCTGTCATTTGAAACTGACACCCTTTCTATATACCTAACCTATAATTTTGGTAAGTGAAAAATGTTGGAAAATTACAAACTTTTCATCACAAATGAAAAAATACAACCTTATTCAAAATGGTGTCAACATATGGAGAAAAAGAAAGCTTCTGCTAAACCCATAGCCTCCCAGAATCATTTAAAATTGATACCTTCTTGCAGACTATAATTTTGGAAAGTAAAAATTTCATTGAAATATGTTGGAAAATTTCCAATTATTAATCTGAAATCAAGAAAATGACCTTTCATGCAAAATGGGGACTAATATATATATATATATATATATATATATATATATATTAATCTAGAGATCTCTCTCTCTCTCTATATATATATATATCAAAAGGAGTTGTTTGCTTTTATAACTGTTTAATTTATACCTGCAAAACAAAAACAGTTTATAATTTTCTCTGTATTATTTAGTTTGAGAGTAATTATCATATTTTTTTAATTTACAATTTGGTGAACTATACATACTTCAATGTAGAATATTTTTTATTTTTTTAACCCATATACACCTGGTGTTGGTTCAAATTGATATAGTATTTTGTTTTTTTTCCATATATCTAAACAGTAAACTATAATTTTTGAAGTTGAAATTTCATTGAAATATGTTGGAAAGTTACAAACTTTTCATCAGAAATGAAAAAAAAAAAAAAAAAAAAAAAAAACCTTATTCAAAATGATGTGAACATATATAGAAAAAGATATAGCCTCCCAGAATCATTTAAAATTGATGCCTTCTTCCAGACGCTAATTTTGGAAATTGAAAATTTCATTGAAATATGTTGGATAATTTTCAATTTTTAATCTGAAATCAAAAAAATATGAACTTTAAGCAAAACTAATTGGGGCGGTTTTAGAGAGGGGGGGAAAAAAAAAAAAAAAAAAAAAATCAAATTAAAACCTAGGTCAAGATATTAATGCTTCTCAATTAACCTATATTTTTAATTTTTTTTTTAGCCATACTATAGACAAAAAAAAATAAAAATTATGTGTTACCAGTGGCAGGTGTTTTTATGACCCCTATATGCATTAACAGAAATAAAAGGCAGGCTCCAAACATTGACATATAAAAGGGGGACTGTGTCAGTTTCATCTTAAACACCTGCTCTTACTAAGTGGGAGGCAAAGATTACAAAAATGGAGGATATGATGCTCTTGCTGAAGGCAGTTTTTCTATAAGTAATTGAAGATAATAACAGGATGAAAAAATAAGGCTATCACTTTCCACACAGCTTAAAGCAGGGAGCAGGCTTTTTAATAATCCACACTCTTTAATTTTATCATTCAAAGAAAAATAGGTTATTAAAAAGCTAGGGAAATGGGGGGGGGGTACTTTTCCATTAATCAGCAACCCCACCAATGAAAATTACACTTTAGTTTCAAATGTGCCGTTCTAGACTAACTTTCAACACAGGTGATTATCTCCAAATGTAGGTTAAAATATCATGGGGTTCTAAAAAGAATAGCTTTTCTCGCATAATTTCTGAAATTCAAACATTTTGAAGGATGCTTCCAGTTGCACCATGAGTTGGTCTGAAGTATAGAATACCATGGTCTCAAATAGATAGTGAATGAGATTTCCTCCCACCCCTTATATTTATAGGGTGCAAATAGAGGAAATTTCTTGAATATGTAATAAAAGGGGTGGCTAGAATAAAGATGTCAGAGTAGTTGTTAAAAGAAAAAGAAAAAGAGGATGAAGAGGAGAGGGGGGGTGAAGAGGAGAGGAGGATACCTGTAAAAGAATTGTGTATCTATTACTGTATACAGTCTTGACTCCCTGAGCAAAGACACAAATATAAAATTTATCACTTGGCTGATTGATGTTATATTCAACATCTTGACTCTTGAGCTTTGTAGAAAAACTTTTTGTAATGATTCGTTTTAATCATCAGGAGGTATCAGCAATTCTCTGCTGATTTTCTCTTTTCATTATTTTTATATTAAGTTAAAAGAAATCATTTATGTGCTTTTTATTGGTGTTAGTTTGAATTTTGTTTACTTTCATGTATATGCCTGTATGTGCATCCATGTGTATTTGAAAAATCTTTTTAAACAAAAATTACAAAATTATCAAAATATGTAAAACAATTTAATATTTACTATTTTGTAAATAACTGAAAATAATTTTTTTTTTATTCAATCTAATAGTGTTTAATATCTTTGTTAATTCTCAAGAATAAAACAAATATATAAATTCATTTTCATGTTTGGGTTTTATTAAAATTCTAATCATCGCCTTTTTAAGAACAATAGCTGTTGTTGAGGGTGTCATAAGTGTATGCAGTAATAACAGTGTCAAGGGAATAACCAGCCTTTTGACACACCCTCTTGTTTTTGTGGGTAATTAAGATTAAACCCTGTTTTTCAAGGCAGGGTATACAAGAATGAAAAGTATAAGTTTAATTTTACAAACTTTTGTTGTTTTTTTTGTTTTTTTATTTATTTTTTTTTGCTTGAAAATAGAGAACCATGATATTTATGTTTAGTATTCTCTTAAAAAAAAAAAAAAAAAAAAAAAATGAACTACCTAATTGGAGAAAGATGTGGACCTTGGCTTGACCCAAGGCACCCAGACATTATGGAGAGTATGCCGTATTTATATTAGGAATGATTAAACAGGAAAAAAATCTTGGGCCACAAGGACGGAAAAGCACCAAAAGGAAGTTAAACAAGAATAACTGTATACAAAATAAAAACATTTATTTTAAAATAGAAAAATAATCTTCTTTGAAAGTGGGAGTGGTGTTATGTTTAAGAGCACAGAAACTGTAATTAGTCAGTGTTTGAATTTAAACATTGACCGAGATAATTTGTATTCACTTTACATGGGTGCTCTCTTCTCTACCCAACAGAGCTATGGGTTAAGTAGTAGTGTAGATTAGGTTCTCTAGCCTTGGTTGGAAACCAATATAAGTGAAAATATATAAGTGATTGGTGAAAAGAAATGCTTTTGGGAAAGATACACATCTAACTATCCCCAACTAGTTAAGTGTATGCTGTAATCTAGATTAGTAGATGACAGAAATCCAAATGTGCATAATTATAGTGAAAGATTCCGTCAAGAAACTAAGCAAAGTATGAGGACATAGGAAAATGTTCAGCAAAGAAAAGAGTGATGGACTACTAATACCTGATCTCTTATACAGGGGGTCCTTGACTTACATTGGAGATTCATTTCTATGGCACAACATAACCTGATTTTCAATGTAGGTTGGAACTCGCCTACATAAGTACCTACGAGTCTCTCTTATACTTAGGAGGCCATCATGAAGAGCAAAAGTTAAAAAAACAAAAAACACACACAAGGGAGAGATAGTGAATGTAGCAGAATCCAATACGGCATACAGCTGTTGAAAAAAAACAACAACAACTTCCTCATATACCACTGCATAACAATGTATTATATTATGGGAGATGGCGGCATAGCCATACATCAGGTAAGACGTAACCTGAGGACCTTCTGTATGGCATTGAATATTTAACAATCTCTTCACAGATGAAGAAGAGACTTGAAGTGACAGGAGATGACATAGGTTAGAACTCCTACATAAGCACCCACGAATCTGCCTTACACTTGGGAGCCATAATGAAAAGCAAAAAGTTCCTAAGAATACCATGGATAAAATGTGAACAAAGAGGCGGATTTAATGAAAATAGGAACTACAAATGTAACATATACTAACAATCAGAACGAAACAGCAGAAATATGAAGGCGAATAAAAATAGTAAAAGATGTCTTCTAGAAACAAAGAAAAGATAGGGAAATAGCATTAGAAACAAAGAAAAGAGTGCTGAACTGCTGTTTATTGATGCATTTTCTACAGCTTATCGCCAGAAAAGATTTTTAGATTGTAAGAATGTTTTGGGACAGTGGGGAGATAATGATTTAGTGATACAAGTCTTACTAATTAACCCATAGTTGAGAGGGGGAAGAGGTGGATTCATACCTTTCCCAGGGGTATAAGCATAGAAGTGAATATAATGAACAGGAGTCACCCATCTAGATACTGACTAGGCTCAATGTTGCTTAACTTTGGTGATCATATTCAACATGATGTGGCCATAAGCCCAGAATTGCTATGTAATATCTATTCCCATATATGTCAGTGAATACTTGACAAGTTCCTCAAGTAGGAAAACCCCCAAGCGACAGATGTAGTTCTACAACCAAATAATTAGAATAACATGGAGTAAACATAATATTGCAGTGAATGTTGGACAAGTTACTCGCACTGTGAGGAACTTGTCCAGCATTCGTTTCAAGGCTCTTTTTCATCTGCGAGTCACAGATGAAAAAGAGCCTTGAAATGAGAGAGATGTTAGTTCTACTGATGAATGTTGAGTATGTGATGGAATGAACATGTAAGACGGAAGCTTTACAGCAAATAGAAACTAAAAGGGAAGTTGCTGTCAACAATCAGAAAGAAAGACCTGAAATCCGAAGGCTTGAGGAACCAGCAGATAAGATATTCCAGATACAAAGCAAAGTATTAAGAGGGAGGAAAATGCTTTTTAGAAACAGAGAAGAGTGCTGAATTAGGTTGGTGCAAAAAAAATGTCGTTTTCTCACATAGTAACATATGTGAGAAAACGACATTATTTTTGCACCAACCTCATATATATATATATATATATATATATATATATATATGGCAGTAAATGCTGGCCAATTTCCTTGCAGACGAAGAGACTTTAAACAGATATGGTTCTCGCTATATACCAAAGGTAGGCAACCTACGTATATACCAGGGGGAGGGCTACATGTGGCATACCAAGCAATTTCCAATGGCATGCAGCCACAAAAGACATCATGAAATCTGAATTAATAAATACTACAATTCAAAGATATTTAGAGGTTTCAAAACTGTTCACTCATTTGACTCCCATTAATAACAAAAACTTTAAAAAAAATTTTAAAAACAGTTTATTTTCTATTAAGTTTAAGTTTTAATTACAGTTTAATTAGACGAAAAGTGCAATTAAAGTTAAACCTTTAATAAAGAGTTGTTTTCCAAACCTTTCACTGTTCAATATTTAAATTAACTTTAAATAACTACAGTAGTTATTACTTGATACTTAAGGTCATTTGTGGTTTGCCAAGATTGAAAAATGGACGGACATATACACACTGTGTCTTTTTATATAGATTTGCACACTTACAAAAAGCAAAACTTTTGATATTCAATTAATTTTCAGGTTTTTGAATAGATACAAAATTTCAAGGGCACTTCAACATTGTAATGGTTAGCGAGTTTATCTTGCTAGATCGGTCACGACTGAATAGTGAGTTTGATCCTCACTGGGTGCCACATACTTCCAGCCTTCTGCCATGTCTAAGCTATGCTTAGAAAGTCACCAGGCACCTTGGCGTGGTATAATGGTTAGCAAAAATGTCTTGCTAGATCGGTCACGACTGAATAGTGAGTTTGATCCTCACTGAGTGATCCAAAACAGTTGCTTATTTATAAAGATTTAAAACTTTGTTTTTAAATTTCATTTTTTTTTTTTAAAACTGAATCAACTAATTATGGTTAAAATGAGAAAACATACTCAACCTAACCAAAAAGCTTTAAAAAAAAAAAAAAAAAAAAATTCAGATAGATTTAGGGAAATAAGTCAGATAAACTAACAAAATGACAAAGAACTTTTTAGAACCACATCAGTTATTTTGATTAAACAAGAACTACACACACACACACACACTTATGGACAGACAAACTTTGAGCTTTTTATATAAGAATTGGAGAGGAAGAAATATTAGGTTAGTGCAAAAATAATGTCGGTTTTTGAAGTATTTTTTAACGTAAAAAACGACATTATTTTTGTACCAACCTAATATCTGGTTACTTACATCCTCTGTAGACATTCAAGATGGCGGCTGAAATACTACAACTGCCTATGCGACTTCAAGTCATATTATCATGTGAGATTTCAGCATTTGGATTTCAGGCTATCAATTAATAATCAATAAAAAGAGATCTGATCATGTGGACGATTCTCTCATTCATTCAGGATGTTTGCACATGTGATAATAAAAAGGACACCAATTATTTTCAAATTACAAAATGCCAATGTTTAGATTGTTATATTCCTCATTTTTACAAGAGAAAATTAAATCCTAATATTTGTTTGGGGGTAGTGGTGAGGCTATTATGGTTTAGTGGTATATAAATCCATATGGGTTAAATGTAATGTCAAAACCAGTTTTTGTGGGGGGGGGGGAATAATGGGTATGTAGAATTTAGGTTTAAGATTTAGCAGTATTGTTTTATTTTATTTGCATAAGAGTTGATTTGATTGAAGGATTCATATTTTATGGCTCAAACTTTTGCAAGTTATTTAAAACCAGAAAATGTTTAGATTTTAATTTTTTTTTTTCTTTTATGGAGATAGTGATACAAGGGGAGGCACGGTGAAGTAATGGATTGCGGCTTGGATTGAGGAATTGGAGAGTTGAGTTTGCATTCCAGTCAAATCCATTACACTCACTCATGTGCTTGGGCAAGGTATGAATCCTCTTCTCCCCCCAGCTATGAGTAAATATAGAGGTCAGACTGTATAAAGAACATGTTCAACCATGCTGGACTAATTTCTGGACCAAGTATTAGTTGATCAGGTGTGGTGGGGAATTAAACAAACATAGGTTTCTCAGACCATGTCATTGATGAATAAATAAAAATTAGGTTTTAAAATATTCAGAAAAAGAAATACAATGACTGTCCCAATATAAACTTATATTTTGCAGATCTCTCTGCGTAGTAGTACAGTTCTCCATGTCTTGAATAGCAACCAGGTTTGCTAGCATGGTGACCCCATGTTCGCCAGTTGTTCTCTATTTATACTTGTCTATCTATTTTGCATACAATACTACATAAACAAAAATAAAAACGTCATAAAATACCAGATAACTGCAAAGAAAATGAAAAAGACATTAAAAATATAATTTGTAGGTACTTAAGTCACTTTTGCACCACTGTAACGTATCGTTCCTTTTCTATAAATACTTTCATGGGAACTCCGTATCGTCCCTTTTCTATAAATACTTTCATGGGAACTGTTCTGATGAACTTTCTACAATGTCACACAGACTTTATGAATTTAAGCTCAGTACTAAATTAGTAAGAAGATCTCATCAATTTATAGTTGAAATGGCTAGATGCAACTGTATGTCCTATGCTAATAGCTTCTTCTCTCGCACTTCTTGCTTGTGGAATGCTCTGCTGGCTAACTTGTTCTTCAAAAATTTAAATGCAAAGTCAATCATCAACTAATGTCATCTTGATTACTCTTATTGTTCTCACTCCTTAATGATGTTTCTCTTTTCTTTCACAGTCAGTAACTTCCCTATATCTACACCCTTGTGCAAATTAATACGGTAAGTTTTAGACCCACTGGTGTGACAGGGTGCAATGGATATCTATTTTTTTTCTCAGATTAGGTCATTTTCAGTGGTGTGTAGTAATATGAATCTATTTTTGGGGTGCATGTTGAAATGTGTTTGACCTTGAAAAATATTGCATCATTCATGATTGCATCAGATTTTTATCACGCCCAGACTATTGTCTCAACTGATTAGTTGTCCTATGGTCATTGTGATAGATGTTACTCCAAGCTGCATGAATATAATAGCAAGCCTTACCAGTGAGCAAATCAAAGTACTATAGATTTGCTTGGAAACTCCTGATTTAAATTCAATCAAGAATCTGTGGTCAATCTTCAAGGAACGACTTTGTGGAACGGAGCAGTAAAAGTTATTCTTATGTCAAAACTTTGCTGTTTATGAATTTTTGTGTCATTTGGGAATTTTTTTTAATATTCACTTGATACAAGGTCTAAGAGCCACTTGAGGTAGAGGGTTACTGACAGTTTGTTACATGAGCGGTAAGAGGATAAATAGGAAAAATAATAGTTAACTAGACTTGAAAAAGGTTTATAAGATCAATCTCAGACTTTCAACATGATAGTCACAAAAATATTCAATAACTATATTGATCATACAACTACCACACACTCTTGTAGATTAACTTGTCACTTAGTGCTCGTCACTCACACTGATCAACACATCAAACAAAACAACAACAGTACTATGAAAATAAGTCATTAGTGAATCCCATCAAAATATGCCATAGAATTAAGTGTTAAACCTCAGTGCACACTTGAAGTTATTTTCATACAAAAGATTCAACTCACATTAAATAATGTCTACTCAGGATGTCACTTGAATTCATGCGTACTTGAATTAGAATTATACAAGGAACACCTTGGAATTATAGCATTCCCACCAACCCCTGGAAAAAAGTATACTAGGGTGAACTTACAATAAACTTTGCCCTCATTGTAACAAATAAGATTAATGTATATAGAAGTTTGCAATTACTCAAACAAAAACATCATTAACTTTGAAAAGTTTCATAATATAATTTTAAAGAGAGAAAAAAAGGGAGAGACGAGAGAGAAAAAAAAGGGAGAGACGAGAGAGAAAAAAAAGGGAGAGACGAGAGAGAAAAAAAAGGGAGAGACGAGAGAGAAAAAAAAGGGAGAGACGAGAGAGAAAAAAAAGGGAGAGACGAGAGAGAAAAAAAAGGGAGAGACGAGAGAGAAAAAAAAGGGAGAGACGAGAGAGAAAAAAAAGGGAGAGACGAGAGAGAAAAAAAGGGAGAGACGAGAGAGGCATAGAGTAGAATAAAACAGTTAAACCAAGCCCCAAATCATAAACGCAGTAAAAAAAAAAAATAAAAAAAAAAAAAAAAAAAAAAATAAAAGTGAGTTTTACAGTCAAGTTCAAATTGTCAAGCAGAATGTAAACAGACATATAAAAAAAATGAAAAATTACATAGAAATTTAAACGGAAAGCCCCCAAGTAGCCAAGAATTTAATGAGGCAGATTCTTCACTTGAAAAAGAGTAAGAGCATTTTGGATGGATTGTCAAGGAAACCCTGTCATTGATATAGTAACAAGTGCACTATATATATATATATATATATATATATATATATATATATGATTAATGATCAAATGTTCTTTGGTATTTATGTTTTTATTTTATAAAAAACAGTGCTCAATACAGAAGTAGAGCTTAAAATTATAATTATTTTTTTAAAATATGATTCGATCACGAAACAGAAATTACTGTTCTGAAACTTGACTCAAGTCCTAAAGTTTAATTTCAATATTAAACTTAAAATTTAGAGAAGTTTCATTCTCAAGTAATGTTTAGAATAACTGAAGAAATGTTTTACTCATCAACAAAAAAAAAACAAAAACAAATAAATTAACACCAAAAAGACTGTAACTAAAACATCAATCAGTAAGTATTAACAAATAGTAATAAAAACAACAGAACCTGGGAAAAAAGGCCATTGTAGCCAGACAAAAATCACCCAACTGAACCATACACAACTCCAAAATATTTGAAATATAATAAACATTCATTCTTTAATCACAGTAGTGACCCCTTGATAGCTAAGAAAAAAAAAAAAAAAAAAAAAAAACCCCGATTACACCTCCATTTTCAACATAAATGAGTAAAACATTTCTTCGGTTACTTATTTATACATTGCTTGAGAATGAAACTGTACTCTAAATTTTAAGTTTAATATTGAAATTAAACTTTAGAACTTTAGTCAAGTTTCAAAACAGTGATTTCTGTATCATGTTGGAATCATTTTTTTAAAAAATAATTACACACACACGAATCTCTTGATTACATTAAAAGATACACATTAATTGAATATAATAACTTATAGAAAATGTAATTTGTATCTCAAATTTTTATCTCATTCACAATTAATTTCTAATTTGCATCCTTTTTAATTAAAATATAGGGACATATAAGAAAAATGCTATGAATTAATGTTTATTAATATTTATGAAAAACTTATTTAGAAGTGGTTTACCACATTGTATTTTTCTCTTCATGTAATTTGGCAGCACTGAGAAATTACCCCTTCTAATTTTCCAAACATATAATCATTAGGATTTTAGCCTCAAAATTTTATTTGTAATCTTTCCATAGTAAATGTATACATCTTTTATATTTCAATATTTTTTAATAAATGTAAATTTCTTTAATTAAATTTTCCATTATATTTTTTAAGACCTTCAAATGAAACAAACATGAAAAAAAAAAAAAAAACCCAAAAATATTCAAAAAATTTTAATAGCAACAAATGTTCAATAATCAAATTTTGGTATATAAAAATTTTAGTGAACTAATTGGAAGTGCATTAATTGAGGGAGATATATATATATATATATATATATACACACACACACACACACGAGAGGCATGATCTTTTGCAATAGAAAATGCCAAACATCAATTTTAGGGGTACAAATTAAAGAGACATTTTTGCTGAGTAATTCACCTGTCTTTGCTCAAAGGGTATACTTTGTACCACATGTGAGCCATGCTTTAATAACACCCTCACTTTTTGTCCCCCCCCACCACTACAAAAACCTGAAAAGAAAACCAGCTGAGATAGACAGCGAGATACACAGACAGAATGCAAGAAAGTGACTGGACATGTGGTAAGACAGATAACGATAAACACCCAAAAAAGAGAACAGTTTGGATTAAACAAAACAACAGTATCAAATTGCTAGCAACCAATTTGGAAAGACGAAAGTTTATTAAAAGAAAAAAAAAAAATTCTGCTCGAGAAAAAGCAAGATATTCAGAATTCTTAAGATAAGTCTGTCACAAATACGAATATATTTTGCTCATTCCACCATTTTTTTTTTTTTTTTTTTTTTTTTTTTTTAAATTTTGAACTCATTCTTGACAAACTGATTCTTTCTGATTTATAATGTATTTCTATTAGTAAAACTGTGTACAATACATTTTAGATTTTAAGAGGAGGGACAGAAATGTTCTTGACACCTTTTAGCATCCCTGGAAAAGAGTGGTTTTATTCCATCAGTAATGCTTGCATTCATTCCTGACCACTGACAATCCCTTTCTTCCTCATTTTCAATGCATTCCTATAGTAAAATCATTAGTAATGCATTTACATTATACATATAATAGCCCTATTCTATGAGTAATGCTTGCATTCACTCCTGACCACTGACAATCCCTTTCTAATTTATAAGTGCTAACATACAGGCTAAGTACAGAAACCTGCTCAAATCTTTAAGTGAAAAGTTGTAAAATTTTACACTTTAAAACATCCCTTCTGCCAGAAATCTTTCCTTGATAAATTTCAAAATCTGAATGGAATCAGAGGTTAGACAACATCATTAAGCCAAAATGTCAGCAACTTCAAATGCAGTGGATTCTAAAAATAGAATTAACCATTATTCCCTCTTTACTAAGAAAAACTGGTGTTCCTATTTTTATGTAAATGAGTCCTACCCATGATATCACTGTTTACAGAAATGGCTATTGTATGAGGATTGATTGATAAACTGCTGTGTGGGAGGAGAGCTTATTTATCTACAATGAAGCTAATCTCAGAGAAGCCTAAAGCAAATTTAAAAAAAAAAAAAAAAAAAAAAAAAAAATTGGATGGTAGGTTGATTTATTATTTTTTCCTTTATGGCTTATCAACCCTTTGTCAGTTATTTAAACGCTAAAACATTGTGTATTGTAAGATCGGTTTTTACAGCTAATCAATCCAAAACGTTTTTAGATTTTTAAGAATTTTCCAGAGATAATGATTTACTGATATACGCCCTACTAACCAACCCATAGCGGGGGGGGGGGGAATTCATACCTTTCCTAAGGGGTATATATAATAAACCTGACTGGTATTGGAACTTGACTGATATCCAATTCTGCATTTTAGCAGCTGGGTCCTCAAATCTTTCCACAGTGCCTAGCTTAAGAATTGTATAGCTTGAACCAAAAACACACCTGCATTTTTAATTCAGACTATACCTTTTCCACTTGTGCATTTTAATCCTTAAAATCAGATTTTCGCCTGTTTCTTTTAATGAGCCCACTTAGATGACCAACCTTTTAAAAAAAGGTGATTTACTGTCAAACAACCCCATTGATTCATATCTTTCCTAGGGTGTATATATAATGAACCTGACTGGAATTGGAACTTGACTGATATCCAATTCTGAGTCTTTATCCCATTACACTACTCACATATCAAAGCTTACAGTACTTGCTATTCCCAAGTGGTCACTCATCTTGGTACTGACCAGGCTCAATGTTGCTTAACTTCAGTGAGAGTGTTTCAATATGATATAGCCATAATGCTTTGGGATTGTAAGAATACTGGTAATTCTTTTTCTGCGAGTGAATCAACAATTTGTCCAGTGGACATTAAAAAAAAAGCCTTCTTCGAATTTCTTAATGATAGTATTAGTGATTTGACCTTAGAATGTTCACTAATATCGGTTTCATACAACTTAAAAAATGTCTTGGGTAATCAAAATTTTCTTGGGTCTGAAGCACTTGAACTCTGACCTGTATAAACTTACCAGAATCTAATCCTAGCCTACATTTTAGCAGCTGGGTCCTCAAATCTTCCATCAGTACACAGCTTAAGAATCCTATAGCTTTGGCTAGAGACCAAATTGAACCATAAACACACCTGTATTTTTAATTCAGACTATAGTTATTTCACTTGTGCATCGTAACCTCCAAAATCAGATTTTCACCTGTTTCTCTTAATGAGCCTACTTAGATGACCAACTTTTTAAAAAGTGATTTACTGTCGAACAACCCCATTGATTCATATCTTTCCTAGGGGGTATAATGAACCTGACTGGAATTGGAACTTGACTGATATCCAATTCTGAGTCTTTATCCCATTACACTATAAACACATCAAAGCTTACAGTACCTGCTATTCCCAAGTAGATGACCAACCTTTTCAAAGGTGATTTACTGTAGAACAACCCCAGTGATGAGGACAACAGTGAAAAGGAGGCTCACTGTATGGCCAATTTTCAAGGACTGTGACTACAGAAGTACCATCATCGGTCCTCAACATCCTTGGAAGAGAGTAAGAGTACGTGAACCTTGTTGATTACCCCCACCTTGTCTGCTATTGGACTCCACTTAACTCTGGTAGGTTGCATTTTATTTAAGACTATAACGGGGAAGGCATAAACTCTCTTTCACTATCGCATATATATATATATATATATATATATAGTGTGTGAAGTTTGAGTCCATCTACAAGGATAGGTGCCATTTCATCAAAGCTTGTTTGCATATCATGCACATTTGGCTGTGATGCATGTGCCTGTTATACCCTTGTCACTCTGGGTGTCATGATGGTTATATTGGGCTCCATATATTTTTACCTAGGCGTTGCTTTGTTGGCTTGCTGCTCCCTCACACAATAATAATACGGTTCTCATAGGGAGAGAGCGCAGGCTACTGGACTATTTAATCCACAGTTGGATTGAGTAGACTCAGTTACCTGACCAGAAGGTATTTCTAACCGAGCCCACCGCTGCACAGTTATACACTGCTTTTATCAAAACCTATTACCATATCACATACATTTGGCTGTGATGCATGTGCATGGTATACTCTTATCAGACTGGGTGTCATGACAGGCAGGGTCAGCGCATACTACCCCTGAATAAGGGGGGGGGGGTCTACTTTGTGACCCTCGCTATCTTATCTTCCTACATTTTTATATGTTACAAATTAAAATGAAAATGTTTTGGATTTTAAACGTCATTCTGGAGGCCTTCCTTTTCATCCAAATCTGTGAATTTGTTTTGCCCGTGCTAAGTCCATGGATAAAAATTGTTTTTTTTTTTTTTTTTTTTTTTTTTTTTAATGTTGAATATGTTAATAACTAGCAGTAGAGCCTGGCATTGCCCGGGGTATGTAACAATAAGAGATAGATCAAGTATCGACCATCATAAAGACTGAGAAATAAAATTGACAAAGATTTTTGTTTATGGTTGACGAACATGCATGTCTTAATTAGTTTTTTTTTTCTTTTTTTTTGGGGGGGGTGACCAATTCTAAAAAAAAAAAAAACAAAAAACAAACTTAAACAAAAACATTGTTTTCAATCGTTATGAGTCTATTGATTGAATAGAATTTTATTATAAATAATTGTCTTGTAAATGGAATTATTAAAGCATTCTGAATGTAAAAATAAAGAAAAAGTGCGCAAGACACTAAGAAACACTACCTGCCAAAAAAGTGAAGTTTTGTTGAAATCGGTTGAAAAATGTAGGAAATCCGATCCCATATATAAACGAACACACACAAAAACAACCTAGGTTATATAATAAGTATAACTCGATATGAGTTGTCCCCACTTTCATTCTGGTGACAGAATTGTGTTTTATCGCGTTTTCAAATTGATTTAGTGCAAAAAACAATAGTGTTTTTCCAATTTTTGGCGCTGTCAGAACCACCGCAAGGTAACTTTACACAGTCCTGTGAAGTTTTGTTGAAATCTGTTGAAAAATGTAGGGAATCTGATCCAATATATAAACGAACACACACACACACACACACACACACACACACAACCTGGGTTTTATAATAAGTAAGATATTCAACTTTTTAACAAGAAAAATCTCAAGATGTTAAAAATTGCCACAAAACATTGTTGATTTATTTAAAATGAAATGATCTATTATTATTGTAACAAGTCTCTAATTTGTATTTAGATACATTGGATTTATTTTCAATTTTTCAAATTGAATTGTTCACCTATATTGCATAGGATCCATTATTGTACATAATTAGGTTACAATAAAATTTGTATTTTATATGAATACTACCTTATGAAAATTGAGATGTAGCAGAGTGTGAATGTGTGTGTGTGGGAGGGGGCAATCCTTACAGCATCCCTGACGATGGGCATATTAGGTAGCACCAATTTAAGCCACAATATCACTTTGTTGGTGCGGTATTGTCACACACACACACACACAAAAAAAAACAAAAAAAAAACACCAAAAATCCCCAACATAATCGAAAAATAATTTCAAAAGTTTACATAAAATAATTAATACAGAAAGTTTGTAAAAAAAAAAAAAAAAAAAAAAAAAAACAAAAAAAAATACTTTTGATACATATTAATAACGATTGATAATTCGATAGATGTTATATCCTTTCAGACTGAAAATGATAATGGCTCTCCACGCATTCTTTTACTTTTTAATGTCTGAATTGGCATAGCTTCTTGAGAAGTATAGCGGACTGGCTTCTCACTGCCTTCTCTATGGTTTTTAATTCAGACTTGTCCTTCTCAAAGACTGGCGGTCAACCAATGCTAGGGAGCCCAGGCTACCCTACTATTTAATCTATAGTTGGGTTAAGCGCACTTGGTTACCCAACCTGAAGGTATTTCTGATCCCCCAGCTGCTGATCTTATACGTGATCTGGCAAGAGGCTTTGATATTTGGCTGTGATACATGTGCTTGATATACCCTTATCAGACTGGGTGTCATGAGGGGGTACATTGGACTGCATATATTTTTACACCAGTGCCACTTTGTTGGCATAATATCTAGACTAACTCTGCTTAAGTCTTAAAAAAAAAAAAAAAATTATATTGATAAAAGCATTTTGAAAATCTCAAAAGAAAATCAATTTAAATGTCCTTAAAACCATCAAAGTGACTCATCAGAATCCAAAGTGTGTGTGTGCGTGGGGGAGGGGGGAATTCCAGATTCATAAAATAAAAACTAAATGAAAATAATTTAATTGTTCCTAGATGAGTGAAATTTTTGTCATATTCATTTCATAATTAAGGTTGGTTTGCAGTACAAAAAAAGATTTCTTCATGTGTATATGTGGGGCTGTTAATGGCGGAGACTGGCTTCAATCATCAAACAAACTGACAGTGCATAAATATTCTAGTTTAAAGCAAACACTGACTTTACCAGTCAAAAAAAAAAAAAAAAAAAAATCTTAAATCTTTTTAAAAATGTCAATTTACCTCGGGGTGGGGAAATATTTTAATATTGGATAATTTGCTATTACCTATAGATTTCATCATTTGCAGAAAGAGTGGGCTTGATAGGTATCTACAGTGGGTGACAAGGTCTTAGTGTATTTACTTTTTCAACTGTCTTTACGCTCTGGTAATCTTCATTAATCCAGAACAAGGCCGTGGAATTAATGAGAATAAATTAGTAACAATAAAAATAATTAGTATCTAAGTGTAACCCACTGGCAGTGCGGTCACCATGCATATTTACAAAACTGACAATTTTCATACCTTTCCCTCGCTTCAAACTCAATACATCTTATGTGTTGTCACTCCACAATTTCCGTTTTTTTGTAGCTCTTAATAAATTTTATCTTTTTGCCATTTCTCCTAAAACATCTACCATCTATCCACACAATCTGATTCTTCTTCTATGTACAGGAGGTGGGCGATCATGGCTCTCCACAATTTCCACTCCTTTGTAGCTCTTAATAAATTTTGTCTTTTTGTTTCTCTTCTAAACCTTGTTCCACCATTTATTCACACAATCTGGTTCTTCCTCTACATACTGTGTTCTTTCAGGAGGTGAGCAATCATGGCTCTCCACAATTTCCTGTCCTTTGTTGCTCTTAATAAATTTTATCTTTTTGATGTCACTTGTAAACTGTTTCATCATCTATTCATATAATCTGGTTCTTCCTCTACATACTGTATCCCTTCAGGGCATGGGTGATCATGGTTCTCCACAATATATAAATTTTGTCTTTTTGTTCTTTCTCCTAAACATTGCTCCATCATCCATTTCCTCAAGCTCACTAGGTAGGTTATGTGTTTTCCTCTGTTCTTGCCTTCAATATGTCCAGTGAGTATCAAATTTTCCAAGCCCTCTTTCCTCATGCCCTAGAAATTTCAACTCCTCATTTCTGATATTAAGTGTTCTTTTTGTTTCCATTTTCTCTAAAACTTTGTCGTTGCTCACATGTTCAGTCCATGGTATTCTCAGCATCCTTCTGTAGGACCAGATTTCTGTTGCTTCATGTTTCTTCATCTGTGAGGATATTGTCCAGTATTCACTGCCATATTAGAGGAGTAGTATTATGTAACAGTTCAGTACTCATTTCTTTGTTTCTAATGATTTTTTTTCTATTAATATTTTGCTTAGCTTTTGGAAGGCATCTTTTGCTATCCCAATGAACCTGATTTTAGTGTCACAATTTCCACCCTCTGTTAAAATGCTTCCTAGATATTTAAATTTTTGTACTTGTTTGATTTTAGTATCTCCGATTTGTAATTTGCCTGTTGGGTTGTTACTTTTTCTAACAACCATGTGTTCCCTCTTCTTGCAATTGATGATTAGTCCTTTCTTCTTGCTTTCCTTCATTACCTTTAGTAGAAATTCTTGTAGTTTCTTTTCTCTGCTATCAACACCGTGTCATCTGCATATCTTGTTAAGATTGTGGCTACCAATAATGGATCCTGGGAGGACTTATAATTCTCTCAGAATCATCTCACTGTGCAGGTTGAATAAGTCTGGCGAGAAGACACATCTTTCTTTTTTTTGTATATTCAGTAGAATTCATTTGGGTTATCCTTCCCAAATATGTCAAAGGTTACCAAGCAGTTCAAACTGATGTATGAAAATTAATTTCTACTTTTCCTCTTTCTTGATGTGTCCGTTATTTGTTTGCTTAGTTTGTTTGCCGGCATATCAACACCTCAATGGGTTATTTAATGCTGACAAAATTTTTTATTTCTGGTAATATTTTTTTAAAAGATATATAGTTGGTTGGTAATAAGCTTTCTTCAAAAGTCCATTGTTGGTAATAAGCTTTCTTTACAAAGTATTTCTGGTATTAAAACCTATTTTCACACTTAGTGTTTTGACCCCAGTTTGGGGGTTAAGTATTTTCCCATAGCTGAGACCCTAGCAGGTGTACCATACTGGGTCAAGGTGGACCTGGGAACACCAGCAATTAAGAGGTGGTTCCATGCTCCTCAAAACCTCCTGATCAGAGGCCTTGCTGTCGGACATAGTTTATTGTCTTACTCAGGACACAGGTGTAGTTTATCATCAAACCCAGGACAGGTTATTTGTTTGTATAGTCACCTGTAATCAAACTCTTAAGCATTAAAAGTCATAACATAACCATCATCAGTTGTTCATTGACCCAGGTTATGTGGCTGACAAAAAAAAGTTAGCATAAGTTTTTTTCTGCACACATGCTACTTTTAACTATTCATACCATTCTAAAGGGTATTTGGGTGAAAGTGAATGCAGGAAAAATTCTTAACATAGTAAATCTAATTAATCAATGAATAAATAACCTCTCCAAAAAAAAAAAAATTTTATGAATGAAATACTTTAATCCTTGCTATAACAACAGATGTTTATGTATGACAATATCAAGTATTTCATGGCCCACTTAAGATAAGAAAATCAAATACTTAGTGCCTTCACCTTTGACCCTGTACAATTATTACATTTCATAGGTCAGCAAAGGATAAGTCAGAAAGAGGCAAGCAAAAATAACTAGTTAAACTATTTACATTGATGGACTGTTGTCCTCATCTTTATTTTCATATTCACGTTTCGACCATTGTATGCTCTGGTCTTCTTCAGGTGATATTTGTTGGAATTTCAAATCAAACTCTTTATTTAGTCCAGGTGATTCTAGTTTTAGTTAATTACCCTTGGTAACTCAACACTTTTTGTTCTCTTTACTGTGGCCAGGGATTGATCTCCCAATTGTTTGGGTGATGTCACTTTTGGTTCACTCAACCAATGCTTTTATCCACTGGGGACATTAGTGAATGAATCTTTGGGAAGTTACTCAACTGTTACTAATATTAGTTACAGTTGAGTAACGGATAGCAGCTCTGATTGAGGAATTGGTGAGCCGAGTTCAAATTCCAGTTGAATCCATTACATTCACTTACGTGCTAATACTCTTGGGAAAGGTATGAATCCTCTTCTCCCCCCAGCTATGGGTAAATAGCAGGACAGACAGAGTTCTATAGCCTTGGATGGCAACTAGTCTACCACAGAAAGAAATGGCAACCTACTGCGGGAAAAAAATCTGCCTTGTCAGACATGTATGGAAAGATACATGATAGCCTACATGTGTATCACGCATAGCACATGACTGAATAGTAATAGTTCTCAGAAATATAGGCAAAAATAAGTTTCTTTTACATACTTGACATGCAAAAATGTGATTGGAAAAGCCTCAGAAACTTTAAAACTAAAAATCTGAAACTCTTTCAAGTATCTTTAGACTCGTCATCAAATTTTCATTAGAAAACTGTTTCCATAGCCAACAAATAAAACTTGTGAAAAGATTTTTAACACTACCTACACTGATATGTCTGCTTATTAAAAAAAAAAAAAAAAAAAAAAAAAAAAAATATAAATTTTTATAAAATGTTTTTATGAAAAAAAAAAAAAAAAAATTCAATTCTAAGCCTCTTACCCCTAGCTAAAAGTTAAAACTTTAATAACCAATGAAAGGTTTCGATGACCATTTTTTCAATATGTATTGATTTGAACTTGGGGACCCAAATATAAGAAATATAAAACATCTGATGGACCCCTTCTGCCTTCCATCAGCATGGCTGATGCTAACCTCCAGTAGAGTGACTCATTACACCTTCTAAGACTAAAGTTCTTGGCTGATATAAAAGTTTACTGGGAGAGAGGGGATAAAAGAAGAGGAAGAGAGGAGTGAGGGAGAGAGGGGAGAGAGAAGAGAGAGAAAAGAAAAATAAGCCATTGAGTGGCGAGGATCACTATTATTTATTGCATTGCTTCATGGAGGTGATTGTTGAACAGCCGTTAAAGACAGCCTTAAAAAAAAAAAAAAAAAAAAAAAAAAAAAAAAAAAATAAACCTTTGCAGCTTTGACCAATAGTTCTGAAACCAACTTAAGCAGAACAAACTTTCATCATATCGTTATTATTACGAAATAACTTTTGGCCTGTCATGTCACAGTTAGAAAACAGCTCTTTCTTTTGGCCTTCCTCGACTGCTGACAACTTCCAGAGAACTTTCACTGTGCCCCATTCTAAGTCATAATTATCAAATGTCCATTTTTCTCTTTATCCAACTAATTTTGAGAAAATCATTTATTACATCCTTCTTACATTTCCAATATTTTTTTAAATCTAAAATCTATCTTTCTGTTCAATTTAACGCTGAATAATTGCCTCTAATTTTTTTCTATAATAAAAAATTTATACAATAAAAAAATGTCAATTATATGAAACTAGTTTTATTAAAAAAGTTACATTAAAAAAAAATATTAAAAGATATATTAAAAAAAGATTGGATTTGTTTATTACGCTTTCTTTTGAGGACAGCTTTTTAAACAAAAAAAAAACTTTAATAATTAATAAAATTGCTAAGAACACGTGTTCCTTAAAAATAAAAAAAAAACTGTTGTAGCTAGAATGTTTGATAAAAATTACTTTTCTCAAGTCAAAAATCAGTATTTTTCAATTCTATCATTTTAGATTAGAAGGAATGTTATTCATAAAATTCAATCCCTGATTCTAGAGTTATCTATATTTGTTTTTTTTTTTTATTTACAAATATCAAGGTTACAAGCAGTCTTTGATAACTGCATATAACAAATTTGGGGTTGGAGGACACCATCAGTAGGACATACAGTGCAATCAATAAATACTTTTTTTCCTCCTTTTTTTAAAAATCATAGCAATTTCCAGATATTAAAAGAAAAACATGTCTAGAGTTATTGCTTCCATTCTAAATGAACATGGCAAAGAAAAAAAAAAAAAAAAAATGTAAAAATATGGAATCTTACCAGTTTGAGGTTTTTTATATATATATATATATATATATATATATATATATATATATATATAAAATTTATGTATTTAGGCAGCAATCCTTTTTTTCATGCACATTTCATTGAATATGACAGACAAGGTGCTTTTATTTAGTTTCTTTTATACAGTTTCTCATGCAATCTAATAACTTTTTTCTTTTATAAAAACTGCCCGAATGTTCTTTTTATCCGAACACATTCAGCTATACATTTAGTCATTTTCAAGGATTAAATATTTTAACTTTTTTTTTTTTTTTTTTTGTTTTATCAATAAGGCTTCCATTATTTTTAGCCTTTTTTTTTTTTGCATGTAGATGATGCTATTATATTAGTGTTGTCAACAAGTATATTATGAATAATGTCCGGTAAGTCTTCATGAATATTTAAATGAGATCTAATTGATCTATGGTCAGGATATATATATATATATATATATATATATATATATATTTAATTAAAAATATGATTCCAACATGCTACACAAGAGTTCTCATGTTTCAAAACAAGAGCCGAAAACTCCAATATAATTATTTGAATTAAAGTAGGCTCTGTTCCATCTTCAAGCAAAATTTTTTTGGGAATAACTTATTTCTGAAATTTACGTGTTTTAATAGCATATTCATTATTGAAATCAAAATTTCCATGGTAACGGCCAGCGCAATTGTTCATATAGAAAGGAGCGCAAGGTGTTAATAATTTGTATCAGTATAGAGTCACATTCATAGTTGTCAAGTCAGGGTAAGGTTGGGGTGTCTAAATTTAAAACGGAAGATGATTTTGTCTATTCTGCTTTACGTGTCTATGAAGATTTATTTATTTTTTTATTTTATTTTTTCTGAAAGGGTTTTGTGTGTGTGTGTGTGTGTGTATGTATATATATATATATATATATATATATATATAAAAACTGCCGTAACATTTGTTTTTTGATGACTTCATAAAGGGTTATCTTTTTTTGTAGGGTATTTAAGCTATTTATTAGGACTATGGATTTAAAAAAAAAATATATGCTAATTATTTATTCAATGAAAAGATTTGATGATGTTGGCAAAAAACCGTTAACTCATGTCTATAGTTTAATAGATTTTTATTCTGTTACTAAATAAAAAAAAATGTTACCATGGTAACCTTCTGATTTAGAAACGCTGTGGTTAATTTGAAAATGTAAATGTTACTAGAATTTAAAATATTTATGAATGAAATAAGAACCCAGGTATAAAAAAAAAAAAAAAAAATAAAAGACGTTGTCCCTAAAGTGGAAAAGAAATAAGTAATCTAAACTGAAAATTCAAGGAACTTTTTTTAATTCAAATTTTAATGTCAAATTAAGACTATCTTAACATAAAGTCTGGTCTTATGGGATATTAGTATTCCCTCATCATGAATAACATTGTTAGAAAATGTCTTTCACGGCTTCGTTGACAATCTCCATAGTTTGTTTTGGCACAAACTTTATAAAACACCCTTCTTAATCTGACTTTCTTAACTGGCTTTGACTGGATAGTTTCAAAATAATAATTCTCTTTCGGCAGGGGGCTGAGGTCATTACTCAGGCCTGAGGTGTCTCCAAAAGGGGAAGTGCCGATGGCGTTTGAACAATTTTTCCATAGTATTGCTGTTTGTAAACCCACTTTAAACCTCGACCTAGTCACATTCAGTAGAGACATGAGCGTGCTGGAAAAAAGTCCACTTAAAAATTAAAGTCAGGACTTAGATAGGGAGTCCTAATATCCCTAACATATGGCCGTATTGTTAGAAGAGGTTTTCTTAGAGGTCAGATTGACTGACTATGAATCTGTTGTAAACAGAGTGGACCCAAACAGAAACACGTGAAATACCTAAGAGAAACAGACGACTTCATTACCGGCAACCTAAATTGTGACTTTTTTTCCTAGGACTTTATTTACTGGACAATGATATTTGAAGTAGTTAGAAGGAATTTTTTTTTTACAATTTCAAAAAAAAAAAAAAAAATCTGTTTTTGGCTTGTTTTTCAGGGTGAGTGCGAATGCAAACCCCACAGTCACCCACATTTGGGGTATTTGAAAAGGTCAACCCAACCAGAGTGCTATGGAAGTGCCTCACTCTGGGAGAATTTTGTGTGAATTTTATTAATTATAAATTCTTTTTATTTTGGGGTTAGTTAACAGAAAAGATCTGAGATTTGTACATAGGAAAATGTTAAAATAAATGTAGAATATAAGGATTTGATTTAGGAAAATAATACAGTTATCGTAAAAGAATGTCTATTAAGTTTGATCATGAGCTGTTCTAAGCTTCGTTTTGGGAGAAAATAACCTGTTCAACATTTGGATATTTTTTTTTTTTTTATTATGCTGTTCCTTGATCTAAACTTTTGGCTCATAGTGATTGTATGGTCATTACAACAGATGTTCAAAAATGACATCATGTTATGTTTACACAGAAGTTTTCTATGTAACGATACACACACACACAATATAAAAATGAACATTGAAGTCAACACTCAGAAGTGACAGGCTGTTTCATGCTGGATGAAATTATATACACACACCGAACTCAAATTATATTATTTTCATGTTAAAAGGAAAATACAGAATTAAAATAAAAGCAACGGGTTGGAATTATAATCTTCTATTAAAGATATGAAAATAAATTTTTTGTCTTAATTTCTGGGATGATGGGTTATCTTCATTTTACGCGACTTACATTCTTATCTTTGTTGTTGTCACACTGTTTTGGCCATTGTGCTCTCTGGTGTATATAGACCTGGGTAACCTACAGGAAATTACAAACTGAATCCCTTTATTCAACAATAAAATAAAGGCTTCAGTTAAGAATTTCCTTTTTAGGCAACTCAGATACACCTGCTGATGAAGGCTGGAGAGCACAATGGCCTAAACATTGTGATAACAATAACACAAGATGAGGACAATACATTTGACTGACATATGCGCTTCCTTTCAAAAAAGGTAATCAAATCCTACTGGGCTGTAAAGCTCTCTGTGGCCAAGTGGTGTAAAGCACATCAGATCAGATGGTAGTTTCTAACACTACCAGGTGGAATAATTTAAGACTTTTAAATACACAGACCGATGGATAAAATTAAAACGGTTTAAGGTTTAAAGTAATAAACAAAAAAAAAAAAAAAAAAAAATGATATAATGGGCGGCCACAAGTTTCCCCAGCATATCCACCTGCTACGGCAGCTAGAAATCCCTATTGCAGACGTCTGCTCTGGCCTATTTGTGTTTGTACATCTGTGGTTTTTACTGTAACTAAGACGCATGCTCGGCATAGTTACAGTAAAAACCACAGATGTGCAAACACAAATAGGCCAGAGCGTGTGTCTTAGTTTCTGGAAGAGCTCATCATCTGGCGTGATCAACAGTTTGACTAAGACCAGTACACACACACACTCTAGCTGTCTGTTTATATTGGTACAAGGTCAATGATAATTATGGTCACCCAAAGAAACTAGCTAGATCATTAACCAACAGTTTGTTTTAAACAATGAAGGAAAGAAAGCTTAGAGAATTGAACATTCACAAGGTGCATCAACGGAAGAGACAGAGCAAGGAAGCAAAGTCTAAAAGACAGGAAGCAGTGGAGAACCATAAACACCAGCATCCTAAAGCGACACAACACAAAATTCAGAAAGAAATACGATTAAAGAATGAACCGGTTCCAAAAAATCGGTTCATTTTTGAGAGGACAATAATAATAATAATAATAGAAAAGAAAGCAAATTGAGAATCTGGTTATTGGTAGAGACTAATTTGACTTTTAAACGAATCCAATATGGCGACAAAACAAATAAAAACAGCACTGATGTTTATCACGTTTCTGACTAGATACAAATTTAAAAAAAAAAAAAAAAAAAAAAATTAAACACGTTTCCAAGATCAAATCATCAATTGTGTTGGATGCGAGAGAAACACACGCACACAAACAAAACCACATACACGGACAAAGGGAGAGTGTAAAATAAATTTACACAAAACAGTTTCGTAATGTTATCAAAGGAATCCACATCATGGCAGCCATTTTTTTTTTCGTAGCCTCAGTAAGCAGCCGACTGATACCAAATAGTTTTATTTTTATACCAATGGTTGGGAGTTGTGGGGTTGGGAGACAGCAACAACAACAACATTTCCCCTCCCCCGCCAAGGTTAATGTTATGCCAACATTTCATGCCTGCTTTAAGTTCCCCGACCCGCCAATTCTATAAAAAAGCAGCAATAGTTGAGTGTAAGGTAAAATAAGGGGAGGCAACTGGATGTTAGATTCTTGGCTGAGTTATGACTTTGAAGATTGTATGATCTGGTTAATTTAAAAATGGCTCTTGTTGCGTACGATGAGACTGAGAAGAGAGAATGTGTGGCTGTTGGTTGGTTTGTAACTATCTTTTCTCCAAGACAGATTGGTGAATGAAGGTTTGGTCTGTTTATTTAGGAGAGGGGTGCTTTTATCTAGTTTTTTTTTTCTGCATAGGAAATGGAGTGAAAGATTTATGAGGTCTTCAAGAGGTGGGGTGGAAGGAGACTAAAAATGAAAAAATAATTGAGTGAATATTATCTGAAAATGAGACAGGCAGGAGAAAATAGCAGAGGAGAAAAGGGCCAAAAGAGAGAGAGAGGCCGAGAGAGAGAGAGAGGCCGAGAGAGAGAGAGAGGCCGAGAGAGAGAGAGAGGCCGAGAGAGAGAGAGAGGCCGAGAGAGAGAGAGAGAGAGAGAGGCCGAGAGAGAGAGAGAGAGAGAGAGGCCGAGAGAGAAGAGGCCGAGAGAGAGAGAGAGAGAGACCGAGAAGCTGAAAAAAAGTTATTGAATTAATTTATTTAATTGATTGATTTTAATCAATACTGTAACTAGAAATACCTTTGAAAATTTCAGTTTTCCTATTTTAATATTCTGATGAATCCTAATTCTTAAGTTAATGATCGAATAAGCTGATGGCAAGTTCTACAACAATAAAATATCCATAGAAATTACCCTATCACATTGTTAAATATTTGAGCTTAACTTTAATAAAACATTTCAATAACTATCATAAACATAGCTGCCAGTCGTTATTTTAAGAAGTAAGAGGACACAAATGAAAAGATTAAAAATTGACAAGGTTTTCCATTTTGCTGAAACGGACAAGGAAGAGGTAAAAGTTATAAAAAATAAAACAATAAGAAAAAGGCAATGAATAAAAAAGGAAAAAGAAGAAAAGAAAGAGAAACCAAAAAAAGACAGACAACAAAAAAAGACACAAGGAAGAGAGACAACAACACTTCTATCTTCTGTTATTTCTTTCATTTTCCCCACTGAAACCAAATAGCATCTTTGATATGTCTTTTCTGTCTTTCTACTTGATCCTAACAGAATAATATTGGCAGGGTGTAATAGTCATGCTAAGGTAGTGACAAGTAGAATTAAGCTAATATAATTAATAGATTTTTCCTAGACATTAAGAGTCCCAAACTAAAGCATGCCTGGCTAAAATGTGGTTCAGAAGTAGATGCATTCTTACTTTACCCAAGGTCATTAGTACTGAATTTGAACTTGATTCGCAAGTTTCTTATTACTATATTATTTTTAGTCGGTATATGTGTTTAAGTTGAAATGTCTTATTTTTAAACAAAGAAAATAATGTCAACTGGCCTAGAAATCTGGAAATATTTACTAGCTAAAAAATGTTTCCCAACAAGAATGAGACCAGTATTCTCTTTTTCTATTGAGAAACTCACTCCAGTAGGACACACCTTTTACTAAAGGAGTTGATTATTTGATGAAAAAGAGGGAATACAGGTTCAATTTTTGTTAGAAGGTATAGTGTTTTCCTTAATAAAGACTTTTCAATGACTGGGCTGTTAGATATTTAACCTTTTAGTGTCTGTTGTTCCGCAAGTGGAACGTATTTTAAGACGTGCTTTTTTTGAATTCAGACAAGCATTAATTTTGATTATTCTATTGAAAAACCTAAAATACAATATATGCTTATAGTTTGTGTTAAAACTATTGCTGACCTCAAGACAAGGAAGAGGTAAAAAGTTAAAAAAAAAAAAAAAAAAAAAAAAAAAAAAGAATAAGAAAAAGGCAATGAATAAAAAAGGAAAAAGAGAGATAGAAGAAAAGGAAGAGAAACCAAAAAAAAAGAGAGACAAGAGAGACAACAACGAGACAAGGAAGAGAGACAACAACAAAAAAGACTAGGAAGTGAAATAAAAAGTAGTGAAGACAAAGAGGCAGAAACAAAGAAAGATTAGTGGATTGTAGTAGATTTGTAGATTAACCTTTTACTGCCCATTGTTTCACTAGTGTGATATATTTTAAGACATTTCTTGAGACCAGAAAAGCATTAATCTTGATTATTCTATCACATGATATACACAGAATAGACTAAACTGCAATATATGCTTACATATTGTGTTAAATAACAATTTGTGACATTAATTGATATGGATTTGTATGAAAATTTTGCAACCATGTTTGGACACCAAATGGTTAATTTCACTATTTCAAATAACAGGCATATCAACTCAAACACATGTAACCAATAAAAATAACATTTATCGTAATAAGAAATTCAGTGTTGCCCATCTTGCACATTAATTATGCTTACTAAGGCTGAAAAGTACAGTTTGAACTATTACTTACATGGTCTGAATTCAGTATTTTCCTTCTAGACTTATTGCCACCTATCATATAGGAAGAAAATGAGTAACTACCGACACCGAGGTTTGAGCGTGACACTCTGAACTTATGAATATATATTTTTCGCCAGGTGTATAAATAGCATTGTCAGGCTACTGACTGCAGTGATCATTGAGTGAAACTATCCAGTCGAATTAGTGTGAATTATTGTGTGTCGATGATTTGGGTTTTGATTTAGGATTTAACAGATGTTAAGCCGAGCCACACTACTAACAAGGTATTCACTGAAATGGTTAATTATCTTTTGGTTGACTTTTTACTTTGTTCTTGTTTAATATTTATTTGTGGTTGTAATTAAATACTGTTTTATTTAACATTGAAATTTTGAGTTATACTTAATTATTAACAGCCAGTGTACATTGCAAAACCACCCAAGGTAAGAGTCCAGTTTTCTGCTATGGTCTTGCCTTTTCCAAAGATATTACCATATTTTGTTGTGTATAATATGATGAGTATAATACATCTCAGTGTTTTTTGAAGCTAAAAACAGGGAATAAATTACATCCTTGAGTATAATACAACCCTATAGCACCACAAACTACAAGTATTTTTACATAGTATGAATTTGTGAACACACACACACTATATATATATATATATATATATATATATATATATATATAATTTTTGTCATATAGGAAGAAACTGAGTAACTACCGACACCAAGGGTCGAGCGTGACACTCTAGACTTATGAATGTTTTCCGGCAGGTGTATAAATAGCAGTGTCAGGCTACTGACTGGAGTGATCATGGAGTGTAACTATCCAGTCAAATAAGTGTGAATCATTGCGCATCAATGATTTGAGTTTGATTTAGGATTTACCAGACATTAAGCAGAGCCACACTACTAACAAGGTATTTACTGAAATGGTTAATAATCTTTGGTTGACTTACTTCTTTGTTCTTGTTAAGTATTTATTTACAGTTGTAATTAAATAATGTTTTATTTAACATTGAAATTATGACTTATACTTAATTATTAACATCCGCGGTACATCACAAAACCACCCAAGGTAAGAGAGTCCAGTTTTTTTCTGCTATTTAATCCATAGGTAGAGGAAAACGGTCTTGCCTTTTCCACGGTTATTACCATATTTTGTTGTGTATAATATGATGAGTATAATACATCTCAGTGTTTTTGAAGCTGGGAATAAATTACATCCTTGAGTATAATACAACCCTATAGCACAGTTATCGCTATGTAATTTCTTTTGAAAAGTTCTACCATATTATCCATTAAAATCTCAATGTCTTGCATATATTTCACTAAATTACTTAATTTTTCATAATATTAAAGAATAGAAATAGCCATGGCATGTTTCTTCTAATTTTTGTTTCAAAACTTATTTTCAGATTTTTGGGCAAGCTGCTTTGCTGTAACATGAATGTTATCAAATGGCAGATCTTGTCTAGTCACTATTAATTTTTTTTTTTTTTTTTTTTTTTTTTTTTAACCAATTTCAATGAATTAGGAGGATTCCCAAAGAACAAATATTACCGACATATCAAATACCTTTTGTAAACAATTGTTATCAACATTTATCTACTTTGTTTTATTATTTATTGTGCTGAATGTATTGGCAATTTTGCCGTTTGAAATAACAAGATTTTTAATTTCTGAAAAAAAAAAAAAAAAAAAAAAAGGGTGTATGATAACCCCCACATTACCCCCACTCGAATTTAATTTTTCTTCAAAATTTCTCATATTATGCACAAGAAAATACAGTAATCAGAAGTGAATGAAACATGCTATCTGTATTTGAACTCTGCATGCAATCTTCACTTTTTGTGCTCACAACCAATGGTACTCCTACATCCGCTTGCAGTGCAAGTGTAAAAGTATATAAATATTTTGAGACAACATATTTGTTTTGTTCAAATTTGATTGACACATAACATCATGAGTCTACCATGGTCATAAGTTGGTCCTATCAAAGCTATTGCCACCAACCATCAAATCTCTCTTACCAAACATTTCAAATTAACACTAAACCACAGATTATGTCAGTGCTAAATGTATGGTGGTTAGTTCCAAGAATAGAAGCCATAAATCAGATGTCTTGTCAGTTGCAGAAAGGTTGTCCACAGACATTTTTAAGAAATTAGAAAAAAGGAAAAAAAACAAGCACTTTCAGAGATCAAAAGATTTGTTTTTCTGTCTTCAACTGCCAAAGAAAAGCCAGACAAGTGAAAAAGTTTCTTAAGACTACAATCTCCAGGAATTTGCTGTTCTTTCCAAGTGAAAGGTGTATCCAAGAATCTGCAAAACTACATAAACACTTGAGGCAGAGTATTTTCCTATCAAAGTAACAGTAATAGAAAACAAATATGCAAAATATAAAAGAGTTTTAGGTGCAGACAGAGCCATACAGGTTCATGCCTACCCTCTTGATATTCCCAACAAAAATTCCCTTCAGAATCCAGCAGTGAGGTGATTTATTTGGTGTTTTTTTTTTTATGGCTTAACCCTTTTAAAACCAGAAAATATTTTGAAATATTAAGATTTTTTTTTTTTTTTTTTTTTTTTTTTTTTTGAGATAATGGTTTAATGATACAAGTCTTATTAAATATCTCAACCGGGGAGGGGAGAAGAAGCAAATTCATACCTAATCAGAATTTGATAAAGAAATTACGTGTATATAAAGTGGGGGACAAATTCCATATTACAATAGTATATAAACGGATCCCTCACTTTGTGGCCACGGTATTTTCCATACATTTATATTCCAGACAATGTAAATAAATCTAAAAGATATGTCTGTTTAGCTAATCAGTATTTGATTGATTCACTTTCTATAGCGTATAGACCCTTTGTCGGTTATTTAAAGCCAGAAAATATTTTTAGATTGTAATTTTTTTTGAGATAATGGTTTTGTGATACAGATCTTACTAATTAATCCATAGCTGGGAGCAGAAGTGGATTCATCCCTTTCCCATAAGTATTTGCATGAAGTGAATGTAGCGAACCAAACTGGAATTGGAACTGATTAACAATTCTGAGCCATTATTCATTATACCACCTGCACATCCAAGCTTATAGCACCTGGTATTCCTAAGCAGTCACCCATCTAGGTACTGACCAATTGCAATAAACACCACTTCAATGCGAAGAATGCTCTTTTTGCATTTCATGGAACCAGTTTAGAATTCAGTTTTCCTTCTTTTAGACTGGCTGTCAATCATGACATTAAAACTTGGTCTGCTTTGCTTCTTTACCCACAGCTAAAGGAAGACTGATTCATGCCTTTTTCCAATGGAACTAGTGTGAAGCGAATGAAATAGATTTGATTAGAATCTGCTTGTTAATCCTTCTTTCTACAGCAATTGTGTCACCTGAACTTATTTATGGCACAAACACAAGAGGACAGATCAATATAGCTTTTGCTGACAGTTATTTGAAATGTATAAATATTTAATCTATGTGAAGATTCACCAGTAGATCAAGTGCACTGACCCAGGCTCTGGCACATGACTGTGACAGATGAAGGAAAATGATGGAAAGCTCAGTATGTCGACACCCCAATGACTAGTTCTGGGGTTAAGAGCAAAAGAAGAATATGGCTTCAGTGTGAAACCACTTTCACTGGTTAGTGGACAGGACCTGTGTCTTCTCAACCATAGAGTTTCACAAGAGGTTGCTAGGGATTCTGTGAGAAAAAGTGATAAATAGCTTAATGGATTTTTGAGTAATTTTTGTTTAATTTTATATTCATAATTTTAATATAAACACACAGTGTGTTGTTGGGAAATCCTTAGTTATTATAGTACACCATGATTCAACTTCTCATATTATTTAAACTTGTAATAATCATAGGGAATGTATTTAGCAATGTCTATATAGTATCAATATGAAACTGCCTTCACTGTTTACTGAACAAGATTTGTTTCTCAACTGGTGTGTCCCTTGAAGGTTAGGGTTCTGCAAGAGGTCGCTTGTGGTTCCACAAGAAACAGTAATAAATAGGCTAAGGCATTTTCAAGTAATTTTTGTTTAATTTTATACATTTGTAATTCTATTATACAGATAGCATATTGTTGATAAGTACTTGGTTATTATAATAAAGGCTTCAACCTATTATTTAAAATCCTAAGTAATGTATTTAGTGATATCTATACATGTCAGTGTGAAACCACCTTTACTGGTTAGTGGACATGACCTGTATTTGGTGGATTCATGTAGCATTGAGTTAAATCACTCATGTAAAAGACACAGGCATGGTGTCTATATGTTTACCCCATGAACTACAATATCAAAGAGACAGATATTAATAATGGTATATAATGATTTTTATGCAGAGGTACCCCAAGGCATGAAAACTATTTCAAGGATAAAAAGGTTGAGAAACACTGATATACATACACACATTATTCTATAATATGACTGCAGTTATTGGTTAAGAAGGCACTCTTTCTCTATTGAGATATTAACAGAAGACATTAAAAATACCAATAAAGTTACTTCAGATTTACCATAACAATGGGATATCTCATCAGTGAAAGCATTCAGGCTGCTGATACACTGCTTTTTATTTCTCTGGAGATTATATATATACACACACACACATGAAAAGAAGAACAAATTTAGAATGCACAGTTCTTCAGCATTTACTTTTTTTTTTTTTTTTTTAAGTGCTCAATACAATGTAGACCTTAATATTTTTATCTAAAAATATTTTAAATTGTGACACGGAAAATTCTGTTACGGAACTTATAGTTTTTTTTTTTTTTTATCCCATCAACAGGCAACGTTCGTTGACTTTTGATGAAAATGGTTTACTTTTGAAAACAGCAAACAATACGTTTGTTTATTAAAGATTTAGGAAAGAGGGGTGGATCTAGATTTTAAAATGTTATGGGCGTATCTATTAGGTTGGTGCAAAAATAATGTCGTTTTCTCACATAGTAACATATGTGAGAAAACGACATTATTTTTGCACCAACGCAATATTTATGACAGGATTAAAAAAAAAAAAAAAAAAAAAAAACTTTAAATCCCAAAACATAAATTTCCATGTAACAATGTAAAATATTTTAAAATAAAATATATATTTTTTAACATGCAACAATAAATTTGAGTAGACAGATTGAAATCCTAGATTACTCTTGTTGAAAATGAAACCAATATCGCCATATTATTTTTTTTTTTTTTTATTTTTTTTTTTTTTTTAAATATCGGTGGACTCATGGATATTTGATATTTACCTGTACATAAAAGAGGATGTGTAGATTGTGCAATGGATATTGTTATAGGAAATTGAACCAGCAGGTTGCATTCCAGGTAAGTATGTTGCATTCACCTTTGCACAAATACCCTTTGGGAAGACATGTGTCCATCTATTCTAACCCCCCCCCCCCCCCCCCGTAATAGGTTAAATGGTACTGTAGACTTGGCTCTTTAACCTCACATGGCAACCTTTCTAAGAGAATGAAAAATACATTCCAAGAAGATTTTTTTTTTTTTTTTTAGATAAATATCCTAGGTTACTCATGCAGAAAATATAAACAGAACATATGAAAATTTACTTATATTTTGTTGATATTGTTTATTTAGAAAATAGTCATAAGAAACAAAGAAGAGCGTTTAACTTCTATGTAAGATCTACTTCCCTCTATGCCAGTGAATGCTGGACTATATATATATATATATATATATATATATAACTAAGGAGAATTTTCAAGCAACACATGTGATTTTACAGGAGAATGCTGAGAATATCACAGATTGAATGTGAGCAATGAAGAAGTTTTGAACAAAAGAATTATAAGAAAATTTACTTAAATTGCTTAAATACAGCTGTCTTTTATTGACAAAATATATATATTATAAATTAACTGATTTAAAATATGTTGTTTTTTGCTACACAGTAATAACAATGTTTCAAGAATGGAAGCTAAAAGCTTCGAATTTAATTGTGTAATTAAATTTAAAACATTACTTCCATTTCATCCTCAAGCGAATGATGATGAAATGGAACTTATGTTTTAAATTTAATTACAAAATTAAATTTGAAGCTTTTAGCTTCCATTTTTGAAACATGGATATTACTGTGTAGCGAAAAAACATTTTAAATCAGTTAATTTATAATATTAATTCTCTGTAAATTTACAGTGAGCACTATTTTGTAAAAATATCAATAAGAACACCAGATTATATATCTTACTGTTCTTTCTTTTATATATATATATATATATATAACTGGGTTGAAATTAGTAAGATCTAATTTTGAAAATAATAAAAGAAAATCCAACTTTCATGTTATTAACATGAATCCATTGCTTGTATTATTTACATTATTCCAGTCTTCGTCAGGTGATTGGAATTTCGAACCAAACCCTTTATTTCATCCATCAGGGTAGATGGTTCTAGTTCCACGTTCCATGCCTCTTTCAGATGTCTCAATTATTTCCCTTTAACTCAACTCTCCAAGTTTTTTGTAGCCTGGTATTGAACACACAACACTTTGGGTCTAGTCACTGGATCTAAGCAATGTCTTTATCCACTAGGCCATGTGAATATGGCAATGAAGATGAGGATAACAGTCCAAATAATGTAAATAATGCAAATATAGACAGAGAGGAATCCAGTTTCCCCAATGTAGATCTAGTTGAAAGAAAACACATTTTTATGATAATGGTGTATGACCAGTAAAACATTTCATAAATTTTTACCAAATTATATTATAATAATAATACCTACTTAAATATGTAAAATGTTGCATTTTTTTATTACTGTATCGTTTTTTTTTAAATTAGATTTTACTAATTTTAACAGTTTCTATTTATATATACATCTGTTTTAAGATTTTCTTATATCCAATATTTTTTCAACACCAAGAGCACTTTGACATTGTACAATGGTTAACAAGTTTGCCTCGCTAGATCAATTATGACAAAGTAGTGATTTCGATCCTCATTTAGTGTTCCTTACTTTTGGCCTTGTGTCATATACAGGGTTCCCACGGATCTGTGTAGAAAAAATCCCAGGACTTTTTCAGGACTATATTAATTGCTTTCGTTTGGTTTGGTTTGTTTTACGGCATATCAACCTCAATGGGTCATTTAATGCCGACAAAATTTTCATTGTAAAATTTTTTCCCAAAAATCTATTTCTGGTAATAATTTTCCTTTGCTGGTAAAATATTTTTCTTCAAAAAAATCTATAGCTGGTAATATATATTTTTTTTCTTTTTTACATAGTATTTCTGGAATTAAAACCTATTTTTACGCCTTCATAGTGTTTTGACCCTAGTTTGGGGGTTAACTATTTGCCCATAGCTGGGACCGTAACAGATGCTACCACCCTGGGTCAGGATGGACCTGAGAACACCAGCAAATAAGGAGGCGGTTTCACATTCCTCAAAAGCTGATTGGAGGTCTTGCTGTCAGACATAGTTTATCGTCTTACCCAGAACATGGATGTAGTTTATCGTCATACCCAAGACGAAGGACTGTTAAGTTTCAAAAACTGAAACTGGAGTGCATGCACGCAAAGTGAACGGTCATCAATTTAAAAAGCGCAAGCTTTGAACATTTCATCTGTCAAACTATTAAAAGATAAATCCACAAAAGAAAGCTAAAGCTGGTTGCAATAATTCATGTCACATGGATCAGTTGAAAGCAGTGATGAAATCCAAGTGGTGACGGCTAAAACACAGGTGAACGCAGAAGTGGTGACGGCTAAAACACAGGTGAATGCAGAAGTGGTGACGGCTAAAACACAGGTGAATGCAGACCTGGTTATCTGTATATTTCTGAAATGAGGTATTATGTACATTATTTACATTATTTGGACCATTGTCCTCATCTTTGTCGCTATATTACGTTGCGGCCGTTGTACGCTCTGGCCTTCTTCAGGTGGTTGGAATGTTGAACTGAACACTATTTTGCTCACTGGAGTAGACTGTTCTAGTTCCACATGCCATGTTTAATGGACGTCAGTTATCTCCCGTTAATTTCACTCTGAAAGTTCTCCACTGCCTTAACCGGGTATTGAACTCACACTCTTTGGGTCCCGTCACTGGATCTAACCAACGCCTTTATCCACTGTGTCATGAGCGAGTGAAATAAAGGGTTCAGTTTGACATTCCAACTACCTGAAGAAGGCCGGAGTGTACAACGGCCGAAATATTTTAATAAATATGGCGACAAAGATGAGGACAATAGTCCGAATAATGTAAATAATAGACCTGGTTATGTTGTGCTCTAAAGTCTTTGGAGTTCTACCTACACTTGAAAATTTTTAATTACACACATTAATTCTTACTGCTACACATTTCAACTATCTAGATGACTCATGGTTTGTGAATGTCACAGAAATTCTTCACTGCTGCACATTTCCTATGAAGTTAATTAGAATGGTTTTAATGAACAGAACTACAAATAGAAATTTTCACAGAAAGACTACACATTTTAGCTACCCCTACGACTCCTGGCTTTTGTTTCTCATAGCACAGAACACAATGATGTTAACATTTTTTCAGTTCATCTAGTTTAGCATACAGATGTCTCTATCCTTGCCCTTTGCAGATCTTCACATGGCATTTGTGACAAATGTGAAGTTCTGAGTCTGTTCAGCTTTCTTTGTATAGCTGTCAGATTGACTTGAGCAAATCTTGTGTGCAACTTTCAAGCTTGTGTTTTGGTCTTCAGTTCTTCAATTTCCATCAGCATGGATTTCAATTTTTGTCCAGCTGCTTCTTCCTGCCTTTTTTCCTCCGAGCCTCAAAGTATACATTGTTCTGGCATTGGAAGTCATGGGAACTTTCTCTCCAACTGTGGCCAAATAGTCCATGGTAATGCACTGTGCAACCAGAGTTTGCGGTTTCATATTGTCAATGGAAATTTCTTTATTGAAACCTCTCTCCAGTGAGGCTGGTCCATGAAATCTGCGAACAACTTTCCACAGTTTTGGATATTCTTTGTTTCTAGACAATCTTTATGCTTGCTGAAATTCTTGAAAGCGATATTTCCAACAGCCTCCTCCTCAAACTGATTTTACTGATTGATGACGTCATCACACTTGCTGACTTGTCTTTTTCACATGATGGACAGAAAACATCTCAGACTGTCTCCTATGGCAATTTTTTTTTTTTTATAAATAGATCCAGTGTTCAGCCATGGAAGTGACATTACAAGAGGGAGTATCTAAGGAGTAACTTTGTCGGAAGTTCTTCAATGATGGTGATGAAGTATTTTTGCAATTCTGCATTCAAACACATCTTTTGTTGACACGTTTCCTTTTTTTGGATAAATTTTGCACATCCCTGTCTGCCAGAAATCCATATTTGATCTTTGCAGCATCTTCATGCATGTTTGGGTTTGACAAAATTCTTACAAAACCATTCAGTTAAGTAATTATCTTTTTAGTATGCTCTTCCTTTATAAATCTCTTTAACAGTTTCATGATCCTGCTAAAATGATCATATGCAAGGAAAAAGAAGCAACGGTTTATTGCTGATATTTTATCAGAAACGGTTCAATGTCTTTAGAAACAGACACAAAAAATCTAGTTTCACTGGAAATAAAATATCATTCACGTTTGACAGCACTGCAGAGAAAAACTTGGTCTAGGGACATTTTTCCGTTTCAAATTTAATGACATCTGGTCATGCAATGAACCGAATTCTAACAGGCTGATATATAAAAAAAGAAAAAAGTGAATGTCTGCTTAGAAAATTGCTTATCTAAAACAGAGACAACTTTAAAAATTGAATTCTTAGAACATAAATTATCAACATGCAATTATGTAGAATTTATCAGACATGTTTTCAACACTAAAATCTATATTTACACCTTTAGAAAGAATGGATAAAATTCATTAATCATATTAACTGGTTCCCTACAAAACATTCAGTTCTGTGTATGAAACATTTTGAAGAGAAATTTATTTATTTTGAAAGGAAAATGAAGCAAACTGAATTGGGTGAGGGGATTTACATCCATTACCTACAGCACATTCAGAATAAATAAAACCATCCCTTTTGCTGAATACAAGGGAATTCTCCAAAGCAATGACTGGTTCAAACTGATGAATTACATGATTTTATTTCAACTGATATAATAAAGGAATTTACTCAGTTGGAAGAAGCAAATTGTTGTCCTAATGGTTTTGAATTAGAATATAAATCTTCATTTTTTTTTTCTTAATTTATAGAATAGATTTGACTCTGTTTTATAGATGGAAAATGTGCTTCAATGTATTCACATTGACAAAAACTTACATACAGCTCCAGTGCGATGGAACCCTATACCGTTAGCACAGTGATAGATAATGCTAAACTCACAAATTTTAGCATGTTTGAAAATTTTCCAAACTACATACAAAACGTGATTGAAGAATTACCATACTCAATTCTAAAAGAATTACAACATTGCAACCAAAAGGTCATCCATCATTTTCTGCAGAACTAATACGTTGTGTCTTACTATTATGTTATACATCTCAAACCTACAAATTACTTCTGGAAAAATTTTCATTACTATCTTTTTCTTTATCAGAGAAAATTAAAAAAAAAAAAAAAAAAAAGAAAAGAAGTTTTCACTGGGAAATGAGTTTCCTGGTCATGGTAGGCAATGATAGTGATGATGCTAGAAAGAAGACTTACTTTCTTGAGGAGGTCTTACGGTTCTATCTAGCCAAATAGAGTTCGTTTGTGCTTGTTTTGCTATACTTGACTATGTAGATAAATTTATAGTAAAACGTAATGAATCCACTACAAGAGAGTTTTGGAAATTCATTCTCCAAAATATGTTTTTACTTGTGAACAACACACTGAAAAAGGAATTCTCTTTGCAGCAAAAATTGTTGTAAATATATTTTACAACAAACGAAAGTTTTCATCGGATGAAGTTCGAAAAAACAATCTTTTATCACTAAAGAAAGAAAAAAACCTGTTTGTATATTTTTGACGGCTTTAATAGATTTTAGATAAAACAGACATAAACTGAGTATAAACCACATGTTAGAAATTAGCCCGAAATGTGATACCGTATACTTTTGCATTTTAGATAGAAAATGTACAAACATGTGAACGACCACGGCCTACTAATGTATACGGTATACATTAGTAGGCCGTATTTGTACATTTTCTATCTATCTAAAATACAAAAGTAAAGGGACATAGTTGTCAGATTGAACTTTTAACCAAGTAATAAAAGCCAAATAAGTTTTAAATAAATTTCATCATTTTTTCACACTTACAACAAAAGTTAGAAATATAGGTCTGCAAAACTTTAAAAATAACATTTTTTTTTCCAGACACATTTTCTATCCTAAGACACATCAAAAGCACATTTTCTATTCTATCATCCTTCCAGTCTATATTACGGTAGGTACCTCCACTTTTTCGCGGGAAAACAGCATAGCGTAATAAAAAAATGCCACAAACTTAACGAAAATAAAGTTTTATCGTCAAAACGCTTATGTTACTATTAAGAGTAAAGAACAAAGTAATTTTTAATTATTTTTAAAAAATTTTCTGTCTTTATTACAACATTCTAACTTTCCATTGAAAAACTTGTTTCTCGTCATCACCGGAAGTTCCGTAAAAATAACATTGCGAATTTTTTGTCCATTTTTTTCTTATGGCACACATTAATTTTGAAAATCTTGCAAAAATAGAAATAATTGTCAGATTTTAATGAAACTTCCAGAAACTATTCAGGAATGATGGAAATTTTTATAAATATGTTATTTTTTTTAAAAGTCATTATAAAAATATATTTTTATATATATATATATATATATATATATATATATATATATATATATATATATTACACCCCCATAAATAAATTAATAAAAAACTATAAAAGTTTATGGACGAAGCACGCAGGTCATTATAGTTACAAACACAAGGCTTTGAGAAAAGTAAATCATGTTTTATTTTTTTTTTTTAATCCGACCTCGTAAACCTAAATTCAGCTCTGAATTGTAACATACAAAACCCAATAAAACAAAGATACTATTTAATTTTAAATGCTTTTAGTTGCTTTTATTTGTTTTTATCAATATGCATAATATTGTCTGAAGGCAAAAAACTTTTTCGATGAAAAATGAATTTTTAAATGAATTAATTGTTATTTAATAAATTATTTTATTATTTTTACATAAAGTTACTAAAAGTTGTTGAATATTCTAAAATTAATTGTACCGTTGAATCCTGTATATAATGCTTTTTTTAGGGGCCTGTATCTGTCCAGATTATAAATAGCACAAGGGTTTTACAGTCGACGAAACACCATTGAGAGTAATCTTACTGTTCTTTACCCTATGTGAGGGGAAAAAAAAAAGGTTAAATCAAATATACGGGGGCCCGGAAGAAACATGATACAATAAAAACATCACATGACTTGATTTGTACGGCAGTGTTATCGGCCTTTACTAACGAGGTAAATAAGTTAACGTAAAGATAAATTGTCACTTATGACCTTCTGTACTATAAATTTCCGCACGTAATATGTCAGTGCGTGATGAAAAACAGGCACTTGTCATTTGTCACTCAACACCGCAGTTCAGACCAGCTATCTCCCATTTGAAAAAACATGTTTTCATCACAGAAAATAAGCAATCTTTGTTTTAAAATATATTAAATAAACTTTATAATTTCTAATTTTTTTAAAATTATTTAAAAAAACATCATAATTGATTTTTTAAATAAATTTTAAACGGCAACATTCACTTTTGTAAACAAAAGTTAAAAAAACGGGAGATTATCGATTTTCTGTCAATTTTTCCAATTCAAAAAAATTGAAGATTTTTAACGAAAATTTTGGACGTGCTAGAAATTATTAAAAAATCTAAAAAAATATTCAAAAAATACTTTGATCATTCCTCTTGATAATAACATTAACATTTAGACGATAAAAAATTATTTTAATCAAGTTTAAGGCCTTTTTTTATGCATGGTATGCTATTTTTTTTAGCGATCTCATGAACATACCTATATTACGGTATTCTGGTATATGCAGGATTGAGTGGTGATGGATGGTTTCTTAGGGTGAATGGATAAATTGTAATGAACGAATGGGTCGCGATTGTGATTAACTAGAAGGATAGCTAATGCGTACCAATCCTTTTCTCTACTTCCCTTTAAGCATTGTGTATGAATAAATATATCTTTCCCGTCTTTGAGTTAAATTTGATTCTTGGCAACAATTTAGACAAACGTAGTTTACACAGAGACACACATTGACACAGGATGCGAAAAGTATCTATTTTTCAGCATGAACACACCCACCCCGCTGATTAAAGATAAAAAGGAGCTTTGAAATTGACATGGGAATAAAATTTCTTCAATTGTTCAAATTTTAAAAAACACTTATAAACTTTGAGATTCTGCTAAAATGTATTTTATAATTTAAAATTATTTATTTTCTTTTCAACTACAAATTCAATGAGCATGAGTCAATTTATCTTTCACGGGGATGTTTACTTGTCTCTGACAACTTTTTATCTTTGCTTTTCCTCTTGTTGAGTGAGGGTAGCAGCTAGGAGACACGCCTTCATATTCTTTCTCGTCACATAGACGAGAAAATACAGACGTAACTATGAAGTCAAACTCGTTCTAATCAGGGAAACAAATAACCGTTTGCAATAAATTACGAAATATTACTTTTTTCTTAAAGGACAATTTTAGCTTGCAAGAAAGCCGGATTTTGGGGATTTGGCATTTTGATTTTCATGCATTGAGAAAAGGGATGCGTGGGCAGCCCAATTAAGAAAAATCCAGGACTTTTTAAGCTTTTGGGCTACTGCTGTTTTTACAGGACTTTTCAAGCCCTGAAAAATTCACAGGGCCTTTTTCAGGATTTTCAAGGTTTCCAAGATCTATACGAACCCTGCAAATATAAGCTAAAAAATAAATCACTATAAAAAGAAAGGGACAGTTTAACGTGGTGCAATGGTTGGTACCGTTGTGGCCTCTGCCATTTTTTTTTTTTTTTTTTTTTTTTTAACAGCACTGTTATTACGGCCATCCGCCATTTTTTTTTTTTAAATAATCAGTCATCGGGCACCTCGAGGCGGTGTAATAGTTAGCAAGCTCGTCTCGCTAGAACAATTACGACTGAGTAGTTCTATTCTCATTGGGTGCCCCCTATTTTCGGCTACACTTGGAAAAATCAATATATTATCAGACATAAACCAACATTGTGTATCTGTATGGTCGGCGCGGTACGTACTACGCAAGAACCTCAGAGGAGTTTGGAACCCCGATAGGGCAAGTTTCAGCACCATTTTTTTTTTTTTTTTTTTTGCTTTTTGTATTTTTTACTTTTTCTACCTAAGTTATATTGTCAATCATCAACTATAATAATCGATAGGGACTGTGCTTACTACTCAAACCTCTCAACCGCGTGGAGTCCCATCCCTATTAGGGAGGTGCGGAGCGGGGCAGAAGTGCTAAATTTCAGTATCGCTTATCTTTTAAAATTGGAATTTTGTTTCTGAACAGTTCTTTTAAATCAATTAAGAGGATAATTAATATATCCCGGTAAAATAATTTTTTATTCCGAGATAATCCACTAAGGAGGATCTGATTATTATTTTTTTTTGATTAATAATAGTAATTAACCAGAAGTCCGCGGCTAGTAATTAAAATAAAAATTCTAGTCCTTATTTTTACATTTCTAGAAAGAAAACCGAGTAAGTGATCGCTTAAAAAAAATAAAAATTTAAACACATGAAAAAGTTTCCCGAAAAATGAAATACTGTTTTTAAAATCAAATTTTTAAGACAATTGTTTCATGTTGGGAGCTTATATTATATATATATATATATATATATATATATATATATATATAATTTTTTTTTTTTTTTTTTTTTTTTTTT
>OZ010615.1:38789913-38877413 GCA_963932145.1 Acanthosepion lycidas | reverse complement strand
CATGGCTTTTTGGAAAATGTGACTTTACATTTTTATGCCAAATGACAGAGGAGTCCATCTTAGTAACCCAATAAGGCTGTTCATTTTTTCTTTTTCTTTTTCTCTTTCTCTCTCATATATATTATATACTGACTTAAGGTCAACTTTAACAAAGTATTTTATACCAGCAAACTCATATCATGTCGTTTCAATGTTTGGCAATAGGAATGAATCCACCTTAAAATCGTCACAAATTAAATCCTCATTGGGCTTGTATATTGCCACAATTGGTGAAGCCCATTTGCTACTATCCTGGATGACTTTTTCTATAATTCTTTGTTCCACCATTTTATTCAGCTTAGCAACCACCAAGGGTAGCATGTGAACAGGAACTTTTCAGGCTTGAAAATAATTTCTTCAAGCCAAATACTCGCCTCGTATACCCTTAATAATCCAATATCCGGTTCTAGAGACTTCATGAAATTTATCAGCTTCATTGTGTCCACTCTTAACGTATCAGTTCCTAAAAAGACCGTGACATTGATGTTTTCCACTACTATGATGGGTATTATCTCAAATCTATTTTTTTTCTCTTAAATGTGCCTTCAAAGCATCTTAAAAATTTTGATGATTGATCCATTGAACTATTTCAACTGGAGATTTCTTTAACTTTGGTCTACCCATTCTTTTACAAAAATTCCTCAATATCAATGTAATATCACTAAGATAATATGTATATATATATATATATATATATATAGACAGAGTGAGAGAGATATAGAAAGATATAAGTACAGTTACTCAGTTCACCTTTACCCTACTTTAATCCTGTGCTTTTATCTCCAATATTTCTGTATTTTCAATTGGAGGATCTATATTTTCCACTCATTTTTGATATATGTATACTGTCTGGAAATTATTCCTCTTTTTACACTTAAAACACCATTTCCCAAAGGCCGAACACTTATTTTTGCTCATTTCATGTTCCTTCTATATACAAGTAAGCTTTTAATAGCCCTGTATGTCTCCATGCTGCCTTCAGAGACATTAAATTTTTTAATCAATTCCAAATGTTGGAATGCTTCCATATTCATATTATCAGCTTGAAGCCGTTCTAGAATTTTATGCTTGTATGAGATGTCAAACATTCCTTCAGTTAGTCTTGGCAAAATTAGCTCTTCTTCGATAGACATTTGTTCTGAACCCATTCTTTCAAACTCACAATATCTTGACGCTTCATTCAATCACTGTACATATTGCATAATGGTTTCATCCAGTCTATCTACTTTCAAGAAATTTAGCTCTTTCTGCTGTGACCAATTTTTTTGTCGTATATAATAATGTCGTAATAATGTCATTTTTTTTTTTTGACGTATTTTTTAACGTCAAAAACGACATTATTACGTCATTATTTTTGCACCAACCTAATATGATGGCAGCAATTTCTTCATATGCTAAATCTTTCAACACTTTGGGATAGACAATGACTTTTTTTCTTTTTTTTTTTTTTTTTTTTATGGCCTGATACTCCACTGAGGTCAAAAACAAATCCATAACATTTTTTTTTTTTCCCTCCACTAGCTTTGGTGTCCTTTATCTTTTTACTAGCTTTGGTGTCCTTTATCTTTTTACTAGCTTTGGTGTCCTTTATCTTTTTACTAGCTTTGGTGTCCTTTATCTTTTTACTAGCTTTGGTGTCCTTTATCTTTTTACTAGCTTTGGTGTCCTTTATCTTTTTACTAGCTTTGGTGTCCTTTATCTTTTTACTAGCTTTGGTGTCCTTTATCTTTTTACTAGCTTTGGTGTCCTTTATCTTTTTACTAGCTTTGGTGTCCTTTATCTTTTTACTAGCTTTGGTGTCCTTTATCTTTTTACTAGCTTTGGTGTCCTTTATCTTTTTCACTCTATATAATCAGGATTCCTCCATCATGGCTAAGTAACCGATTGGCAACACCATATTGTTATAATAGGTATTCTCTCCGACAGGTGTAGTCTCGTCAAGAGAAGATAATTCTCCTGTAGGTATAGCGATACTGCCTTTTATACAATACCTAATTTACATATCACTACACTCTTTTTCTTACTCTATAAGAGATCACAATTTATTAACCAAAATGTCTTATACTACTTATGTTATTATAAATCTTTCCAATATACATCTCGTATCTCCCTACTATCAAGCTTTTTACCTCCCCTCTTTTGCGTCTAATTCATTAATGTGTGTAGAGGTGGGGAGCATTTACTATAGAAGTTTAGCAGCTAAACAATTTTCCAGAATATAGTTTTGGTTGATACCTGCACATGATTTATTGGGGGAACTGTGCTGGGAATAATTCCTTCCAGAATTTTAGGTGCTTGTTGGAAATTTTAAAAGAACATGAAACAAAACAATTGGCTTTATTTGAGGCATATGCCTGTTTTAAAAAAAAAAGACAAAGCTTAGCCATTCTTCTACTCATCTTTTTACTGTATAAGGTCTAAGCCATATGATCATTATTGTTTTTGTTAATGATTAACGCAATATCTCGACTTTTTTTTTTTTTTTTTTTTTTACTTCAGGGTGTACTTGCAGAATAACTAAAACTCTAGAGTGCACTTTAAGTTTTCCTTATCAAAATTTAAATCATAAAATTTGAAAACAAAGTCTCCTAAAATAAACATTTATTTTTAAGACATTATATTGTATATTTAAATATGCTTGTGAAATCTGTGTTTGATGTAATTTGGCAATTTTTTGGAATGTTATGCCTTATGTGATAAGCATTTCCTCATCAATGCATTTAATATTTAGTCGATGTTTGTCCTGAGCTGTTATGCTAATTTACGGCATTGAATCTTAGACGGTCTCCTCAAAGATGAGACTTGAGACATCAGAGGTATAGTTCTACAGAAGGATGCTAAAGATATCATGGACTTGTATGAGCAACAATGAGGTTTTGGAGAGGATGCAATCAAGGAGGAAGCTTATACTTCAGCAAGAAGCAGCTGAAATTTCTTTGACACATAATGTGAAAGGAGGGCTAGGAGAATCTGATACTCACAGGGCAAATAGAAGGAAAGTGAGACAAGGGAAAGCGATGCATGACATACCTGGCAGGCTTTAGCAAGTAAATGACAGAACATGGTCTGGGAGAGGTGACAGAAGGACAAAACTTGTTGAGTGCTGCAAGGGATGCGGGGTGAGCCATGATTGCCTACATCTTGAAGAGACACAGCATATAGAAAGAAGTACAGAAAACCCTAATTCACAGAGGTATGATGTGGAAAACTGCAATAAAATATTCAACATTTTACTAACTCTTGAAGGATATTCTTGAATGGTAATCCAAAATTGATTCCTTAAGGATTAAAGAGTTTAGAATTCAGTTTAAAATATCAAATGACAAAGCTTTGACTTAGATATGGAAGCCATGTACATCGCGTCTGTAGCTTTTTAAAAACAAAGCGTTTTTGGGAGGGGTTAAATATAATAATGCATAAATGATGCTTCTGTTTACTTAGGGTGCACTTGGCTACCTTTCAGGACATTATTAGAGGGAATGAAACGTAAATCCTAGCCATAATATTCCAGGTTCCATAAAGAGCTAGTATTCAAATCATTTCTAATGCATTCCTATAGTAAAATCATTTCCAATTAATTTCTATAGATGCTTTTAGTATTTGCTATATCACTAGATATGGAATCATCAGAAAGAATGAAGATTCTGAGCTTATATAGAAATACACTGAAGATTATTTTTATACAAGACTTTGGCATTTGCTCTATCATTAGAATGATTAGTGTGAACATAAGTTTGGATTTCTTTTATAAATCCTTCATCACATTTAAAAATAAAATCTCTTTTCACTTAAATATACAAAAATTCAGACTCGAATCACATTTAATGATCCGAATTTGAATTAAGCTATTTTGCGTCATCTCTTTTCCTGAAAACCTTTGTTTCTTACTATTTGGGTCCCTGATGAAGTATATTATTTTTATCCAGGTATATATATATATATATATATCTTAACCTTTTAGGTGAGAGCTACACACATACACACACACACACACACACACTAACCCACCCATAAACCCGTTCAGTTCCTTTTAAAGACAATTCATGATACAAAATGGTAAGGTAACAATATTGTCAATGTTATTATTAATTACACATTTTATATTTGCAATACAAATTATTGTAATAATTATTATTACTCACATTATACAATATAATATAGATTAAATTCAATAGTGAATTAATAAATAGGAATGTTTTCAGGATTCATAAAAAAATGCAGTCCCTTACAATAATTATTTATGGGTGTGTGTAGCTCTCACCTAAAAAATGCAGTCCCTGATACATAGAACAGAAAAAAAACAACACAACTTTCAATATATTAAAATTATAAATGATATCATTGAATTAAATTTCATAGTTTTAACAATTCATTTTCTTAATGAAATTCAGCTGAAAATTTCATGACAGACATTAAATTATTAGACAGACAGACTTTCAGAATGAACACTAAATTAAAAATACCAGAATGACATCAGCCTATCATAGTTCAAGGATGGTAACTTAGCTTTAATTTGAAATATTCCTTTTATGCAGACATTGCAATTCCAAACTTTTATCACACTAAAGGTCTTTCCGTTCAAGTAATAGTAGCCCCAAAGTGACAATTTATACCAATTTGTAATACTGTATTATAATTTTCAAAGATGAAGTTCCTTTGAAAAAAATTCTCTGCTTCGGGAGATTCATATTTATTGATATATAAAGTATAGATATCCTCCTTTTTGTGCACTTAGTTTCTTTTACTTTTTTTTTTTTTTTTTTTTAGCTAATTCTTTTTTCAAAATAATTGTTTTTATTATCCATACTTGTTTCTTCATCAAATTGATTTAAAAATATATAATGGTGACAAAACCAGCATGCACCTTTTTTTTCTTTTTTTTTTTTTTTTTTTTAATTGGAATCACCCCATGTAATGTAGTAATGCCACTAAAAAACAAGGGCTTACAGGGTGTGATAGAATTAGGAACAGAAACATTAGTGATGAGCTGAATAAGAAGACTGATGGACAGTAGATAGCAATTGACATTGTATTGAAATTTTTGCTGGAAAGCATGGAGCTGGAAGAGAGTTCCACAAGCAAGAAGTGCAAGAGAAGAAACTGTTAGCAAAGAATTTACAGCTACATCCAGCCAGCTCAGCTGTAAATTGATGAGATCTTGACACTAGTCTAATGCTGTGCTTAAATTAAAAAAATCTAGGTACTATAGCAAAGAGCTCGTTCGAATAATTACCATGAAAGTATTTATAGAAAAGACAGGCAATCTTACAGCAGTGGGAAAGCTGCCAGATCAGGACCAATAATACTGCAGATTATTTAGATCTTATCAAGGAGCTCAAGATAAATAGCAGGGGTACCAGACCATATGTGGCAGCAATATTCTAAGTATGGATGAATAGTAGACTTGTAGATATTTAAGATAGATTCTGGAGAGAAAAATTTTCTCACATGACAATGAACTGATTTTCTTAGGTGATCTAGCAATAGATTCAATATAATCTTTTACTTCATATTAGCAGAGAACGTAAACCCAAGAAGTCGCAACGAGTCACTTTTCTGGAGGATAGCATCAGCCATGCTGATAGAAATCAATGAGGGGGGGTCTCTCAGATGATTAACCTATTTATTTACCATCAAGTCATGTGACAATTTTCCAGACATACAGATTATATTTTACAATGACACATTTATGTGCTGTATCTCCTCAGGACATAGGAAGTTGTGGAGAGCCATGATCGCCTATCCTTTGTAGCTCTTAATAAATTTTTCTGTTTTTGTTATTTCTTCTAAACCCTGTTCTGCCATCCATTTACTAAAGTTCACTATGTATTTTATGCATTGTTTTCTTCTGTCCCTTTTGAATTCAATCTGTGAGTATTAGATTTCCCAAGCCTTCTTTCCTCATTATGTACTCAAGAAATTTCAACTCTCTGATGTTAAATATAAGCTGCCTTTTTGTTTCAATTTTCTCAAACTTTGTCATTGCTTACATGTTCGGTCCTTGGTATTCTCAGCATCCTACTGTAGAATCACATTTCTGCTGCTTCAAGTCTCTTCATCTTTGTAGAGAAGTATTCTTTTCCTTGTTTCTAGTGAAGTTTTTCTATTTCTTAGTATTCTTCTTAGCTTTCAGAATGAATCTTTGGCTATCCCAATACACCTTTGGATTTCAGTGTCACATTTTTGGTCCTCTGTTAAAACACTTCCCAGATATTTAATTATATATACCTACCCAAATATAGGATTGGTGTATACGGAACAAATTCCAATAACCAACAAATACTATTATTAAAAGAGTGCTCAATACAGAGTAGAGCAAATATAATTATTTATTTGAAAATTATAACATAAATATGTTATAAAATCACTACAAAAATAGCCATTTTGTTTCAACACTCCTGGTGTCTTATCAAGTGATGGTATTGAATATAGAATAAAGGGTTTTAAAAGGTTCAAATCAATCAAACATCCCTCGCTAGGGGAAACGCTGTTGCATAAGCTGGAATGACCAATCAAAATACAAGTGTATGATGACTTTTCACCTATCAAGTTCTTGTCAAACATCCAAGATCTCTGTTTATATAATTAAAAATAAAAGTTTTAATGTCGTGTTATATATATTAGGTTGGTGCAAAAATAATGTCGTTTTTGACGTTCAACTTTGTGAGAAAACGACATTATTTTTGCACCAATCTAATATTTAAATTTATTTAATAATGTATTATGAATGTGTTATTTTTTTTTTTTTTTTTTTTTTTTTGTGCCATGTGTGTAAAAAAAAAAAAAAAAAAAAAAAATAGTAATCTCATGTCCAGTCTTGTTCCAACATGATCAATAACTTGAGGTCTTGTGACTTAAATTTTTTTTTTTTTTGTCCTGACCATCCAGTTCCACCTGTCATACCGGACTTAAGTTGGTTTTTTTAGAATTTCAAGGTTATCCAGTCTGCCATTTCTGTCTTGTTGGTCGTATAAGCAATATCTCTGCTATTAGTCTAGTTAATCTATTTTTGTTGTTTTAGTCATTTTTCAAGATGAAAATCCTGTCTACGTACATACGCAATGTAATCCTACTTCAGGCAAATACACAATGTCTCCTACTTACTGCAGTCCTGTTTAAACTCTTCTTCAAGAGGCTTGATATTTTGATAGACTTACCAAACTTACTTTCCACTGCTACCCCAGCCTTTTATCTTATTATTTTTTCAAAGTCTGTACGCTTGCCTGGCAATTACCCAGCTGTAATAATATGTCAACTATAGATCATTACCTGGAAGACTGTATAGCTCACTTGAAATCTATGACTTTGTATTAGTAACATGTGAGAAAACGGCATTATTTTTGCACCAACCTAATATTTAAGATGTTAGACTGGATACCATATCTTAAGCAACAAGAGAAATACTATGGAATTTTCCCAAATCAAGTCCAGCACAAGGCCATGATAAGAGAGTATGGAGTTCCTTTACCTATGAGATGTGCCTTGTTAACTATAGTGCTACAACTATAACTTACGTAGGTGTGTGCATGTATTTATTTAAAAAAAAAAAATCATTATTTTGTGGATACTTTTATTTGAAACATACACCCATTTTTTTAAATTTTTACTTTAAACAGTGTATATTATAGCTATTGGCCTGTCTGCATATTCAAAAACACCTAATGAAAATAATGTGCTCTCTGGATTTCTCAAATATGCAAGAGAATGCTAAATGTAATATACACTGGTTAAAGTAAAAATAGAAAAAAATGGTAGCATCTATTTCAAATACGTGTATCCACTAAATTTTTGAAGTAATAAAAATGTTGAATTAAAAATGAAAACGGTCCATTTAATTCTTAATATATATATATATATATATATATATATATATATATATATACACACACACACAGGGGGTGGGGGAGATATAACCTCTACTAATTTGCTGGGGAAAAAAAAATGAGTATGCCATGATGAAAAAAATGTCCCAAATTTGATGAAGACAAATAACAACAAAGGTAAAACTTTAAGAGGAAAACCGAAGTATTTTTTTTTTTTTTTTTTTGATTATTCAATTATATTTTTAATCCTTTTTAGCACGTGAAATTTTGCTAAAAAACTTGTTTTTCTTGGGAGGGAAGCCAAAGATTAGTATAGGAAATTTTAACGTCTTTTTTTTTTTCCTGGTGAAAGACATTAATTCAGGAAGTCTTACATTTAAAATCTCACATTTGATTTTTGCAACTTTCAAGCTGTCAAAACCTTAAACAGCTACTGTTAGGAAAAACTGCATTTCTGCAATATTTTAAACTTAACTAAATAATATCTGTTTCAAATCAAATTAATTTGACTTTAAATTGGCTAATATTCCTTAAAATTTCAGAAAAGTATTTTATTTTTGGAAGATTTTTATAATAAACAAAAACAGCACAAAATTGTGCTAATCAGCTATTTTAACAAAAAAACTCCAATGATAACAGCAACATTGCAATATGAGCACTGGTAAAAATGGTTGCTGAAAACATTAGGTTTATAATACCCAGAAATTCATACCCTCAAGGACACATGGCACAGTGGATAAAGGTGTTGGTTAGATCCAGTGACAGACCCAAAGAGTGCGAGTTCAATACCCGGTTAAGGCAGTGGAGAACTTTCAAAGGGAAAATTAACAGGAGATAACTGATAACTGACATCCATTAAACATGGTATGTGGAACTAGAACAGTCTACCCCAGTGATCGAAATAAAGGGTACAGTTCGAAATTCCAACCACCTGAAGAAGGCCAGAGCATACAACGGCCAAAACGTTGTGATAAATATGGCGACAAAGATGAGGACAATAGTCCGAATAATGTAAATACTGTACATAATACCTCATCTCAGAAATATAGACAGACCCCAAAAAACTCCTTCCTGTCAATTAAATTCATTGTAAAATACTTTAAAGTATTTTGTTTATTGGAAATATTAAATGAAATTAAAACAAAAATAAAAGCTTCAAGAAATATATTCATTTTTAACCTTAGATTGTGTTTCCCATAGGATTGTATTTCCCATAGGATTTTGTGGCTAAAAACTTGCTCTATCCAATAGTGCCATTGTGCTCTCTCTATTTGTCATACTTTCCATAGAAATAAACAGAAGGCATTACTTTTGGACTGTCTCCTCATATTATATATTAATAATATATATCTTTATCTATATGCCATCATAGCTTAACATGCAAGCTCTTGTTCATCACTGGCAAAAAGGCATAGTCACCATCACTGGCAATGTGTAAAAATAGTGTTTTCTAGGTGAAGACCTGCTCAATTCAAAGACACCAACTGGCCTCCCTGCAAATGTTCTAGTTTTCATGGAAATAGGCAACATTAGTTTCAGAACGTCTCTTGTTTAATCCCTTGAATTATTTTAACAACCATAAATTTTAATCTCTTCAAATATATTATAAAAAAGGAATAGGTTCAATCCGTAACTTCTCTCCCCTGCTATAGGTTAAATGGCAGGGAAGAATGAGTTCAAAATCATGAAAAAAAAAAAAAAAAATGTTAAGAAACTACTCCAGTATCTCAAGAAATCATGGTAGCACATAAGGAAACTGGAGAGCCATGATTGCCTACATCTTGAAGGGACATGGCATGGGAAAAGGTAGTAGGATACAGAATTTTATCATGATTCACAAAATTGCATTAATTCCTGGAGTTTTTCTTCCTCATTTTCAGAGAGAGAGATGCATGGATAGAGAGAGAGAGAGAGAGAGAGAGAGATGCATGGATAGAGAGAGAGAGAGAGAGATGCATGGATAGAGAGAGAGAGAGAGAGAGAGAGAGATGCATGGATAGAGAGAGAGAGAGAGAGAGATAGAGAGAGATAGAGAGAGAGAGAGAGAGAGAGATGCATGGATAGAGAGAGAGAGAGAGATGCATGGATAGAGAGAGAGAGAGAGAGAGAGAGAGATGCATGGATAGAGAGAGAGAGAGAGATGCATGGATAGAGAGAGAGAGAGAGAGAGAGATGCATGGATAGAGAGAGAGAGAGAGAGAGAGATGCATGGATAGAGAGAGAGAGAGAGAGAGAGATGCATGGATAGAGAGAGAGAGAGAGAGAGATGCATAGAGAGAGAGATGCATGGATAGAGAGAGAGAGAGATGCATGGATAGAGAGAGAGAGAGATGCATGGATAGAGAGAGAGAGAGATGCATGGATAGAGAGAGAGAGAGATGCATGGATAGAGAGAGAGAGAGATGCATGGATAGAGAGAGAGAGAGATGCATGGATGGATAGAGAGAGAGATGCATGGATGGATAGAGAGAGAGATGCATGGATGGATAGAGAGAGAGATGCATGGATGGATAGAGAGAGAGATGCATGGATGGATAGAGAGAGAGATGCATGGATGGATAGAGAGAGAGATGCATGGATGGATAGAGAGAGAGATGCATGGATGGATAGAGAGAGAGATGCATGGATGGATAGAGAGAGAGATGCATGGATGGATAGAGAGAGAGATGCATGGATGGATAGAGAGAGAGATGCATGGATGGATAGAGAGAGAGATGCATGGATGGATAGAGAGAGAGATGCATGGATGGATAGAGAGAGAGATGCATGGATGGATAGAGAGAGAGAGAGATGCATGGATGGATAGAGAGAGAGAGAGAGATGCATGGATGGATAGAGAGAGAGAGAGATGCATGGATGGATAGATAGAGAGAGAGATGCATGGATGGATAGATAGAGAGAGAGATGCATGGATGGATAGATAGAGAGAGAGATGCATGGATGGATAGAGAGAGAGAGAGAGAGATGCATGCATGGATAGAGAGAGAGAGAGATGCATGCATGCATAGAGGGAGAGAGATGCATGCATGCATAGAGGGAGAGAGAGGAGAGAGTGATATGGAAAAATGAGAGGAGAGAGAGACAAGGAAGGAAAAATCTTTCTTTCTCTGCCTCTCCTTCTTTCCCTGTTTCTTTCTCACCTCTCTTTGTTATTTTACAATCTTTGAGAGAGAGAGAGAGAGACACACACACACTGAAATGAGAAATCTCTGATCTCTGCCTCTCTTTCTTTATTTCTCTCTCCAATTCTCTCTCCCCATCTCTCTATTTCTAGTTTTGTTCAATTCCTCGGATTTGTCAGATGCATGCTTTTAGAGAAACTCAAAGTAGAACATTCCACCCCCATGAGCACCATCCTTTGTCTAAAGATCTTTTCTTTTTTTTTTTCTTTTCTAAAACGGGAGTTGGCCGTTCTGTTAAAAGCTCCAGTTTTTGTTAGGTCACTGAATTTAAGCAACAATGAGACTGAACAGTGCTGCTTTGGGGGACCATTTAGGCCCCAGTAGATACTACCACAATTGACCTGATCCCTCTGTGGCATTCTCATCAAACTTTAGAAAATAGCATTTTAAGCCACTTTATATTGCTTTCTACTTTTAACACACACACACTTGTTTAAGTAATGTCAAGCCTGATCAGTACCTAGATAACTGCTTGGAAATATCAAGTGCTGTAAGCTTGGATAATAGCTTGAATTTATGAAGTGCGCAAATATCCTTGAGAAAGAGATGAATCCACCTTCTCCTCCCAGCTATGGGTTAATGAGTAAGACTTGTATCACAAAACCATTATCTCAAAAACAACAATCATCAAAACTAAAACTTCTTTGCACCGTGTTCCTTCAGGATGTTGAAAATTATGGCTCTTCACAACTTTCTATTCTTTGTAGCTTTTAATAATTTTTGTCTTTTTACATTCCCTACCACTCCCTGTTCTACCATCTGTTTCCATCATGTTCCTCTTGCCTGTGTGTATCAAATTTTCAAACCCTTCTTACCTCAATTTACCTAAAAAATTTTAACTGTCTGATTCTAAGTAAAAGAATTTTTTTTTTTTTTTTTTTTTTTCATTTTCCTTAAAACTACCTTCTTGCTTACAAGTGCATAAACATGAATTGGTACTCCCCCCCTCCCCGAGTAAATTACACTGTTTCTACTGTTGTATTTAGACTAGTAGCCTTGTATATATTTATTTTTCTCCAAAATTCTATACAAAATAGTTCCTAACTTCAATATATGTGCACTTGGTATCTATGCCAATGACCCTACTATTTCTTTTCTTTCTATGTACCATGTCCTTTCAGGACGTAGGCGATCATGGCTCTCCACCTCCTCCTATTCCTTGCAGCTCTCAACAAGTTCCTTCCCTCTGCCACATCCCCCAGTCCACATTCTGTTATCCATTTGCTTAAAGCCACTTGGTATGTCACGTGTTGTTTTCCCTTGTCTCTCTTTCCTTCTCTTCAACCTGTGAGTATCAGATTCTCCAGGCCCTCCTTCCTCGTTATGTTTAACATCAGGAAGAGGCAGCTGAAGTTCCTGGGACACATAAGTCTCCTCCTTGTTTGCATCCTTATCGTTGCTCACATCCTCAGTCCATGATATCCTTAGCATCCTTCTGTAGAACCACATCTCTATATTTACTCCTGTCTTAATGGTAAATCTGATCAGTTCGATAAGGTCACATTGGCAGCTGATTTTAAAAAATGACTTTCAATTTTTTGTTAATTGGAGCAAGCCCTCCAAAATGAAACTGCTCTCATTTAATCGTCTGAGAGAAACCCTTTTTACCTTTCATCAGTATGGTTGATGCTAACCTCCAGGAGAGTAATTCATTGCACCTTCTTGGTCTAACATTATTTACAGACATGAAGTGAAAAGATTATATTGAATCTATTGCTAGGACTGCTTCTAGGAAAGTTGGTTTACTGTGTCATACCAGACAATTTTTTCTCGTCAGAATTCATCCTGCACATTGAATACTGCAGCCATATTTGGTCTAGTGCTTCTACTATACATCTTGAAATTCTTGACAAAATCCAAAAAAAAGGTTTGTAATATTATTGGTCTTGACCTGGCATCTCAGCTTCACTTTCCCCACTATTGAAACTTTTCTATAAATATTTTCATGGCAATTATTCTAATGAACTTTCATCTTTGTTACCTTGACTTTTCGAATTGAAGTGCAGTACTAGGTTGGCAGCTTGGTCTCATTTTACTGATGAAATTGCTAGATATAACAGAGTTCTATGCTAACAGTTTTTTCTTATCTGTGGAACTCTTCTGGCTTTCTGCCAATTACGATCTTCAAAAATTCAAATGCAATGGCAATCATTATCTATCCTCTTGAATCTTTCTCTTATTTTCTTCACTCCTCAGTAATGTTTTTCTCATTCTTTCACTATCAGTCTTTGCATCTTTGTGGCTTTATCACCTTGCTTGAGGGTGAAATGATTTAAGAAAAAAAAAAAAAATTACCTAGGGTACTTGGTCAATTATCCATACTTGAAAAGAACTTTTTTTTTTTTTTAAATTTATAGCGAAGAAAATGGCGACTTACCTCGTCAAACTAAGCGACAGCGTGTCACATGTATCCTACAATGGCGAATGTGGCAAAAAAAGAAAATTACTTGCCAAACAAAAGGGCATGTATTCCACATGACATGCTGAAGACAGAATATTTGAATTGGAAACAAGTCAGTTAAAGGAGTTGCTATAAAAGTATTTTGATATGTAAAAATTGGGTGTCCTCTCCCAGTTGTTGATGAATGGAAAAAATTCTCAGATGATAAAAGCAGTTGGTGTTCTCAAGTCAGGAGAAAAAAAGTTAGTGTATTTTGGCTAGCACGTTTGTCGGAGAGCAAGTTATTTTTCTGTCTGGTTACGTGCATTGTAATTTGTGAGATAGTACATTCAAATCGAGTTTTCAGCATTTCTTTCCTCTCCCAATGTTCGAGTCTGAACTGATTTATTCTCTGCATCGTGGAAGTAATCTGCAACAAATATTTCCTTTGCAATCCCAGAACACTTACACAATTATCTAAACAAAACCCATTCTAATAATACATTTCTGACAAGTGTTTTGAGAATTTAGAAATCCATACTTAGCATTTGATATATGCGCTGATCAGATTAGTTCAATAAATTCTTGTTAATTTTCCTTGTCATTTTCATACTAAGAACATACATATTTTAATTATTACAGCTTGGGCATGCCAGAGATTATGGCTTGTGTTACTCTTAGATCAATATGAACATGTAAGGGACCAGGGTATGGTTAGACATGCCACCACACTCGAAATGCTGAATATTTAGGTAATAATATTATTCGGTTCGAAGGTCAACAGAAACAATGTCCAATTTCAAACAATAAAGCCATAATTATGTTTGACAGATGTTTAAGTTGGTTAGCATTCAACCAGAAGCTACTCGTGTGTGTGTGTGTGTGTGTGTGTGTGTGTGTATATATATATATATATATATATGACATTTTCTCCATTTTGTAACTGTAAAAGGAATCAATTTTTCTTTTTATCAAAACTTTGTGCCATGCTTTGACTGCTTGTAATGTTAAAATCATTTTTTTTTTTTTTTATTATTGAAATTGAAAATAACTGATTTTTCTTTTTTTTTTTTTTTTTATTATCATACAGATTTAATTTTATATTGAAATATTCATAACCTATCAGTGGATTCTTTCTCTTTGTAAAAATGTTTTTTAAAAAGTATCACCTCAGTCTTTTTTATTATTATTATTTGCATTACTATTGATGCAAATAGAAGTTTTTTTAAATATTTTTGGTCATTCTACAAAACTGAAGAATCTCTCAGGGTAATCAAGATTTACCAAAAAATTCACAAAATATTAGGGGTGCAACCTATCCGCTCGACATCAAACAAAACTACCTTGTCATCATGATTTCCGAGAAATCGGAAATCATATCCATAAAACACTAAAGCTGTTTTTTGTTTTCTCTTTATAGAAACAATATATCTATCATGTATACTGACCCACTGCTTTAAAGTTACCTCATGCTGCTAGATTCACATATCCATCACAAATAAAATTATAAAATATTCATTGATCCATCAGTCACCATTCGGTTGGGGCCCTCTCACTAGACTGATATAGAAGCCCTGAACATGCATACATAAGTTAAGGAACGTCATGTAGATGTTTAACAAAGAAAAAATAATAGTCCCACGATTCATTCTGTAAAATATATATATATTTTGTCAAAAATACGTTGGAAAATAGGACTTAAAGAAATGAAATATATTCTTTATAAAATAATTTTCTTTAATGGTTGTTTTATATAACATTAAAAAGCGTTCTTAAGTTTTATTTAAAAATAAGAAAGCACATGAATCTAGGACCCAAAACATTTGCACTATTTTGCATTGCGCAGTGATATAGTCGGTAGCCAAATTTATAGTTTATATTTTTTGTTACAAACCCTAATTATGAGTAAAAAGAAAGAGTTATGAAGCAGGTTTTAAATTAAAAGTAGTAAATTATGCAGAAGAACATGGAAATTGATCTGCAAAAGTGTCTTAATAATTATAAGTTTTGAAATAAAAGGTAGATATCTGATAATTCTTACGTTCAAAAAGGGCTGTGCAGCTCCCCAGATTATAGTGTGACCTATCTGTGAGTTAACAGTAAATCATCAATTATTAAGCCATAAAGTGTGTGTGGGGGGGGCAAACCTCTTACTATCCAAGTATATACAGTATTTCTCAATTATTTTTCATACTCTCAAAGATTAAAAAAAAAAAAAGTCACATTATAAGGACTTACAAATGAAAGTAACAAAAATCCAGGGTGTGATGAAGGGGGGGGTACCAAAAATCATAAGTAACATTCCTTTGATACATCAGCACATCGTGAAACTACAAAATATTACTGTGTGAAACTGCACATTATCATCATCTGCATATCTCTCGCCATTTAAACGAAATATCTCAAATCTTCATAGATAACTCTCCTATAGTGCCCCTTTTTACTCATAGACCCTGAAGGGGACTAGTAATTACACATTTAAAATTACTCACCAACAAAATGATACCTAACACACACACAAAAAAAAATTTTTCTCCTCCTTTCTCCTTTCTTTTTCCTTCTCCTTTCCTCTCCTTTCTTTTTCCTTCTCCTTTCTTTTTCCTTCTCCTTTCTTTTTCCTTCTCCTTTCTTTTTCCTTCTCCTTTCTTTTTCCTTCTCCTTTCTTTTTCCTTCTCCTTTCTTTTTCCTTCTCCTTTCTTTTTCCTTCTCCTTTCTTTTTCCTTCTCCTTTCTTTTTCCTTCTCCTTTCTTTTTCCTTCTCCTTTCTTTTTCTTTTTGGTAATTAGAAGTTAGCAAATATTTTTGGCTTTTCTGCAAAAATAATTTTTTTGAGCTATATTCTCAGTTAACCTCTCCAGATCACAAATCTGTAATTTTTTTTATTTATTTTTTTTTTTTATTTATATTTTCTGTCTTAAGAGAATTTAGTGTACTATATATAATCATTGTAAACTGATCCTCCTATGCCCCCCTCCCTCCCAAAAGTAAGGAAGGTAAACAATAATAGTAATAAAAGTAAGAAAGAATATACGTAAAATTTTAAATGTTTTTAAATTGAGATTTTGTATGTAATGCTTATTTTAACACAACACACGAAAAAGCTAAGAATATGCTCTAATTTCAACTGAAAAGTAGTACTGGCTGCTTGGTCAATGAATAAAAAAATGTTTCTTTGTAAGGAAATGGCTGATATTACCTTTTACTTGAGGTCTGGAGTGAACATCAATCACAAAAGACATTCAAAGTATTGAGCATTGTCAAGTGCAACCATTCATTGTGGCAGAAGAAATCCCAGGTTCCGATCAATGATGATGAAATAATACTAGCTTGGTTTTAGAGCTATTGAAAGTCTTCATGACAGTATTTCTCCATGAGCTAGGTCAGTAGAGAGATCAGCCATCATACACATTGCACATTGAATACTGCAGCCATATTTGGTCTAGTGCTTCTACTGTACATCTTGAAATTCTTGACAAAATCCAAAAAAAGGTTTGTAATATTATTGGTCTTGACCTGGCATCTCAGCTTCACTTTCCCCACTATTGAAACTTTTCTATAAATATTTTCATGGCAATTATTCTAATGAACTTTCATCTTTGTTACCTTGACTTTTCGAATTGAAGTGCAGTACTAGGTTGGCAGCTTGGTCTCATTTTACTGATGAAATTGCTAGATATAACCGAGTTCTATGCTAACAGTTTTTTCTTATCTGTGGAACTCTTCTGGCTTCCTGCCAATTACGATCTTCAAAAATTCAAATGCAATGGCAATCATTATCTATCTCTCTTAGAAAGTTTCTAGTAAACATATATACTGATGACACCACAGGCTACAGAGGCACCTCCTTAAATCAAAATGTTCAGAGCCTGGCAGCTGATCTCTCCACTAACCTAGCTCAAGGAGAAATACTGTCATGAATACTTTCAATAGCTCTAAAACCAAGCTAGTATTATTTCATCATCAGCGATTGGAACCTGGGATTTCTTTCTGCTGCAATGAATGTTTGCACTTGACAATGCTCAATGCTTTGAACATCTTTTGTGATTCATGTTCACTCCAGACCTCAAGTAAAGGTATTAAGTTGGTGCAAAAATAATGTCGTTTTCTCACATAAAGTTGAACGTCAAAAAACGACATTTTTGCACCAACCTAATAGTATCAGTCATTTCCTTACAAGGAAACATTTGGCATTCATTGACCAAGCAGCCAGTACTACTTTCAATTGAAATCTATAAAATCTTTCTCTTAAATCAATCTAACCTTTTGTCTGAAGTAGTGTGGAATGTCAACATCTTCATATCATTATTTTCTCTTCAAGTTACATGTGCTATACATTTTAGTTTTTTCTGCTCCTGGAAGTCCACAAGTGATGTGGTTTCTGTTATTTGGTACAGTTCTTTGTTTGCAATTGTAAAGAATCAGTCCACAATGTCCAAAGAAAAATGGTCTTTGCCAAGACCCTCAGGTTTTACTCACTCAAAGCCTTTTTTCACCATCGATCTTAAGAATTGGACCCAGGCATGACATTCATAGGAATGTCTCAATCAGAAAAGCCTATTAATAACATGTTGATGTTTTTGTTCTGTAGTGGTTTTGTGCAGAACAAACTTTGGTATAGCCTATTCTATGTCCAATTTTCTTATCTCCTGTACTAAATTTGTTATAAGTGATCCATACAACACAGAATGGGCTGGGTTTCATCAGATGGATAGGAGATAGGGAATAGGAAGGGAGAATGACAATCCCTATGCTCGGATTCGACCGAGTGCCGACTATTCTATGTCCTATTTCCTTATCTCCCGTACTAAATTTGTTATAACTGATCCATATCCCAAGCTATTTGAAATGATTTTTACTAATTCCACATCCTGAAATTAGTATGATTAATTCACGGTATGTACCATTTTTGTTTGATAACCTCCACAAATAGATTACTGAAGACGGACATGCCAAGCAATCAAAATATTGTTTAACAGTCAATAAAGAACTACAAGGCTTTTATCTTATTTTTTTTGTTAGCTTTTCTTTGTCAAATATAAGAAGTGTAGTTAGGCGTCCCAAGGTGGTGTAATGGTTAAGCAAGCTTGTCTCGCTAGATCAATTACAGCTGAGTAGTGAGTTCAATCCTCACTGGGTTCCCCATGCTTTCGGCCTTGTGCCACATCCAAGTTACACTTGGAAAATTACTATAAGACATGTAGTGAAGATCATACAATCATCATTAGGTTGTAAGAGAGCTGGACAGGGCCGACTTTGGCACAAAGCTGCTCTTAATGAACACAGTGTGAAATGGTTTCAAAGCCACTGGCATGCAAGTTTGGAATAAGGTCACTATAACTGAACAGGGGTTATCTCTTCCCCACCCCATCCTCACTCTCTCCCCCTTCATCTTTCTGTGCACTCACACTCCTCTTATCTCTCTGTATACTCCCTCTTTACTAGTCTTTCTCTAGGCAGTAATTAGATTGGAAGTACACAACTTGTTTGGTTTTCGCCAGTTTATAACCTCTGAACAAATACTCTATATTTCATTGGATCTTGTCTATATGTCCCAAATGGGGTGGTCATGTGGGTTGGACAGCACATGGCTTTCATATATCATTACCCTGGAGAGGTCACTTGAGTCTCACCACCAAAGACCTGAATTTTGACCAGTCAGGATGCTAACATTGCAAGATAAGCAGATACCCACATGTAACATTAAAATGTATTGTTTTCATAATTGATTGTGTTTTTTTTTTTGTTTTTTTAAGGCTTTTCAACCCTTTCTAGGTTATTTAAAGCTGAAATATATTTCTGATTGTAGGATTGGTTTGTTTTATGGCATATCAACCTCAATGGGTCATTTTAATGCTGACACCTTTTCTTTCTTTTTTTTTCCCCCTGGTAATATTTTTTTTATTTTGTCAAAGATCTATTTCTGTTAATATTTTTTCCTCAAAGATGTATAGCGGGTAATGTTATTTTTTCAAAAACATATAGCTGGTAATATTTTTTTTTTTTTTCTTCAAAAATTTATTTCTGGTAATAACTTTTTACCAAGTATTTCTGGTATTAAAACCTATTTTTACACTTTTATAATGTTTTTTTACCTTAGTTTCAGGGTTAACTATTTGCCCATAGCTGGGACCCTAACAGGTGCAATCACTGAGTCAGGGTGGACCTGGGAACACCAGCAATTAAGGTGTGGTTCCACACTCCTCAAAGCTTTTCTGTTGGACGTAGTTTATCGTCTTACCCTGGACAGTTCTGATTGTAGGAGGTTGCTTATAGTATCCTGTGTTCCCAGGTGGGTCCCACATCTAAGTACTGCTTGGGTTCAATTACTACTTCGGTGATCAAATGAAAACTGGTATTTTTGCTTTCATATATAAAAAGAAAAAATTTTGTTTCATTTGAAATGCATATTATTAGTAGAAATGAATGTTATTAATAATTCTAATAGGTTTTTTTTCTATTTTCTTTGCAGGTAAGCGTCTGGAGATATTGGTCAGGTTTTTTTTTTTTTTCTTTATCTGAAAAGGACGAACAAAAAGTGCTTGCTTACCTGAACCATAAGTATTCCTTTTTTTATTATTATTTATTTATTTATTTATAAATTATCTACCTAAATATTTACACGCATTTTATTAGGTTGGTGCAAAAATAATGACGGTTTTTGACGTTAAAAACTATGTCAAAAACCGTCCTTATTTTTGCACCAACCTAATAATTGTCTAGGTATTGGTAACATTTTTCCATTCTCACCTTTGAAACAAACTCCACTTTTTTTTTTCTTTTTAATTCTTGTTCCATATTAAGTAACCACACTTTTTTTTTTTTTAGTCCAACAAAATGATTGGTATAACGATCGGAATAAATCATGTTTTTATCTAACAGAGTAAGAAAGAAAAGAAAATACACTAGTATGCATGCAACAGAGAGAATGTTTAACACTTTAATGTTGTGAATATGAGAAAGTTCAGTCACCGAGAAGAAAGATATCCCCCATGCCCAGAACAAGGTCCCCAGTGAGAGTTATCACTACCACATGCTAGAAGGAGAAAAGAGAAAAACAACAAGTGTCCTGTTTTTATAGCTTATGAACAGCACTACATAACAGCATCTTGAAGGCAAATGGGGATAATCCGCAAAATGAAAAATTACTAATGTAAGTGTATATATTTTTTCTTGTTGATCACAGCTGTTAATTTCAGAATATGGTACAAGTACTGTAACCCCTTATACCTTATAGTACATAGTGCCTTTATGACCCTAAGTACCTTTAACTCTTAAGGGTAGCACATATACTGCAGCAGTTGCCCATCTTAGGCAAGATAATGGAGTCCAACCCTCTCCAGGCAAGTTTTATGGATTTGTTTTTTAGGGTTCATCAATACTTAGACTTGTTACCAACCAAAGCTACAGGGCCCAGTCTATCCTGCTATTTATCCATAGCTTGGTGGGGGGGTAGAAGAGAGAGATTTATACTTTGTCCAAGGGTATTTACATTCAAGTGAATGTAACGAAAAGAGATGGAATTCAAACAAAACTCTCAGATTTCACATTCTGGCAAGACCTTGACCCCACCCCTCCCAATGTGGTGTCCTGGGTATGACAGACTACATTCGGCACCAAGGCCTCTGATTGGGAGATTTTGAGGAGCATGGAACCACCTCTTAATTGCTGTTGTTCCAAGGTCCACCCTGACCCAGCTATGTGAGAAATACTTACACCCCAAATTGGGGTCAAAATACTATGAAAGTTTATTGCAGAAAAAATACCATCAATACATTTTTTTGGGGTGGGGTATTACCAGCAATACATTTAACTCTTGACAAAAACACTCTTCACAAAAATATGTCAATGAAACCTGATCTACAAACTGATTTCTTACAAAGAATACATATTCTATTCATACGAACCTATTATAAAAATCTTGTCGGCATTAAATAACCCATTGAGGTTGATAAATGAAAACTAAACCAAACCAGAAAATTAGTAATATTACAATTCAAAATAGATAATATTTAAAATAAGTCTGTTCAGATATTGGCCTCTTTTTTTTCCCCCCAAATTAATCCAAAGGAATATTTCATTTTTCTGTTCAATCACATACGGTGGAGATAGCAATCATGTAATTTTTACCTTCAAATAAACTGCCTTCTACTACAGGCAGTTGCTGAAGAAAGAAAGTTATATGGACCACAGTGAACGAGTGGATAAGTTACAAAGTGGACAATTGATTGAACAACCTGTGTTATACATACTTCTAACTAGTTTAAAAGCCACCCTATTGGGAGGCATTTAAGCTAGCTGTTGCGGAGGGCTCTTGATTGGGCCTTCTTCACAATAGGTAGGGAGGAGAAGATGCAATAGGCAACCATAAACTACAGAAAAACTCAAAATTGATCCCTACATTTAAGTATTGCATTAATATTTAAGCTTACCTTTTAAAAGTTCAGTGATAATTCTTCTGCCACCACTTAATTTAAAGACAATTTGATGTATGTAGGTCCTTACTTTCTGTACAAACAATTATTTTTATTTCATGGGTGACTTTCACTGGATTGCAGTTAATTTTAATTATTCTTAAATTCAGTTCCAAATTTGTAAAATTTATCATACAAAAAAATTTGTCACAAAAAAAAAAAAAAAAAAAAAAAAAAATGAAAACTTAGGAATCCAAATTTTCAGGATTGTAGGCCCAGATAGGAGTTAAGCAGAAAAAGTGTGACACACTGACATTCACATTTATTATATAGATGAATCTTTGCTTAATATTGCACACCAGAATGCATTCTCAGTGATGTCTATTCTGGGGTCACAAGGTTTCACTCCTCCCTGATATCCGACTTTCTCTACCAAGCCACAAGCAATCATTTCATGACTAGTCTAACTTATGCATGCTTGTAAGAATTGTAAACAAGACTTGTGTCTATGTAAATGAGATTCTTTTATTCAATCCTATGAAGAAATTCTGATCGATTTTACATATTTTTATTACTTCAAACATTATTTTTAGCAGATACCCATATTTAAGTAGATGCTACATTTATCTTAAACAGTATTTATTTTGCCTACTGGCCTGTGTACTCAAAAACACTAAATCAAGAAAAGGTAGCCTCTGACTAAAATAAACAGAATGTCTACTCAATTACAAGTAAGTGTATTATGAAGATGAGTAGTATAGATATCAGTTGACCCTAGTTGTTAGGGAAGTATTCTCCTGGGAAATTGTTTCAAAAATTAGCCGTTCATTACAAGAAGCGGCCTCAGTAGAACTTTTATCAAAGAGAATTGAGATGATTTTTGCCACCATGAACACAACATATGGCAGGTCCTAGCTGTGAAGGTCTGAACTGGTGGCACTAAGGAATGTAACTGTTGTGGATTCCAGGATGAAATCTGGTCTCAAAAGAATGACAAACGCAGGAATGAAATATAGCAAATAAATGTATTGACGTAATAATACAATTGGTAATACGGTTAATAGATCCAGAAATGCAGTTAGTAGCAATAATAATATCTATACAGTCTGGGTAATTCAGTAACAAAGTATGACTTCCTTCTGAGTCTACGTGCTCACAATTGTGACTCCTACAAAGCGGTTACCTCACACTCTCACCCTTGTAGAATAACAATACAATAACGTGATTGCTCTACAACCCTCACTCTCTCACCTGAATATCTACCATAGTGAAAGGATGACAATCTCATCTGTGGGATGAGGGTTGCAGGGTGGATTCATCACCCATAAGGCAACATAAGTGATTTTGAACTCTGTCAAGTCTGGGTGATGAGGATTGGGCCACACTAGCCCAGATATGGCAGCAATGCTCTCTACTTGGTTTGGTCTGACTCTTGTAAACACAGAGTATGACAGTGAGAGAGAGGGTTAATTTCTCGAGTGGTACACTGAACCGAGTATGGGAACGTAGCCTAGAGGTTAGGACATTCACTTTCTGACCATAGGACTTGGGTTCGAATCTCACCAGGGTCGATTTGTCAGGATGGTAACTTCTTGATGTTATCAGCCTTGTAGAGGCGATCTCAGCATGTGGCAGCTTTGGAAAGTGCCAGAAAACCATACCACAGTTTGACCCAAGCCTTATAAGTACAATTGGAATGGAACCCTTAGGGCTATTGATGGCAGGTGCTAGCACAAGTCATCATTACTAAAGGTTTGAGCGTGTTGGCCTTGTTCAGATTGATCAAGCTAGATAACACGCTTCTCTCTCAGAAACTGTAACTAAGGTCTGTTCAGCTTAGTTGCAGGTGGGTTCTGTGGATGTTGACCAAACACAAAAATGTGCCTGAGCAAGCATCTGCAATAGGGATTAACTAGCTGCCCTAATAGATGGGTATCTTCAAATACGAATGGCTAGCTATTATTAACAATGAACAGACCATTTTTGCAGCATCTTTTACAATGGACAAATATGCACATTCCATTTGTGGTTGGGAGTGAGTGAGCCTCTTTGAGGGTAGGACCACTCATCAGGAGATAATGTTGATATTTTGCCAGTAACATTAAAAAAAAATTTCCAAGAAGAAAAAAGTTTGAAGAAAATGTTAACAGGAGAAGGGTATAAAAACAAGAAGAATGAAGAGAGAACAATAAATAGAGGAAAACAAGCTAGTAGTAATTGTATTGCTAATGAGAAAGGAATTGTCAGTGGTCAGGAATGAATGCAAACATTACTGATAGAATAGGGCTATTATATGTATAATGTGAATGCATTGAAAAATCAGGAAGAAAGGGATTGTCAGTGGTCAGGAATGAATGCAAGCATTACTCATAGAATAGGGCTATTATATGTATAATGTAAATGCATTGCTAATGATTTTATTTTAAGAATGCATTGAGAATCTGGAGGAAAGGGATTGTCAGTGGTCAGGAATTCAAACTTTGACAGAACAGTTATCCTTAATTTGAAATTACTTTGCAGAAGTCAACATTTCTTGTGGAAATATTCTTTTATTGTGTTTTTTTTCTTAAGGAAATTAATTCCTTTTCTGACAATTATATTCTCATCTTGTCAAAAGTTTAAATCAGAAATTGTCATTAATTACATTTGGAGGTGGGGTATCCCAACTTGTCTACCATGACACCTGCTAGGAGACCCTTCTATACTGGGGGTTGATATAAGGAAGACCTCAATATTCTCACTCTCTTTTGGGTATCAAGATGGAGTAGTAACAATTTGGAATTTGTCTCTGACAGGTGAGGAATTCCCCCCCATACATACATACTGCAATTAAGTGTGTAAATGATTTCTTTCCATTTTTGAACTATCTATATACATACATACTAGGTTGGGCTGAAATGTTCATAGGCTGACTATGAAGGAGTGATCCCAGAACTGTGAAATCTTGCCTGCATTAATTTCAACTATTTATTAATAACTGCATTGGTAAACTGACAGCTGACTGTTCAGAGAAGACTATTCATTCTGTTGGTCAAAAAAAATCATCAACAGCAGATACATCATCATCTATGATACTAGTTCTTAGCCAAGTGGTTTTTTTATGTTGGGGAACAGATGATAGTCAAATCAGGAGAATAGGAAGTGTGATGAACCAGTTCAAAGCCACAGTAACACACAGCAACCATTGAAACCAAGGTCTTATGTGCTGGAGCATTGTCCTGATGAAACAAGACCCCTTTCATCAGTTTTCCTGGACATTTGATCTTGATAGCTTTTCATAACTGCCTTAGCAAGTTTGTATAGTACTCTCCATTGATGGTGTGACCCTTTTGAAAATAGGTTTTTGGGATGCAAAAGGCATTGTGTTTATTGACTGAGGCCATAACCTTCCCTGCAGATGAAATGATCTTTGTAGTAGTGTTTCCACTGCATGGATTGTCTCTGTCCCTGGCTCAAACACGCATCCTTGGTTAGGAAACTTTCAAGGAAACCAGCTGGATCTGCCTCAAACAATGTCAGATTTTCCCATAATGTGGTCAGTCTGTTGGGCTTTTTGGTCAGGTGTCAGATGTGACACTCACTGAGTAGAAACCTTAGTCATGGCAACTTCATTGCGCAGTATATTCTCAAGTCTATCACAGGATATGCTTACAGTATTGGCTATTTGATTTATAGTCAATCACCTGTTGAACACTGTTTTCTTTAGTGGTGACAGTTACAGGATGTCTGGAATTTGGGTCATTTTCAAGACTCTCCCTTCACCTCCTAAATTCAGCTGCCCACTTTTACAGTTGATAAGCCTGGAGCATCATCCCTTAATGTAGCAACCATGTTGGCATGAATGTCTTTGGGGCTTAAATCCTTTCTTGCAATTATTTGATAACACCACATTTTGTCCATTTTCAAGAGAAGTTACTACCAGTTCCATCAGAAGTCATCTTTGAACAGTCAGATGTCAATTTGCCTGGAGAAGGTGGGGGGGATCAATGCCATTACTAATAAGAAGAGTTGAAATTAACGCATGCGAGATCTCACAATTCTAGTATTACACCTTCATAGTCGGCCTATGAATCTTTCAGGCTCACACTTAAATAGTTTTTCTCATTCACAAGATATGTTATTCTCACTCTCCCATATATATATATATATATATATATATATATATATATATATATATATATATATATACACACACACACACACACACATTATGAAATGGACAAAGTCCAACAATTATTTTAAGACATTTTTTTTATGTTTATACATTCTTTTTATAGATACAAATATTTAAGTAAATGCTCTGTTTATAATAAACAGTATTAACATTTACCGGCCTAAATGTCCGAGAAATTTTCATAGAAAATATGCGTCCTCCGACAGGGATCGAACCTGTATCCTATACGGAACCGTCATATAGCCTGACATGACTTAACCAATTGGGCCACAGTGGTGCATTCTATAAAAAGAACATATAAACATAAAAAAATGTCTTAAAAAATAATTGTCGGACTTTGTCCATTTCATAATGTATGATATCATTTGTTTACATTTGGATACGCATTGAGCAGATATGAATGAATGAGAGAAAATCATGGAGAACTGTGTTTAAAAACTGTAAAATCGACCTTGTTAACCAAACACTCCTCTGTTACAAATTGATGACCAACAGCAATGTCATCCAATACAAATTGTAGCACACTTCATTACATTTTATACAGTATTCCAGCTTTAGAGATAAAATATAGCAAAAGCTATAGATCAGTGGTCCTCAGCCAAGGTCCAGATGAAAGCCACCTACACCCTTGTGCAAATTAGTTTCTTTTCTTTCACCATTGCGTCTGTTTTAGGCCCACTGGAGTGACAGGGTGTAATCGATTTCTATTTTTTCCCCTCAAATTTGATCATTTGCAGTGGTTTGCCATAATATGAATCTATTTTTGGGGTGCATGATGAAATTTGTTTGCCCTTGAAAAATATTGCGTCATCAGTGATTGCATCAGATTTTTATCACGCCCAGACACTATTGTCTCGACTGTCGATTAGTTGTCCTACAGCCATTGTCTGCAATGGACGTTACTCCAAGGAAGCGTACGAAAATTGTAACGCTGCACGAGCACAATGGCAAGCCTTACCAGTGAGTAAATCCAAGTGCTATAGACTGGCCCAGAAACTCTCCTGATTTAAATCCAATCGAGAATCTGTGGTCTATTTGCAAGTAACAACTTTGTAGAATGGACATGTGAAGTACTTTCATTAGAAAAATGTGAAAAAAAAGAAATAATGGAATTATTTGTTTTGTTTAATTAATTTGCATAAGGGTGTGCCTGAGGAGAAGCTCATTTGGTATGTGGCTTGCTGTTCTCATTATGCCTTGTGAGTGTTTAACTTTCCAAGTCATCTTTCCACATTATGTATCCTAGAAATTTCAGTTGTATCTTTCTGGTTTTGAGTACAAGGGTTTTTTTGGGGGGGGGCATTTTCTTCCTCATTGCTTGTTTGCTCTATCATGAAAGAAAAATCCAATTTGAATTATGCAGTGATAGTTTCTATAGGACAAAGTTCACATCTCCACTCGTTTTAAGACATTTTAGCAGATCATTTCTGGCTAAGAGGTTGTTGTGGTGGTGGGGGTTCTTACTCTCAGAAAAAAAATGTTTTAATTTCTCTAATGTTAATCATTTTAATAGTAAAATTCATAATGCAAGCAAGCAGACTAATTAATAAGAAAAAAAAAAAACAAACTAAATCTCACTTAAATTATTTCCTTCATGAATGTTAGGGGGACAAACAAAAATAACTTTAGGTTGTGGGTAAGAAAGTATCAGACAATAAGTCCTACTTTTATTTCAAATGGGGGCATGTCTATTGAAATAAGTAATATCTTAATTTATTTAATATATATCTCATTAAAATAAATTCTATTTAATTTATCATAATTAAATAAGACTTCAATAACCAACAGACAGTTTATTAAATATTATTTCATCTTTTCTTCAAAAAAAGTTTTAAGAGTTGTGTAAAAATGGAAGTTAAATTCTTTACCTGGAAAAGAAAACTAAACTTAATATTTGCTTTTCACATTTTAGGATGGAAGGGTGGGATATGTGGCTGTGGGTCTTACATTGCCATCAAATCTCATCTGTAAATTTGCTTCTCTTTAATGGGGACCCACAAAAATTTATTGGGGTTTAAATAACCAGAAAAAGGTGGCAAGAGCTTATGTAATTATCACTCGCCCCTGACCTTGTTTTTTTTTTCTCTCTTTTCTGACCTTGTTTTTTTTTTCACTATCTCATCCCTTCCTCTACATTTCTCTCTCTCTCTCTCATCCCTTCCTCTACATTTCTCTCTCTCATCCCTTCCTCTACATTTCTCTCTCTCATCCCTTCCTCTACATTTCTCTCTCTCATCCCTTCCTCTACATTTCTCTCTCTCATCCCTTCCTCTACATTTCTCTCTCTCATCCCTTCCTCTACATTTCTCTCTCTCATCCCTTCCTCTACATTTCTCTCTCTCATCCCTTCCTCTACATTTCTCTCTCTCATCCCTTCCTCTACATTTCTCTCTCTCATCCCTTCCTCTACATTTCTCTCTCTCATCCCTTCCTCTACATTTCTCTCTCTCATCCCTTCCTCTACATTTCTCTCTCTCATCCCTTTGTTTCTTTCAAAAATATCTTAGTTCACTCCAATAATTAAAATATAATAGAATTTAACACTTTGAAAGTAGACTGCAAATTTATCATCCAACAAGAACAAAATCTGTATGTAGGTTAACCATGCCACAACTCAAATTCATATCATGGATTGTCCAAAAACAGATTTCTTTGGTGATAAAATGCACACAGTAAGGTATTGTTATTTCATAATTCAGAGCAGATTGTCTTTAACTGGGAGGGGGTCCTGTTTGACAAAAAAAAAAAAAAAAAAATTAATTTTCCCAGGACTTGTTCTTATAACAAACATTAAGTGATACATAAAAGAATTTATCAAAGTATAATAAAATTAAATGCTATTAAAAAAAAATTAATATTTTTACTAAATTTTTTGAAAAATAAAAATGACAAAATTCTGAATAAGTTCTGAAAGTTAAAATAAAAATAACAAATTTTGCTTTTACGTTGTTTTTGTGCGTTTTTTTATAGCAAATTTCTAGAGTTATCTCTACTTCTTTAATGAATAAATTTATTTTAACATTTGCTGCTCAATAAAACTATTTTATGCTGCAAAAATTTCCTGTTCTGTGAATTGCCCATCATCAGAAAGTTTTATCATTCATCGCATCTTTCTTTTTCCATGTATAAAGGAAAGATCTCCAGTAATGTTTTTTATAGGGTGCAATGGATAAATTGTCATCTAAAATATGAAAAATAACACTGACATCTCATTTTAACAGACTTATTTACAAAAATTACACAAATTTCTTGGAATACTAAAGAGTAAATTTATTCAATAAAATTGCAAATGACTTCAACCACAGTCTTCAGACAACTTCAGAATCTCCGGCAACTCTTCTGGATGGTTTCCTTGTTTAAGTTGGTGAATTCTGCCATAATCCTTGTCTTCCCTTCATCTTTGGTATGACAAGACTCGCTCAACTGCGCCTCACACATAATCAAGGGGGTTGCAACCTGGGGAGTTAGCTGGCCAGATGTAAGGAGTCATGTGGTTGCAGAAGTTGTCTGACAGCCATGACTGGGTTCTCCTGTTTGTGTGGCATGATTCAGTCCTGTCACCAAAGATAGTGTCTTCTAGCTGTCATCCTCTTGACCCAGGGCAGCACTACCTCCACAAGGCACTTGATGTAGGCCTCTGTTGAATCTTGAGGCCCTGTGGGAAGACAAATGGAGGCATAACACTGCCATCATTCCAAACACTTTCGTAATCACCATTAGACTCTTTCTGTTTCCAAATACCCTGAAATATTTGTATTGGAGCTTCTGGCAGGAATGCCAAGCAGTACAGCATGCTGTTTCAAAATTTCTGTCAGAGTGAATTGTGTCATGGTGCTTTTTTTTCTCACAGATGATGCCCCAACTGACTCTGCAGTTATCAAAAACACACACACATGAAATTATTAGGTTGGTGCAAAAATAATGTCGTTTTCTCACATATGTTACTATGTGAGAAAACGACATTATTTTGCACCAACCTAATAAAAATATGAAATGGCAACAATCTACCCATTGCACCATTTATAATCTCACTTTACTCCTTTCAATATTCAAAAGACCAACTAGTATACATTTAATCTCAATTAAAATAAATTAAATGCTAATTTGTCTAATTATCATTTTAAGTCATTAACGAGACTTTAAATTTTTTTTTATTACTTTTCTTTTTTGATGGAGAATTCATCAGAATGAAGTCAATATATGTAGTGTGTTTTCTTTTTTATCTTTTCTGTTCAAGGAGATTAAAACTTACATTGTAGTGATATTCTCATTATCCAAAAGTTTTACCATTCATTGGACCTTTAGATCTCCAGAAATTCTTATTTTTTTTAACAAAACTCCCATAATTCCAAGTTTTACTTTCTAAAGAACTAACATGAATCATCGTGAATCGTGTTTAAAATAAATTAGTTTCATTAAGAAAATGTTTGTGAAATGATACAATAAAAAAAGGGCTCCAGATCATGAATATCTTTTCTCAATTTTATAAAAGATGATCCAGTTTGCTATGTCAATTGATCATGGTGCTTTTTTTTCTCACAAATGATGCCCCAACTGACTGTGCAGTTAACAAAATCAAAAACACTAAATGTAGCATATCCCTTCGGGACCTAAACAAACATAGCTCTTCAAAACCTATTCATTGTGTCCCTTAGTAGATTTGTCTCCCTTTGCTTTTCACCTTGCCTGCCATCCAGTCACACAGGTTCATCAGATAAGTAGCTTGCTACCTTCTTGCCCACAATATGCCTTGTGAGGATTAAGTTTTCCAAGCCCTTCTTCCTCATGATATGTCCAAAGAATTTTCCGCTGTCTTTTCCTCATTAAAGAACTCTCATTTCTTTTTTTTTTTTTTTTTTTTTTTTTATTAAGGTGAAAAAATAAAAATTTTGAAAATTATAATCTGGAGTTCTTTTTTCATGTATTACTATTAAGCACTCTATATTATAAATTAAAAAAGATAAAAAAAAAAAAAAAAAAAATTAATTTTTTACATTTTAAGAACTCACATATGAGCATATTTGTTTTGGCTTCCACAGTGTGGGTATAGATTAATTTACATTGAAAACTAGACCCTCCATTATTTTTTATAGAATTTTTTTTTTTTTTTTTATTATTAATCGTGATCTTCATTGCTTATTCTATAAGGATATAAAAATTTAAAAAAAAAAAATAAAAAAAAGGTGATTTATTTCTTGTTAGAGTGTCTATTATACAACTTCACCAAAAATATTTCTTGTGCAAAGATTGACAATGTGGGTGGGTCTAAGGCAATTGCAGAGTCTGGGTGAACAGGGTGTGATCTCATTTAGCATCTGTATCCACTTTTCATAGCAAAATATAGGTGACCTATATCTTGTACTTGAAAAAGGGTTAGAAAGGAGGAGGAAGACTATATAACTGTTAAAGAAAATGGCTGACAATTGAAAAGACAACATTTTTTTTTTTCTTAATAAATCCCATGTCCCTTCAGAACATAGGGGATCACGGCTCTCCACAGATTCCTTTTCATCTTTTAATTGCCATGTCTGCTTGGGCCTTCTTTATAGGTTTGGGGGCGGGGAAATGGTCTTCTACTAGAGTGACTGCCACCCAAGGCTAGACAACCCTATTATTTAATCCATAGCTTTTATGGAAGAAGAGATGAATACCTACTTTTCCTCAGGACATAAGTGTAAAAATGAACACAATGGTTGAAGCTGATATTTGAACTCTTCTCTTATTCTGTATCAATAACCATCACACTAACCACACATCTTTTTATTTTATATATATATATATATATATATATTTCCCTTTACCTATACTTTAAAACCATCAGAGACTTAAACAAACATTACAAATATTCAGTGAAGTCAAGTATAGAAAGAAATATGTACCTACCTATATGAGGTGTGTCATGTCCCAAATGAATAAAACATGAACAAAGTCTGGAAGCCCAGACTGTAGATTAAATCCCTCACCCCCATCGTCACAGAACCATTCTGAAAAAAAATTTAAGCCATCCCAAAATTAAAATGTTTAAAAAAAAAAAAAAAAAAAAAAAATTTATTTTGATCAATTCAAACTGTGGGCTCCATATCTGCAGCCACTACTCTAACACAGCTTCCCCCTCCCTGAGTCATATTGCTAAACAACAGCAATTTAATTTGATTTTTATGATAAAACATATTTTAGATTGTAAGAATAATTTTTTTTTCAGTTTTTGCAAGTGAATACTGCATTAATGTTTTGAGAATAATGATTTTCCAGATTCAAGTCCTACTATTTAACCCATAGCTGAGGGGTGGGTTCATATGTTTTCCCAGGGGTACTTGTACATACATGAATGTAACAAATCCTGTGGGTTATTTAAAATCCAAAACATTTTTGTTTGTAAAAAAAAAAAAAAAAAAAAAATTTTTTTTTTTTTTTTTTTTTTTTGTGGATGAATATTGCATGAAGAAAAATTGAGAATAATGATTTTTCCAGATTCAAGTTTTTTCCCCATAGTGTTTCTCAACCAGTGTGTCCTCAGAACCTTACAGGTTGCTAGGGGTTCTGCAAGAAACAGTGTGAAATAGGTTAATGTATTTTTCTTTAATTTTAAATTCATAATTTTACAATACATGCATGGCATATTGTTAGTGGACAGGACCTGTGTTCCCTGGAGCCCTCAGGTTCCACAATAAATAATGTAACACCTTTTTTCTTTCCAAGTAATTCTCGTTTAATTTTATATCCATAATTTTTTCTTTTTTTACTATACACATATAGCATATACCTCTTACATTATTTCAAATCATAGATAATGTATTTAGTGAGATGTATATTATATATATAAAAAAAAACAACAAAACTTTAGTTTGTTTTCACCATCAATTGTTAAAAGAAATATTGAAGTCTCTGCAAATCCAAAACTTACCCTCAGATATGGTTCTCTTGCCAATACACTTCAGGTGTACCCACTGACAATAAACAGTTACAGATCATAGAATCCATGTTTTCAAGTCCCGTCTACACGACTCATACAACCACTGCACTGATGATCTTGAATATATATTCTTAGTTCTAAAACACTATTTACTGGCAAAATAGCCTATTTATTTAAATGGGTCATAAGATTGATTGCTTAATTGATTTTTTTTTTTATATATGGCTTATCAACATTTTCTTTCAGGTTATTTAAAGCCAGAAAGTATTGTAAGAATTTTTTGGAGATAATAATTATGAGTGAATTTAATGAACCCAACTGAAATTGGAACTCAGCACTTTCCAATTCTGAGCTCTTCTCCAATACAGCAGGTGGTATTTCAAAGCAGTTACCCATCTTAGTACTGACTCAATTCTATTGGATCTTTGGGAGTTTAGCGATTCAGTTTGAATGTGGCTAACAAACTATCACACAGCAGATGATGTTCGTGTCAAAAAGCATCATACTTCTGAACAGAATTTCAATCAGGAAATATCTTAAATGTTTTCCATTAAATTATCAAAATGGTTTAATTCTTTGATACCATAAAGTCATTTCTTACCATTCTCAGATTGAAAAGAAAGTAAGAAGAATAGGTTCTTAAAGATTACCTGCCTTTATAGAACCAGTTCTTGGAAATTTGGGATGGGCTTAAAAAGTGTTCACATTATCCTCCACAGGATGAGGCACAAATAACACATAAGAAATGTTCCTGGAGGAGAAGAAATGTAAAGGAAGCAACCTGGAAAGTGTCTAAGTGAAAATAGTTTGGATTTTAACATTATATATATATATATATATATATATATATAAAAGGTTGGTGCAAAAATAATGACGTAATAATGTAGTTTTTTGACATTAAAAAATATGTCAAAAAACGACATTATTACGTCATTATTTTTGTACCAACCTAATATATATGCTTGCTCAAGAGGGAAAGGATTTTAGATTCTCTTTCACTTCCTAAAGAAGAAATAATATTGCTGGTTTGGTGCTTCTGCTATGTAGAGATTGTTTATACAATACCAAAGAGAATCTGCAATATTATCGGTCTTGACCTGGTATCTTGGTTTTATTCACTTTCTCAATGTAGTTTCTTGGTGCCTTTTCTATGCATATTTTCATGATAACTATTCTGATGGCCTTTTGTCTTTGGTACCTTGATTTTACAAGTTTTTGCACAGTATTAAATTGGCAGTTGGGTTTCAACATTTTACACATGAAATTGCTAGATGTATGTTCTATGCTAGGTGTTTCTTCTGTCACACTTCTCACTATCCAGTCTAATTTAATCTTTAAACGCAATGTCAATCATCATCTTCTGTCTCCTTAGTTCCTCTTCTATTATTGATATCACTCTCAGCCACCCCTTGTGGGTTATTGATGTGCATGGGGGTGAAAATTTAAAATTGAAATAATTATATTGTAATAATGTTATCAAGATATAATTTATAAAAAGAAACCAAAAAAACTGTGTTACACAGGTTTCTGAGAATGGGTTTGTCTATACATTTCAGATTACTAGGAATAAGCTAGTATTGTTGTCTCTTGACCTTAAAGCACCGAGTAATCACTTATCCATTAAACTATTTTCCAATGATGAAATCATTCAAAGAATGCTCTCTATGGAAAAAGGATGCCTCTTAAATTCATGTGTTATTGATTTTTGGATTGATTCCTTGACTGGAGAACACTTAGGACTCTGGATTAAATGGCTATAAATATAACAAGATGAAAACAATGGTCAGTGATGTATTGTTACAAACTGGAGACAGTTTAGGGGAAGGCTTTTGTATGTTCTGGATAGATAACAGACTCTTTTGTGGTGATCTGATTGTCTGGCTTTGAGGAAATCCATCGAATTCAATTGCTTTTGTTTTGCTTGTAGGAGATGTCTGCGTCACTTGGCTGGGCCATTATTTGTAACTTTGGGCCATCGTTTGTCACAGTCTTTGGATTTATTTTCAAAAGGAATTAAAAGCCAACAAATTTAATCTACTTATTAATCACTATGAAATAACGTTTACCTCAATGTCTGGTTATTGTCAATAAGGAAGAAGCTGAAATGTAATGGTTTTCAGTTGTCCGAATTCTAGAGATTAAACATTTTTAAAAAGTTTTTCATTTTATCTTCTTGCATAGTATATACTGCCTCAAGGCAAGAGAGGCCCTAAGACTCATTGTGAGGCCTAGGCTGCCCTGCTATTTCACCCATAGCTGTTGAAGACTGATACATTCTTTTTTTTTCACAAGTGAAGTAAATAAAACAGAATTAAGTGGATATTGAACTCGCCATGCATAATTCAATATTTGCTATCCTATTGTTGCAAATGTTTGTTTGTTCATTTACAAATTTCATTTGTAGGCTTAGAGTGCAATTATACCAAGTCATTATATATTTCAGTTTACCATTTTTCTTTTGTAAAGGGCATCATTTTTGCAGCATTATTAAATGCACAAATGTCAGACTGTTGCTTTGTTCAATAGCTTTTCCATTTTCAAAGCAGACATGACAAAACCACAAGCACACAACACATTTCCCTGTACATGCCTAGATTGAAATTCAGAGATGTATTCATTTCTGCATTGCATGTCATCACCCTCCTGTATTCCTCAACTTGAATGGGTACCTTGGTCATAGACATATGGCCACTGATTCCATTAGTGGAATATTCTTCTCTAGCCGTTCATTTCAGTCTTTATTCAGATGCTATCTACCTCCCAGCTATGCCAAGCCAACACTGCACTGGCTACATATATAGACAGAGCCAGTCTACCCACTTCCACTTCTTCATGATAGATAGATAGATATGACAGAAATTATTAGGAGGATTTGAGATAATTAAGTAATTCATCAAATCTAGAAGAAACCTCAACAGAAAGCATTTGATGGCTGTTTCATCCTATATTTAGGACTCATCAGCAGTGTGCATCCACTACCAAGAATTGAAACCCGGATTGTTACAATACGACGCAAACATACCAATGGGCCTTGGTGATGAAGAGGTAATGAATTAGATTTGATATAGTACTGCTCAATCACAAATTCCGTAGTGGAACTCATCCAAGTTTCCCTTACCCATAGAACTGTACCCTCATGAGCCACAACTACTTCTAATGCTCCAGTTGGAGCAGCTTGGGAATATTTGCTAATAATTTATTTCATGAATATACAAATATTTATCTCTTCAGACAAAAGTTTTTTTTAAATGGAGTCAGTTTATCCAGACGATAAGGAAAAGCGAGAGGATTTATCTGGATTAATTAACTCCATTTATTTAAAAAGAAAAAAAAAAGAAGTCTGAAGAGATGGATATTTATATATTCATGAAATAAATTATAACCAAATGGATTCTTAAGGATTGTCTGTACTTTATATATATATATATATATATAGTGTGTTTATGCAGGCACTATTTTTATTCTAGTCAGGGATTATCACAAGGTTGTCATCTGAAAAATAATTTCTTGTTAAGATAGTATTTGGTAACTCTTGTACATAATTGAAATTACTCTGGCCAACACAGGTTTTGATGCAAGCCAACTTATGCACTATCTTAGCTTGTTTTGAGATGCCAATTTCCAAACATCAACTCCATTTCTGGTCCAGTAAAACACATAATTCAGTATGGTTCTGGAAGAATCAGTGATGTACTTTCTCTGGTGAAAAATGAGTAATAATAATAATCATAATAATGCTTGACAATGTTTTATTTAATAGAAAATGAATAAGAAAGTAAATCCTATTCCACATTAATAATGGTGGACAATATTTTTGTGGCTTGATTAATTATTCTTTAGAAAATCCAGAAATATTGACTCGTTATCAGAATGTAATGCTGTCCTTTGTTTCGGATGACTCAACAAAATTTAAGATCAGTTTTTAAACAACTGAGATAAGGCAAATTCATCATATGGAATGTTACACACATTCCATTGCCAATATGATGTACGCTGGTCTTTTGTCAGGATTTTGCTAGCAGTAAAGACCATTCTTTTTATCTTTACATTGAATAAAAGGATTTTTCAGGGTTATTTTTCCAGAGAAGTTGAGGCAGGGGGTGAAATATATGGAGCTGTGTGGGGAAGTGAACGTAATGAATTAAAAGATAAACAAAATAGTAAAAAATATATGAAACTGGAGGAGATTTAAGGAAGAAAGAAGAGAAGGAATTTTTTTTTTTTTTTTGACATACTGAAAGAATAAAAACGAACATTCACAATCTGTTAGTCAAAAGAGTGAGTATGTGTGTCTTCAGAAGACGAGAGAGAATGAATGTAAAAGAAAAAATGAAAAAAAAAAAAACTGGGATGATACAATTGCTTTTTTTTCTCTCTCTCTCTCCCCCCCCCCCCACACACACACTTATTCCTGAATGTGTTTTGTTTTGTTTTTTTGTTTGGTAAGTTAATTTAGACTTTATGCTAAAATTCTGTAACCATATTTTTTTATTTTTTTTTTTTTTTTTCAAGTCCTCTTTCATATATTTTTGATATTTAGATAAATGCTGGCATTTTAAATCTCTTGAATTGGAATCAGTTCACTGTGACATCCTATGTAACAGTTAAATAAAATATCTTTCTCCACAGGAGAAGGTATATTGGAATGTGTATTCAGGGGTTACATCATACTTGCAGGGATAGCCTCAGTCACAGGAATAAAAACATACAAGGAAATAACACTAAAGGCATGTTAAATTGTAAATTAAAATTATAATTTTTATATATATATAAAGTTTAGTCCCTGTAATTCCCCCTATATAAAATGCCTTCATCCATATACACATCCCTAAAATTATACTGAAAGTGTGGGGAAGATGCTTCTACTCACACATAATATGCACCCCTTGTTTGGTAATCAAACCCTATAAATTGTACCTCTTCAATTTCATTAGGGCAATAGTTTCCTGCTCTTATTTTTTAAAAAAATGGTTTTAAACATAGAATAACAGAATAACATTCTAATTTAGTTTTATGATAATTCTTATTTTATGGCAATTTTTTAAAGATTTTTTTTGTAGCTATGCATAAGTGAAATCGGCAGTGGAGTGCATATTATTTTTAGAGAAAAAAATGCATATTATACATGGGGGAATTACAGTATGTGTTTGAAGGTTGCATGTAGTGGAAGAAGAAAGTCACTTCATCTTATGACAACCAAGGAAAGGAGATGGATATCTTGAGGATCTGTAGTGAAGAGAAAAATTTTGGCAGTTTTTTTTTTTTTTGCATAAAGTATCCATTTTCAAACATATAACATTTTGTTTCATGCTGGGAGAGCTTTTATTATTTTTATTGTGTCCCTACAGTGTAAAATATTTAATAAGCATACAAAAATAACACCTGTCATATGTAGCAGTTAAAATCAAATCTACTGTCACTGACAAAACTAACCTAGCCATTACAAAACTAACCTAGCCATTTGTCTTGAAAAGGACCTCCAATCGGTTGTGGACTGGGGCAGGAATCGGCTGGTTAACTTTAATGCCTCAAAAACAAAACTGTTCTCTATTCCTCACCACAAGGAAACCATCCCTGCCTCCCATTAGAATGTCTAACTCTCAACTCCACGAGAGCACCTCTTTGTGACTGCTCAGTCTCACATTGACTGCTGACCTGAGATGGAACACATACATTGAGTCAATAGCTTCATCCACTGCAAGGAAAGTTGGCTCCCTGTGCCACACCAGGAAATTTTTTTTTTGCCGGAGTCAATCCTTCACATCTAAAATCAACCATTCGCCCTTGCATGGAGCATTGTTGCCATATATGGTCTGGTGCCCCTTCTGTTTGTCTCAAGGTCCTTGATAAAATCCAGACAGATATGTAATGTGGTTGACCCTGATCTGGCATCTCGTCTACAGTCGCTCTCTCTCACAGACGTGTCATCGCCTCCCTCTGTCTTTTTTACTAATACTTTCACGGTAACTGCTCCGAGGAGCTGCTTTTGCTGGTTCCCAGACTTCATGGGTTTAAGTGTTCAACTAGGCTGGCATCTCACTCTCACCTTTTCACTGTTGAAACTTAAATGTAGCTGTCTCTTCTACTCCAATAGCTTCATGTATCGCACTTCTTACCTGTGGAACTCTCTTCTTTTCCTGTTTCCTTGATAGCTATAATCTCCAACTATTCAAATGTAATGTTGATCGACGTCTCCAGATGCCTTGATCTATCCCCTATCCTTCTCTTCATCCTTTCCTCTATCACTCCTCTTTGCTCTCACTCCAACCCCTTGCGTGCTAGTGGCTTGCTTGGGGTGAAATGCTTAAAAAAAAAAAAATGTAAACTTACATTACTTCCAATGATCTGACTTAAGATATATAGAAATCACTGCAAAGAAAAATGTGTATTCTTGTAGAATTTAGCTTATCTACCTCATGTATATACCCAAAGACATGAATAGCACTTCAAAGAGTAATGGCTTCAATTTGATTCTGTGAAAACAAGATCAAGTACGCACAATATCATTCGATGGAGTAGTTTTGGCTAGAAAAACAGTATTTTCATCACATAGCCAATTTAATGTACGAGCCACATAAAAGAAAGTTCAGATGTTTGAGAGCTGCAAGACATGAAGAAAATTAACGCATACATTTTTGTTGCATATGCATTATCATTATCTGTCTATATTTCTGAGATGAGGTATTATGTACACTATTTATATTATTTGAACTATTGTCCTCATCTTTGTCGCCATATTTATTACGTTTCGGCCTTTCAGTATCTGTCTATATTTCTGAGATGAGGTATTATCTACACTATTTACATTATTCAGACTATTTTCCTCATATTTGTTGCCATATTTATTACAACGTTTCGGCCGTTGTACACTCTGTTTTTTCGGGTTGTTGGAATATTGAACTGAACCCTTTATTTTGTTCACTGGGGTAGACTGTTCTAGTTCCACATCTAATGGATGTCAGTTATCAGTTATCTCCTGTTAATTCCAAGTTCTCCATCACCTTAACCAGTGATCCAGTAACAGTACCCAAAGAGTGAGAGTTCAATATCTGGTTATGGCAGTAGAGAACTTTGCTGACTGTAGGTTGCCATTTCTTTCTGTAGTAGACTGGTTGGCAACAAAGGCTATAGGACCCATTTCATCCATAACTGGAGGGAGAAGAGATGGATTCATACCTTTCCAGAGGGTATTTAACCCCTTCCCCAGTGTAGATGTGTATATGTTTTTACTGAAAGTGTCTTTTTCAGACATGGACAAAATAAACAAGTCCAAAACAATGTTCAAAATCCATCAACAGAGGTGTTTTTATATGTCGATCTTTATTCTTTTTATGCTCTTCTGAGCTTGAAACTAGTCCAATTGTCAACTCATATATCTGGTAGAGGTGTTAGCCACTCTACGGGTACTTCAGGGTGCCTCTGTTTCTTAGTCACTATATTAAAAACCAAAAAAAAAAAAATTGTCTGAAAATGAAATGTTTTCCCAAAATAATTGGTGGGGGAGGGAGTTAATAAATCTGAATTTGGCTCACCAATGTCTCATTCCAAGTCGATATCCACTAAACCACAACACGCATATGAAATGTAAATAAATGTACTCTAAGTGTTAGATGCCATGTCTCTCCTACACCACCCTGGATGTAAGTATCAACCTATCTCTGATTTGGAGAAAAATTCCCTTGGTGACCACCTGTTATTAAATATTCAAATGCAATGCATCATCTTAGAATTGCTGACAGCCCTAAATTAAGGAGCACATTGGAATAAGAATGGTATGGATTGATTGTTTTTTTTTTTTTTTTTTTGTTAAAAGGGGCCATGTCTTTGCTCATGTGAAACAATCAAAAAGATAAGCACCAATTAAAGAATATTTTTTGAGTGTCTTCATTTTTCCTAATGTTTAAAAACCATGCACAACTGTCAACTGTGACAGCTCTAATTTTTTTTTGCCAATGCTGAACCTTCAAAACTTTCTCAAAATTCTGCAAGGCATTTGCAAAATGTGCTTGTACCTCAATAGCTCCAGGGACCCACTGCCAAGATTCTGTTTGCTCTTTGCCAATACCGAAACAGGGCGTGTCTTATATGCCATAAAATAAAAGTACAGATGCCTAAACTACTGTATGTTTTTACAAGTGCAGTAACACAGGATCTTAATTGTTTAAATATTAAATGTGTGTTTAATACCAGGACTTCCCCCTTCAACTTAGTGGGGCAAATATTTTAACACTTCTGCTACTGTGTTATGAAACTTACACCCAAAAGCAATGTATGCATACAGTGCTGTTTTATATAGTTATTTTCCAAGCGTAGCTTAGATGTGGCAAAAGGCCGAAAGTATGGGGGCACCCAGTGAGGATCAAACTCACTATTCAGTTGTAATTTTTCTAGCAAGACAAGCTTGTTAACCATTACACCGCCTGGAGGCTAATATAGGCTGCAGTGTAAGAGCCGTCTAGTTTTGAGGGCCCTGATAAAACTAAAAAATATAAAGAACAGAGAAGATTTTATTTTCAGACTTAACTGGGTATTGAAATCATACAGAAAACAAAAAAAAAAAAAAAAAATTGCAATGTGAGCACTGTTAAAAAAAAAGGTTGCTGAAGACATTAGTTTTATAATATCCAGAAATTCATACCCAGATGTCCTCTAGAACATATGGCACAGTGGATAAAGGCGTTGGTTAGATCCAAATACCCGTTGTAATAAATATGGTGACTAAGATGAGAACAATAGTCCTTAATTTAATTAAATAATGTACCTTTGAAATAATTTAGAGAATTTGGGCCCCTGTAGATGGGGTGAGGGTTTTAAATTAGTATTTTCTACTTTATTAGAATACGGTACCAATTTAGGGCCCACTTGATTGTGTGTTTATTCACACAGCCATTGTTGGGAAAGTAGTTGTAATTCAACTTCACAGGGAACATCAAAGTTTGATTGTGGTTTTATTCTCCAAGCTAAAAATAACTACTTAAGCCAAAGTATCACCCCAAAATAATAGTTAGTAAATGATATTGTTGCGTGGAAAAAGTATGTGTAGATTATAAGGATATAGAATAGGTAACAGGTGACTAGACTTGAAGTGGTTAAGATTGCAGTATTTCAGGAAGCTTCCTCTTGCGAGTCTGTTCTATGAAAGTACTAGCTCTTGAAAAGAATTTGTTAGAATGGAACAAGAATGGTTTAGCCATGTCAGGTTGTATCTAATCAGAACATATTTGAAATCTGGAAGAAATGTAGTTGTGGGGGTTCCTTTCATATCATAGCAGAAATTAGCCTCGTTTTCATGGAGATAAAAGCATACTCGACAGAAAAAACACACAAAAACAGGAAAAGTCTGGTAAATTGTTAATTAATATTTTTTTTTTTGTTTTTTGTTTTCTTTTTTTAAGTTTACAATTGTTTTATGGTATACATGTGATAAAAGGGGGAATTTCCTCCATAGAATTACAAGCCATATCACAAAGTTGGACGTGTGTTGCTAATACCAAGGTTCATGTTGAAGAGATTGAACTCAATTGTATCTTGGTTGGATGCTGAGAGTATTTCTATTGTATTTTATATAATGTTTTTACAGTATTGTTTTATTCTTACTTAGTTATAATAATAATAATAATAATAGCAAAGAAGTGCAGTGCAGCCTTTTCTCTCTCTCCACCCCTATGTGTACAGATATGTGGCAACGTAAGAATGGAATTGGTTCAGACATGTTTATAGCAACATTTTTTTTTTTTTTTAGTTATGATTTGTGCATAATTTTCTTTTTCAGACTTCAAAGGGAACTTGCTGAGATTACAGTAGACCCCCCTCCAAACTGCAGGTAAGTAATATATTTAGTGCTGGTTTTAATGTAGATGCCTCTACAACATTACTAAAATATTAGCAGACTGTGATGAAAAAAAAAAAAAAAAAAAAAAAAAAAAAGGTGCAAACTTAATGAGAATTAAAACAAACAGACATTTTTACATTGAAAGATCAAATAATTGTTGGATGTTAATGAAACCTTCAGGTCTTATTCATAAACAAATGGAATTATTTTAGAAATATTTAAAAAAAAAAAAAAAAAAAAATTTTTTTTTTTTTACAATTCACCCAACTTAATTTTATGAAAACCTGCTCTGAATCATAAAATAATAATAGGTTGGTGCAAAAATAATGACGTAATAATGTTGTTTTGTGACATATTTTTAATGTCAAAAAACGACATTATTACGTCATTATTTTTGCACCAACCTATTATTATAACATAATTATATTATTATTATATTATAATTATTATTATAATTATTATTATAATTATTATTATAATTATATTATATTATAATTATATTATATTATAATTATATTATATTATAATTATATTATATTATAATTATATTATATTATAATTATATTATATTATAATTATATTATATTATAATTATATTATATTATAATTATATTATATTATAATTATATTATATTATAATTATATTATATTATAATTATATTATATTATAATTATATTATATTATATTATATTATAATTATATTATATTATAATTATATTATATTATAATTATATTATATTATAATTATATTATATTATAATTATATTATATTATATTATAATTATATTATATTATAATTATATTATATTATTATTATATTATAATTATATTATATTATAATTATATTATTATATTATCATATTATAATTATTATTATTATATTATAATTATTATTATATTATAATTATTATTATTATATTATAATTATTATTATATTATTATTATATTATTATTATATTATTATTATTATTATATTATAATTATTATTATATTATAATTATTATTATATTTTATCTAAAAAAAAAAAAAAAAATTCTACTCCAATGTACTCTTTTCATTCTTTCAGTGCTGGCCCAAAAGGCGATAATTTGTACGAGTGGGTGTCGACAATCTTTGGACCAAAAGGATCTGTATATGAAGGTGGGGTCTTCTTCCTAGATATTCACTTCACAAATGATTATCCATTTAAACCTCCAAAGGTACGTATTCTGCATTGAGAAAAATTCATTTTTATGCCCATTAATGTTTACTGTATATCTGTATTTGTATTATTCTTTCTGTGTCATTCAAGGTCTTTTGAGCCATGGAAAACACTGTTATATAAGGTGTGTGGCATGAGCAAACAGTTCTAATTCTGGTCTGGCTTGTGGCCCTCACTCAGTCTAAGAGGAAGACTGCTTTGAATTCAAAGCTGAAGAAGTCATCAGGAAACCAGTATCAAGAGCTGTGATGGACTACATCCTGTAGAGACATGGCAAAATTAAATAGCAAGATAAACTGGTCTATCCTGCGTTAATAGACTAATCTCTATTCAAGTTGGGAGAAGGCAACAAGAAACCACTCAATTTGAAATGACAAACAAATTTTACATCAATAAGAAAAAAAAATACCCAAGGCAGATTTGGCTAATATTTTGCTCAGATGCTATCAGGATCTCCCGAAGATTGCATTGAATCATGAAACTTCCTACTTTTATATTAGATATTCTCTATCCATGATATTCAGTACTTTTACTCATAAATGTAGCATAGATTATCTAGAGAATGTCAGTGTATCCTACTTTTTTAACTTTACTCCTACAAGCTGTAGCCCAACATATCCTACCATTTTGGAATCAGGCCAACTGATTTAAATTTAGGAATAATCAAAATTAATTGTATAATCCAGCAAAAGTCACCCATGAAATAAAAATAATTGTACGAAAAGTAAGGACCTATGTACATCAAATTGTCTTTAAATTAAGTGGTGGTAGAGGAATTATTTTTTAACTTTTAAAAGATAAACTTAAATATTAATGTAATACTTAAATGCAGCGATCAATTTTGAGTTCTTCTGTAGTTTATTGTTGCCTATTGCACATTGTGATGAAGGCCCAATCAAGAGACTTCTGCAAGAGCTTGCTTAAATAACACTCAATAGGATGGCTTTTAACTTACAACATATAACTTAAAACAAATGTAAATATATTGTAATAGATTGCAGATAAGAATGAGAAAGCAAATATTCAAATTCCAGTAAATTTTTTTTTTTTTTTAATCAACTCTCCCCAAGCAAGGTTATAATGCTTCTGGGAGTAACAGAATGAAAAGACTTTCAGAAACCCAGTATTAAATGTGGAAACTGATCAAAGGGCCCAGGAGATGGTTGAACCAGATGATAGGACTATCTATTCCCACTGAAGGTGGAAAAAATAAATAGTAAATAAAATACTAGTGTTTAGGCAGAGTTGTTTGACATAGAGTTGAAGTTCAAATATGCTCAAGAAAGGTACAAATTCATCACTACTTCTCCCAGCTATGTGTTAAATAGCAGGGCAGACTGGGTTCTATAGCCTTGGTTGCTAACTATTCTAGAGGTGGTGACTCCATAAAAAAAAAAAAAAAAAAAAAAAAAATCACCCAACTCCCAGGAAGCCTGCACTATCCATAGGGATGCATCAACCCATGAAAACTGTGATTGAAAGTCTCCAATCATAGGAATTGCACATTTGCCACAAGTGGAGAAAACGTTTAAAAAAATAAAATTGAATAAGTTTCAATTACTATGAGCTATAACTGAGCAGTACTAAATAACAAGACAAGATATCCCTAGACATGGACTGTTGAACAAGAACAATCTGACCACCAGAGATTAAATAAAGGGTTCAGTTTGTAATTCCCCTCAGCTATTGATTGGTGGAAACAGGGCAAACAATAACTGAGCGGTACTAAATAAGAACAAGATGAGATATCCCTAGACAAGAATCATCTACCATTTGGAGGACTTGCTATATATGGGCAGGAGCTGCCCAGTCTTCACTTTCTACAGAATCCAAAAGCATTCTACATCCTTGTGGGTGATGAATTACATTGGTGAGATGCAAGTTTTACTTGAGCAACTTCTTCCTCACAAACTGCCGTTTTGTCTAGCCAACTCCCAAGAGGATGCTTCCTTGATCACTATAATCTTGACAGTTAGCCCTAGACTTGAACAGGTTATCTTCCCCACGTAACTCCATTAAAATGTACCTCTTACTCTGTAACCCTCTACCTAGATATTGTTTTTTGTTTTTGTTTTTTTTCTCGTCACAATAGGGGGGTAAACTAGTAAATATATAACATGTAAAATGGGCACCTCGGCGTGGTGTAATGGTTAGCAAGCTTGTCTCACTAGGTCAGTTACGACTGAAAAGTGAGTTCAATCCTCACTAGGTACCGCCTACATTCGGCCACGTGCCACATCTAAGCCACACTTAGAAAATCATAGGGGCACCTCGAGCTGGTGTAATGGTTAGCAAGCTTGGCTCGCTTGAACAATTACGACTGAGTAGTGAGTTCGATCCTCACTGGGTGCCCCCTAGTTTTAAAATGCAAATTTTTTTTTTTTTTTTACAGCTGACAATGAAGTTCATTGTCAAGATAAAATTCCTAGGTTAATAATTCTAAAGAATTAACAGATCCACACCATATATATTAACTGAATGAAAATATGGTTTTACGCTACACAGTAATAACCATGTTTCAAAAAGGGAAGCATTTTTGAAACACGGTTATTACTGTGTAGTAAAAAAAAACATCAGTTAATTTATAATACTTATTCTTTCTTATATATTTATTTTCTTCAGTTTCTTGATAGTTCAAAAGCGTTTCCAAGTTCTTTCCCATCATCCAACCTCTTTCTCTATCATTACTTCCATGGACGAACTACATTCCTTGGTTCAGACTGCCATGTCTGACCTTCATAGCTAGGACCCGCCATGCCAATTACATAGTAGCAAATTACCCACATTCCCTCCATATTCCATCATCAAGAAATAAATTCTACTCAAAAAAGCTTCCCGTGAACCACTACCCTATGGAACAGACTCCCAAGAGAATGTTTCCCCGATAACTACAGTCCTAACATGTTGAACTGTAGAGTTTAATCTTCTCCTATCCATGTAACCCTCTACCTTTAATGGGTCACTTGTCCTTGTACAAAGAAAACTTTACTGTAATTTAATGCTGACAACATTTTTATTGCTGGGAATGTTTTTCTTCAAAAATCTATTCTTGGGAATATTTTTCCTTGAAAAAATCTATTCTTGGGAATATTTTTACACAAGTTTGGGAGTTAACTATTTGCCCATAGCTGGGACCCTACCAGGTGTTACCACACCGGGTCAGCAATTAAGAGGTGGTTCTACGCTTCTCAAAGCCTCCTGATCAGTGGCCTTGCTTTTGGATGTATCTTATCGTCATACCCAAGACAGTCATGACTTCCAATATAATATATTAGGTTGGTGCAAAAATAATGACGTAATAATGTCGTTTTTTGACATTTTTTAACGTCAAAAAACGATATTACGCCATTTTTTTTTTTTTTTTAAACTTCAGTCTACACTTAAAAGGCTAAACTTAAAAGGCTAAACTTCAGTCTACACTTAAAAGGCTAAACTTAAAAGGCTAAACTTCAGTCTACACTTAAAAGGCTAAACTTAAAAGGCTAAACTTCAGTCTACACTTAAAAGGCTAAACTTAAAAGGCTAAACTTCAGTCTACACTTAAAAGGCTAAACTTAAAAGGCTAAACTTCAGTCTACACTTAAAAGGCTAAACTTAAAAGGCTAAACTTCAGTCTACACTTAAAAGGCTAAACTTAAAAGGCTAAACTTCAGTCTACACTTAAAAGGCTAAACTTAAAAGGCTAAACTTCAGTCTACACTTAAAAGGCTAAACTTAAAAGGCTAAACTTAAAAGGCTAAACTTAAAAGGCTAAACTTAAAAGGCTAAACTTAAAAGGCTAAACTTAAAAGGCTAAACTTAAAAGGCTAAACTTAAAAGGCTAAACTTAAAAGGCTAAACTTAAAAGGCTAAACTTAAAAGGCTAAACTTAAAAGGCTAAACTTAAAAGGCTAAACTTAAAAGGCTAAACTTAAAAGGCTAAACTTAAAAGGCTAAACTTAAAAGGCTAAACTTAAAAGGCTAAACTTAAAAGGCTAAACTTAAAAGGCTAAACTTAAAAGGCTAAACTTAAAAGGCTAAACTTAAAAGGCTAAACTTAAAAGGCTAAACTTAAAAGGCTAAACTTAAAAGGCTAAACTTAAAAGGCTAAACTTAAAAGGCTAAACTTAAAAGGCTAAACTTAAAAGGCTAAACTTAAAAGGCTAAACTTAAAAGGCTAAACTTAAAAGGCTAAACTTAAAAGGCTAAACTTAAAAGGCTAAACTTAAAAGGCTAAACTTAAAAGGCTAAACTTAAAAGGCTAAACTTAAAAGGCTAAACTTAAAAGGCTAAACTTAAAAGGCTAAACTTAAAAGGCTAAACTTAAAAGGCTAAACTTAAAAGGCTAAACTTAAAAGGCTAAACTTAAAAGGCTAAACTTAAAAGGCTAAACTTAAAAGGCTAAACTTAAAAGGCTAAACTTAAAAGGCTAAACTTAAAAGGCTAAACTTAAAAGGCTAAACTTCAGTCTACACTTAAAAGGCTAAACTTCAGTCTACACTTAAAAGGCTAAACTTAAGTCTACACTTAAAAGGCTAAACTTAAGTAATCAGAGTTATTTCCCTTCGACACAAAAGTAAGTTAACCGATAGCAACAGCTATTAACGGAGATGTGATTAAATATACTTCAATGTTTTAAAAAAGAAAAATTTATTCAGCATTATTATTGTTTAGGTAATTAGCATTATAACAGCACAGATAGCTATATTGTGAAAAAAAGAATTCGACAATATTCACATTTTCCTTACATATTTGTTTTTTTTTTTTTTTTTTTGTTTTTTTTTTTAACTTTTGCCAGTATTTTTTATTTTTGTACCTATAGTTATGGATAATAATATGCATTAATTAATTTTTTCTAACTAATTGTGCTCAGTTGTTGACATTAATAGCTATCTGCTGATTTGATAAAATTTTGGAATATTGCAATAATAAAAATTTGAATTTCATCTCTCTGATAAATCTGATCTGTTCATGGAATATGGTGCAATTTTCAATAGGACTAATTATCTCTCTTCATTTAATCAATTAATTATCTCTCTTACTTACAGGTGACATTTCGTACTCGGATATATCACTGCAATATTAATAACCAGGGTGCTATCTGCTTAGACATTCTGAAAGACAATTGGAGTCCAGCATTGACGGTATCCAAAGTGTTGTTGTCCGTGTGCTCGCTCCTCACAGATTGCAATCCAAGGGATCCTCTTGTTGGCAGTATTGCCACTCAGTTTCTGACGAACCGTGAAGAACATGACAAGACTGCTCGCCAATGGACCAAGAAGTTTGCTACGTGAATGCTGCCCTGCCCTCTAGATTCTCGGACATTGTTTGTGTTGATGCTAGTCTTTGTCACTGACCGTGCATCCTCAGCCCCCACAGGACTTATATTTCTAGATCAGATTTCGGCTACGTGATCAGCTAATTATAATAACTGTGGACAATTAAAAACAAAAAAAATAAAAATAAAAATAACAAAAAAAAAAAAAAAAAAAAAAAAGCTGGGTAATATGTTTTTGCAGTTTTGCCACATTATCAAAAAAACAAAAAAAAAAACGTAAAATTAAAAAAAAAAAAAAATACTAGAAAATAAAAATAAAGAAACTTCCAAAATTATCCTTCCCCCACCCCACTCACTGAATTCCTCAAAACTTTAAAAAAAAAAAAAAAATAATAATAATAAACTAAAAATGCAATACAACATAAAAATAATAAAAAATTGAAATAAATTTACCAGCTTATTATCCTAAAAAAAGAAAAAAAAACAATTAAAAAAACTGAAGGGGTAGGGAGTTGGAAGGGTGGGATTTAAAAAAAAAAAATTTTTTTTTTTTTTTTTTTAACAAGGATAAAAGTAATAAAAAAAAAAAAGAAAAGAAAAAAGGAACAAATTAATTGTTGGCATTTAAAATAAAGTAAAACGATATACTTTTATATATATATATATATATATATATATATATATAAAAATAGATATAAATTAGTCGTGCTATTTTTTTTTTTTTTTTTTCTTCCTACTCTGTTCTTTGCTCCTAACTCCCTCCCCCATGCCCATTTATTTTTCACAAACAAAAATAAATAAACAAAAAAAAAAAAAAATACATATAACAACATTTTTTCCTCTGTGTCCTTAATTGTGAATTTATAAAATAAAATGTATGTATTAGCCTCAGAAGTAGTAACAAGAGCCGGGGAAATCATCATGTATGTATGTACGTATCTATCAGCTTTTTTCCAGCCTCTACAGCTCTTTGGCTCCCCAAATTTTTTTTTTCTTCCATCTTTCCTCACAAGATTGGCTTCATTAGTTAAATGGCTGTAATTAAATCTTGCTTAAAAAAAAAAAAAAAAAACGTGTGAGAGATGTATAATGAAATCAAAAATGTCTTTCTTCTTGATTAAGTGAAGAAAAAAAAATACTACAACAAAAAAAAAAAATAAATAAATAAATCAAAGGTAGGTAACTCTGGCTGGTTTCACAATCTCGGGGACAAAATCTAATTTTACAAGCACAAATTTGTGAGAAACTTTACATTTTTTTTTTTTTTTTCTCTCCTTCATTACAAAATTGCTAATATATCTTCTTATTCTTAAATTTATATTTTTTAAAATTTAGTCTTAAAAATAAAATAAAAAATTATTTTCTATAGACTTTAAGCTTAAATCTCCCCCACCACCACAAAAAAAAAAAAAAAAAAAATCATCTTAAATGCTTAGGCTATTTCTTTCAACGTAAATTTCCATCCATGCATATAATATGTAACGGTTTGTGGCTTCATTCCCACCTACAGCTTTCGTTATTAGTTATTTTGTAGTATATTTATTGTATGTTCTGGGTTTTAATACGCTGGAATGACTCGTCTCACTTGTGTTTATGAAAATTTAAGTTCTCTTTCATTTTTTAATAAAAATTAAAAAAAAAAAAAAAAAAAAAAAAAAAAGCAAGATTTTTTTTTTTTTTAAATTATACATTTTATTGCATGATTTTTTTTTTATTTTTTTTTTATTCCAAATATTCTACCTCTGTTTCCTTAAGTCTAAATCTCTTGCTTTTTATTAAGAAATGTGTGCTTGTTCAATTTTAGGTAATGTTACCCAACAAACAAATGAAAAGTTTGTTGGGGCTTTTTTTTTTTTTTTTTTTTCTTAAAAATATTCTACCTCTGTTTAAGTAAATCTGAAACTCTTGATTTTTAATAATTTTTTCATTTTTTTTTTTTTTTTTTTTTTTTTTTTTTTAAATATGTATACAAGTCTACATATTCAATCTTAGGTATGTTAAAAAAAAAAAAAAAATGATCTTAAAAAATTTCTAGACAATGTGGAATGAGACTGGATTATCTTCAGATTACATGTAAGTAACTCTGATCAAAGTTAATGCGTTAAGTTTGCAGGTAAAAAGATAAACAGCAGGTGAGTTTGCTATTTCTTTTTGGGTAACTTTTTTTTTTCTTTTTTTTTTTGGACATGAATGGTTTGCCTACCTGTTTTAATTTTTACATCATTAATAAAAAGTTAATTTTCTGATGAGTAAGCCAACGTTTGTCTACATTTGGACAAACACTGGACGGAGGTCATTGGGAGCCAATAAAGGATTTGTTCTGGACAATGATTATTTTGGGTTTTTTCTTTTACTTTTTTTTTTTTTTTTTTTTTTTAAAAAAAAACAAAAAAAAACACTGGACTTGCAAGTGAATATTTGGCATTCTGGGAATATTCTCCCCCCAGCCACCAAGAGATACATCTCATCTGAAAGGATGTCAGAAATGGTTCATCTTCATTCTAATTATTTCTCAAGTTGTCATGCTTTGAAGTTAATCAAAATTTACATGTTGAATCATTTAATTTTAAGTCCTTTCTGAAAATCAAACTATAAATCCACCTACAAAAGGTGACAACCCGACTACTTACCAATTGTCCAGTAAGTGACAACCCAACTACTTGTAACTCTTTAATATTTAACACACTCAAACCTGCCCTGTAAATATCCACTGTCAATGTTTAACACACTCCATGTATACTCTGCCATATATGACAACAGCATAGCAAACACAGGAAGTTGCACAAACCTTGACCATATGTTACTCCTACCATCACTTCTTTGTTTGATCAGCAAAGAAATTTTTTTACTTTTTCTCATGTGAACACACACACACATTATACATAGTGTAACCCGGATATAAGAGAGTTGTCGGGACCGGAGAAGAAGTCTCTTATATCCGGGTCTCACTGTATAAAGAAATAATTATACATAGAATCAGTCAGAATCTTTATATATATAATATATTCTGCCTAATACTTTATATATATATATATATATATATATATATATATATATATATATTTTGTGTGTGAGGTCAATCTTCATAGACTGAAGATTGCATTTAAGCATGAAAAACTGTATGTTTACTTTCATATTTACATACATTCTATCCCTGATATTGAGCACAGTGGAGTAATGGATAGCAACTCTGAGGAATCTGAGAGCCGAGTTAAAAATTCCAGTCAGATCCATTACATTCGCTTACGTGTTAATACCCTTGGGAAAGATATGAATTCCCCCCCCCCCCCCCCATGGGTAAATAGCAGGACAGACCTGGTTCTTTAGCCTTGGATGGCAAATGGTCTACCACAGAAAGAAATAGCAGTCTACTGTGGGGGGGGGGAATCTTCCACGTCAGTCATGTATCAGATGACACATGATTGCCTAAGTGTGTATCACGCATGGCACATAACTGAAAGAATCAATAAATATCGCATACTATATATATATATGTTATGTGTGTGTGAAAGTAAATGCAATAACCTTGGCTGCATACTGTTCCTACTCCCAATGATTGCTATGTACACATATGCATAGTGCAACAATTAACACTGATTTTCCAGGGACTGATACCAAACACCACTTAATGCAAACAAAATTCCAAGTGGACAATTGAATTTCTCACTTCTAACCACTAAATTCACTATTAGTATATTTCTGAGATGAGGTATTATGTACACTGTTGTGGATTCCGCGTGAAAAATCGGTCTCCAATAAATGATAAACGCAAGTATTTAAGCTAAGTAATTAAATGTATTTACACAAAAGGTAATGCTGTTAGTAAAACCCAGGAACGCCGGTTAGTATTAATCAAAGATCGCTATATACAGTCTCGAAGTAAACTTCCTTAGAGTCAGGCGTCCTTGTAACTGACTTCTAACGTCAACTCAATCACAGTGTCTATGTACTTTCCACTCTGTTCCTCTGTTGTCATCTCTGACTGACTGTGGCTATTTTATGGCAGCAGGACGAGTCCATTTATATCAGAAAAGGGTGGATCCCATAACACACTATTTACATTATTCGGACTGTTGTCCTCATCTTTGTTGCCATATTTATAACGTTTCAGCTGTTGTATGCTCAGGCCTTCTTCAGGTGGTTGAAATGTCGAACTGAACCCTTTATTTTGCTCACTGGGGTAGACTGTTCTAGTTCCACATGCCATGTTTGAGGGATGTCAGTTATCAGTTATCTCCTGTTAATTCTCCTCTCCAAGTTCACCACTGCCTTAGCCGGGTATTGAACTCGCACTCTTTGGGTCCTGTCACTGGATCTAACCAACACCAGTGCCAGTGGATAAAGCGAAATAAAGGGTTCAGTTCAACATTCCAACCACCTGAAGAAGGCCGGAGTGTACGACTGCTGAAACGTAATAAATATGGCGACAATAGTCCGAATAATGTAATCATCTCAGCAATATAGACAGATACTGAAGGATCGGATAAATATGTCCACAAAGATGAGGACAATAGTCGGAATAATGTAAATAGTGTACATAATACCTCATCTCAGAAATATAGACAGATACTGAAGGATTGGATAAATATGGCAACAAAGATGAGGACAATAGTCCGAATAATGTAAATAGTGTACATAATACCTCATCTCAGAAATATAGACAGATACTGAAGGATCGGATAAATATGTCCACAAAGATGAGGACAATAGTCCGAATAATGTAAATAGTGTACATAATACCTCATCTCAGAAATATAGACAGATACTGAAGGATTGGATAAATATGGCAACAAAGATGAGGACAATAGTCCGAATAATGTAAATAGTGTACATAATACCTCATCTCAGAAATATAGACAGATACTGAAGGATCGGATAAATATGGCAACAAAGATGAGGACAATAGTCCGAATAATGTAAATAGTGTACATAATACCTCATCTCAGAAATATAGACAGATACTGAAGGATCGGATAAATATGGCAACAAAGATGAGGACAATAGTCCGAATAATGTAAATAGTGCACTAAATTCATAAATTTAAAATTAAAGTTTCTAACAATCTCAATATTTTCCAGATTCATTGATGATTCAAGGATTTTAGTTATCATTTAATCAATTTGTTGTTTGGTAGAAATGGCTAATCTGATCTTGTATACAGTGGGCGTTACCCCCCACCCCAATGTTTCATTTTTGGAACATTTCCCAAGTTATCTCATTTAAAATTAGACCAGTTCTGAAATCCTGATATGGCCCGTGCTCCGACTTCAAATAATTGTCACATTGTGATTATTTGATGTTAATCAAAAGTCGCACATATTTATTCATCTACCTTTTAAATCCTCAGTTCTATTAAGATTGCAACACGAGGCAGAATAATCAAAGAAAGTTAATGGAATCATGTTGGAATTAATGTTACAAGTGAAAGAACTTTTTTATTTGATACTCTTTGGATAAACGGCCATAATAAGACTGTCAAAAAAGAACGGGTTTTTTTTGGGGGGGGGGTTCTTGACACTGCCATTATTTTAACTACCTTCACTTGATAAATTTATTGTTTAAGAAATGATCAGAATTTTAATAAAACCTAGACATATGAAAGTAAATTTATACATTTTCTTTTCTCTTGAGAATTGACAACAAAAATAATAAAACATTTATTTATCAGATTGTGTATTTACATTATTGTTTATTGAAACGATTGGCAAAACATCAGTTGATTCAAACTTTATAAAATGGTAAATAAAGATTATAATTGATTCACATTAAAAAATTTAGTAAATATTTATAATTTATGAAAAAATTGTTTTCATATTTATTTCTTTACAAGTTGTTAAATGATAAAAATTGCATTGCATTAATTTTAATTATATTGGTTTTTAGAATGTTGCAAATATGAAATTATTCTTGTAAATAAACAATCTAGGAAATAAATATTGCTTAATGTATTTGTTGTAAATTCTCAAGAACAAGTAAATGTATAAACTTCCTTTGACCATATGTTTAGGTTTTCTATAATCATGACTTAAAAACAATGCTGAGGATAGAAGGTAGTTAAAATAATAGCGGTGTCAAGGGAAAAACTGTCTTTTTGACACTCCATTTTTTATGGGCATAAAATGTCCAAGTTTGCTCTTCAATGTTTCTCAACCTCATTCCATACAAAACTGCAGACCCACAATCCTCTACAAATGGATTGTCTACATATGATGAAAGTGAATTTATACATTTTTCTTTGTTCTTGAGAATTTACAACAAAATGTATTAAGCACTATTTGATTTTTTTTTTTTTTTTTTTTACAACATTCTAAAAACTAATGAAATCATTTTCCACTTTATAAAGAAAACAATTGACAGCACAAATCAGTTTTAAAAAAAATTTTTTTTTAAATTACAAAGGGAAAATTTAGAATTTCTTTTGACACAGACACTTTTCTCCTTCGCACCACTATATTTTTTTTTTTTTTTTTATTAACTACCTTCACTCTTTTGCAATGTTTGTTTTACAAAGTGGTGATTAGACTTGGGATAAATTCTAAACATATGAAAGTGAATTTATACTGTTTTTTTTCTGAGATAATTATTGTAATTATTTACATTGTTTGGACCGTTTTCATCTTGGTTGCCATATTGATGACATTTTGGCCATTGTACGCTCCAGCCTTCTTCAGGTGATTGGAATTTTGCACTGAACCCTTTATTTCATCCACTGGGGTGCACTATTCTACTTCCACGTGCCATGCCTTTTCCAGATCTCGGTATCGGTTATCTCCCTTTGACTCAACTCTCCAAGTTTTTTTTTTTTTTTGTTCACCTCAGTTGTAGCCAGGTATTAAATTTGCACTGGATTCAACCAATGCTTTTTATCTGGGCTGTGTTTTATTGAAGACATCTGCGCATGAATTTCAGGAATGTATAAACCTAATGGTTCAGTAATCATTTTTTAACAGAGCTCATATTACAATTTTGTTTTCATAGTTGTTCTCTAGGACTCTGAATTACTGGCTCCCATATTGCTCGGCCGGCTTGGGGGATTTTTGTGGCCTAATATATGTGTAGATTCCTCAAGTTTTCATATTTTCCAATGATTTTTCTCTATTATTTCAACCTCATCGCATAGGAGGACTGGTGATTTTTTTTCCTCATATATGGTCAGCTACACCTGATTTTTCTATTTCCTTTTGAGTTACGGCTTTACAGTGTTTTTGCAGTCTTATCTTAAAGGGTCACCTGTTTCTCCTTTATATTTCTTAATACAGCTGCATAGGAGGGCGTGTACATGCGTACACTCAGTCATTTATGGGGGGGGGCTTACTGGGAAGGTGTCTGAAAAGTGTTGAACTACTTTTGAAGGTCATCTTGATGTTATACGGACCACAGATCTTTTTTTTTTTCCAGTAATCCCTTCAAATAGGGTTCAGTTCAAAATTTCATTCACCTGAAGAAGGTCGGAGCATACGACTGAAACGTCATGAATATGACAACAAATAGGACAACAGTCCGAACAATGTAAATAATATTTTTGTCAATTCTCAAGAACAAAAAAAAAAATTAATACTATTTATTAGATTGTTTATTTACAAGAATAATTTTATATTTACAACATTCTAAAAACTAATACAATTAAAACTATTGCAATACAATATTTATCATTTACCAAATTAAAAAGAAAGGAACCATTTTTTATTCATAGATTTATAAACATTTACTAAATCATTAAAATATGTGAACCAACTCTAAGGAAATCCTTATTTTTCTTACCATTTTATAAAGTTTGAATCAATTGGCAATTAGCTGATACTTTGCTAACCATTCCAATAAACAATAAATGTTTCTTAATTTTGCTGTCAATTCTCAAGAACAAAGAGAATGAATAAATTCACTTTCAAATATTTAGGTTTTGTTAAAATTCTAATTATCAGTTTTTAAAACAATAAAAATTGCTGAGGAGTGAAGGTAGTTAAAATAATAGTGGTGTCATGGGAAAAACCATCCTTTTGCAGATAAATTTGGGGCCCGACCACAAAATTCAATCTAACACATTTTGGTTAGATTTTTGCCTCTTACACTCCAACTTTAAATATGACTAACAAAAAATACTTGAGAATTTTTTTTTTTTTTTTTTTTTTTTTGTGTGTGTGTCTCTGAAATACTAAAACAAATCTGCAAAACTGTAATAAAATTGATCTCAAAGTTATTTAAAATATACTCAGTTCCTTTTCCAACGTTAAATTTGCTCATTACCTGCTGGCCACCAAATATCAGTTTTCAATATAAAATTTTCTTGTAGTTATCCAATGTTATTTTGGGTGGAATCTAAAAATTACCAGAAATGAATTTTAAATGAGTTAAATTTAAGCTCTTCATTGCAGACAAGGATTTCTCAGCCTAACCCCATATGCTTTTAATTAAAGATGTGTTTTAAATTTAAAAACACAGTTCAGCAATGATTCAGGGTCTTGAAAAACAACTGTCCACTTGGCTTTATGGTGCAAGCACACTGCATCTTCTGTTGTCACCAAGATTTTAAACTTAATCTCATCATCTATGCAAATAAAAATAAAAAATAGTGTGTGCGTGCTATAGATTCAGGAACTACTGGGTGGATTTCAGCCAACCTGCATTGCTAAGTTTGGTTATGACCAAGGAAGTGTCTGGAATTTAAAAAAAAAAAAAAAAAAAGCCTAAAATAAGGTCAAAGTAACCATTTCTCATGGAGGCTAAATATTTATTCCTAAAAAATTCCTCTTAAGGACATATGAAGCTGGCTAAAAAAAAATAAAAAAAAAAAAAAAACAACCTACATTTCAATTAAGAACCCCCCCCTCACCAATACATTTATAATACACTTACTTTTCTTCTTTCCCTTCTTCTCCTCCTCCCTTTCAGTCACTTCCAATATATTTTGTTTTTTAAATTGATATAGCATTCATTTTTTTTTTTTTTTTTTTTTTAAATAAAGTGTTGCAAGGTCAATTCATAAAAATAAACTGAGGATACCATAAGGTTGAAAACAAGGTAGGAGTTTCAACTGATCTCCTAATTTTGAAAGTGTGTGTGTGTGTATGTATATATATATATATTTGAAAATGACGGAATGCATTATTTTAAAGGGAGCCATTTTTATCCAACACTTCAGAAAGATCCATTGCAATGACAAAAAAGGTGAAAACTGAAAAAGGTAAACATTAAAAATAGAGCCACAGCTACAATACTATAAATTTATTTCTAAAAATAAACAAGTGTGTGTATATATATATATATATATATATATATATATATATTTATTATGAGCCACAGTCCTTCACACAACCGATAAATGCAGTGTTGTTGGTGGGAAGTTTAAGTAAAGAGCTGGACATGTCAGTGATGGTCATACTCACTTTGCAAGTCAACAGCCACCATATATATATATATATATATATATATATATATATATCTCCAAATGTAATGAGATTGAAAAGAATATAAATTCAAACATTCATAACATTAAAAGAGGGCGTAATACAAAAAGTAGAGCAATAGTTACTTATCACAAGTTATTACTTATGAACCAACAAATAATAACCATCTTTGTTCACCACCTGATAAGATGTTTACATTAGGCATTGATAAAAATATGCATGTTTGTAGTCATTAATTGTGGTTTTTATATATATATATATATATATATATATATATATAGATAGATGAATGTTTCATTAAATAATATAGACAAGTTTTGTCTATTTTAAGCAAATTCCTTTCATATCTGATAAACTTATAACATCATTGAAAGACAAAAGAAAATCAATATTGATACAGGTTTTTTAATTCTAAGCTTTTGCCTTACACAAGCCATCATCAACAATGACAATTGCACAAGTTTGCACGAGTTTGTAATTTCTTGGAAATCGTCCATGCAAACAAAACAGACAATCATTTATATGTCTGTGTATTGTTTAATTTATTGTAATGTAATCGTCATCTTTGACGATGGCTTATGTAAGCCGAAAGGTTAGATAGGATTAAAAAATATCTATCAATATGGTGATTTCCTTTTGTCTTTCAATGATAATGTTATTAAGCTTATCAGATGATATGAAAGGAATTTGCTTAAAATAAATAGACAAAACTTGCCTATATTATTTAATGAAACATGCGTTAATGAAAAAATGCTGTCTAAATACACACAATTTAAATATATATTATATGCTCGGTACTTATTAGAAAGCGCTCAATATCAGAGATTGAGCTAACATATTGTCTAACAATCGCAAAAGCATGAAACCCAGGGTCACAAACTCACATCAATCCAACCAAAACTAATATATATATATATATATATATATATATATAAGGGAGATGAATCTTTTAGTAGTAATGCATGGTTACTTCCCTTGGTCATTTTACTAATCTATACAAATAAAATGAAGTGTGTCTTTACTAAGACAAAATTAGTTCCCAAGTAATACTAAATCACTGATAATTATGTAAAAGTTAATCTCCCTAAATCAACTGCTGATTATCATTATTATTAGAATCATCATCATTATTATTATTATTATTATCATCATCATCATGTTCAAACTAGCATTTTCCTCTTCATTATACTTTAGTCCAAAAGACAATCTAGTGAATTAAAGTGTTGGTTAAAAAACATCCCTGGTAGTTGCGAGTTCAATCTCTGGATCTGGTTGTGCTGAGAAGTCGACAGAAGAAACAACTGAATTTAAATAGAAGCATTTCAATTTAGGTTTGCATTAAAGATTAAGTATTTTGGAGATTATTATTTGCTTTTGACATCAGCATTCTGATTTTAGTTGTTATGCCGACTAGCCTTCTTCAGGTGTTTATCTTTGTACATATAAACCATCTCAGAATTTTGAGCCAAAACCTTTATTTAAAAAGGTACACACAGCCTTTGTAGATTAAGTCTGTTATAATAGTCTGGGTCTGGGATAATAGTCTGGGTCTGGGATAATAGTCTGAGTCTGGGTCTGGGATAATAGTCTGGGTCTGGGATAATAGTCTGAGTCTGGGATAATAGTCTGAGTCTGGGATAATAGTCTGAGTCTGGGATAATAGTCTGAGTCTGGGTCTGGGATAATAGTCTGAGTCTGGGTCTGGGATAATAGTCTGAGTCTGGGTCTGGGATAATAGTCTGAGTCTGGGTCTGGGATAATAGTCTGAGTCTGGGTCTGGGATAATAGTCTGAGTCTGGGTCTGGGATAATAGTCTGAGTCTGGGTCTGGGATAATAGTCTGAGTCTGGGTCTGGGATAATAGTCTGAGTCTGGGTCTGGGATAATAGTCTGAGTCTGGGTCTGGGATAATAGTCTGAGTCTGGGTCTGGGATAATAGTCTGAGTCTGGGTCTGGGATAATAGTCTGAGTCTGGGTCTGGGATAATAGTCTGAGTCTGGGTCTGGGATAATAGTCTGAGTCTGGTATAATAGATGAAATGGACAGGTGACAAGACTGTTGAGCATTAACGGATTTGAAATGTTTGCTAAGCATAAAAACCGTCATTGGGATTGAGTAAATGGTTTTGTTCAAAATTTCAGTAAAGTTTCCAAATACAATGGCTAACACTTGATGAGGGCTGGAGAATGCAATGATTGGAGCTTGAACATAACCAAGATGATCACTGTAATTGAATACTGGACTTGCACAATAGGCATTTGTTTTTTGTCAAAATTTCTTTTTAGAATCACCAAAGAAGATCACAGATATGAAAAAAAAAGTACTAATATCCGGTGAAGGCGGCGGTGGAGAAACTTGGAGAGGGGAATTAACAGGAAATAACTGACATCCATTAAGACATGGCACGTGGAACTAGTGCAAAAATAATGACGGTTTTTGACGTATTTTTAACGTCAAAAACCGTCATTATTTGTGCACCAACCTAATAGAACAGTCTACCCCAGTGAGCAAAATAAAGGATTCAATTCGACATTCCAACCACCCAAGGAAGGCTGGAGCATTGTGATAAATATGGCAACAAAGATGAGGACAATAGTTCAAATAATATAAATAGTGTACATAATACCTCATCTCAGAAATATAGACAGATAATGAAAAAAAAAAAATTACCTTATTCTCATCTATCATTTACTTGGCTCTTAGTCCCCGAGTCAGAAGGCTTAAAAAAGTCATCTAAATGGCCTAAAATAGTGATGTAATCTCATCACAATATTTTGACAAGTACATCTCAGGTCCCATTAGCTAATTGGATAACTGGAACAGAACTTTTGTTACAACTTTATCTACTACTAGCAGGAGAGCCCGGCATTGCCCGGGGATGTAACAGTAGGAGATTGTTTTTTTTTATGAATTGGTCAAAACCCAAAACATTGTTTTCAATGGTTATGAGTCTATCGATTGAATAGAATTTTATTACAAACAATTGCCTTGTAAATGGAATTTTTAAAGCATTCTGAATGTAGAAAAAGAAAAAGTGTGCAAGACAATAAGAAACACTACCTGCCAAAAAAAAAAAAAAAAAAAAAAGTGAAGTTTTGTTGAGATCGGTTGAAAAATGTAGGAAATCCAATCCCATATATAAACGACCACACACACACACACACACACACACACACACAACCTGGGTTTTATAATAAGTATAACTCGATATGAGTTGTCCCCCTTTCATTCTCGTGATGCCTCTTAATCGTGTTTTCAAATTGATTTTGTGCAAAAACAATTTTGTTTTTCCAATTTTGGGCGCTGTCAGAACCACCACAAGGTAATTTTACACAGTCCTGTGAAGTTTTGTTGAAATCGGTTGAAAAATGTAGGAAATCCAATCCAATATATAAACGAACACACACACACAATCTGTGTTTTATAATAAGTAAGATTATTAACTGTAATTAGGTTGAATATATAATTACTTAATGAAGGTGGATCGAGTACAACAACAGGCAAGGTTATTGGATTGAAGTTATTTCTTATTCTTTGGCATATGAAAGTGCCATGTGGATTAAATAAATGGTTTGGTTCAAAATTCCAATAAGATTAACAAATATGATGGCTAACACCTGATGAGGTCTGGAAGATACAATGGCCGAAACTTAAGCATAATGACTAAAACAAGTATACAGATCAGAAGAGTAAATCTGAAGATTATAGAAGTTTGTCATTGCCAGTTCTGTTGTTAAGTTTAATGTATTGACTAAATATTTGAGATCTTTGTGTTCCTCCACTGTTAACGTTTCTGAAATAGCTTTGACTTTGCTATCGTTTATAGAGCACACAGTCCTGGAGGCATACACCAACTTGAATAAATGGAATGCAAACATGGATTACTGGTTGTAATAAAAGACACAGAACAAAGTAACCCAATTTAGGCTTTATTCTGCACAATAGAATAGTTAGTACAGACAAAACTATGAACAGGTACAACCCATTTTTGACGGTAGGCAGGGGAGGGAGAGAAGGAATGTTCACCATACTGGTAACTTTTGTTTCTTTTTTTAACTATGAAAACTTATCGCTGATATTTTTATACCTTCATAGTGTTGAATTTTACTTTGGGAGTTCACTATTTGCCCATAGCCAGGACCCTAACTGGTGCTACCACTGTGGGTCAAAGCAGATTTGGGAACAACCGCAATAAAAAGGTTGTTCCAGGCTTCTCAAAATCTTCAATCTCTCAATCAGAGGCCTTGCTGCCAGATATTGTTTGTAATACTCAGGACGTATCTAACTTCTTAAAATAAAAAGGCAATGTCATCACAATACTTTGACAAGTACACCAAGAATTTAGAAATTTGAATCGATTGTGTAAGTAAAGGTAAATATTTTACTTAAAAACAAAAAGCATAACATGTCCAGTAACAACATAAATGGAGAGAAGTCAGTTTTGGTCTCATGAGCGAATTTGTCATCGTACGTAAACAAAGAGTGTGCTGTTAATATTTCTTCGGTCATAGACTATTGTGTTTATTTCTGTGTTATTATCAACTTACTATTGTGTTCGAAAAAAAAAAAAAAAAAAAAAAAAAAAAATGTCAATGATCTTAGATATAGTATTTACCAATCACTGCGTGTAAAAAAAAAAAAAAAAAGTTTTCTGGACAGTTATTCAATTGCAATCAATTTTAATTTGTAAGTTCGAATAATAACATTGTATAAGTAAAACAAAGCCACCTATCATTACATATACTTGTACAATGTAATGGTTTTACTTTTATTATTATAACATCTGTCTCTGTTTTGACTTTTGAATGAATCTGACTTTTAGTAGGTTTAGGAGTTAGTAGGGTGTGTACCGTAAATAGTAATAATTAGAGATGTAACAGTAAAAAAAATTATGCTATTCATGACAGAATAGCTACGTTTTTTTTTGTTACTTTACACAAATATATTTACTCTCGAGAAAGAGCAGATCCATTTAAAGAATTTTAGACTTTTTAAATTCTAATCTAGTAAAAAAAGGTTCAGATTTCTCATCTTGGGCTTTATTAGTCTTTATCAGGCCCATGGTTCTGCTGCACGTTGACTAAATAAATGGAATAAAAGCCAGATTGACTAAAGAGCTAATCTCATTACAAACCATGTGATGATCACAGTAATTTTGATAAGTACATCACAGGCCCCATTGAACAATTGGATCACCATAGTTGAACTTTTGTTACGACTTTAAATATTAATTATGTTGAATTTGGATATGAATTACTTAATGAAGAAGGCAGATCTAGTACAACAGGTGAACTTATCTTATTCAAATTATTACTTGTTAGTATTTGGTTTTCTTTCTTCGAATTCCTTTCACTATACTAATTAGCAGCACCATTTATCAACTCCAGCTTTCATCAATTGTTTTAGTCAAGCTACGTTTCTCCAGGATGGTAGACTCAACAAAATCAAAAAATATTTTTCGACAATCTTTCTCCCTCTCATCTCATATATATATATATATATATATATATATATATATATATATATATATATATATATATATATATATCTATCAATTATTTTAATATATTTTATTGTTATACAATATTTAGACACAAATATTTAAGTAAATGCTCCATTTTATAATAAAACAGTAAAATTGACCTTGCTAACCAGATGCTTCTCTGTAGCTAAACTGGTATAGCACATCAGGCTATATGATGGTTCCATGTAGGATACAGGTTCAATTCCTGTCAGAGGACAAATATTTTCCATGAAAATTTCTCAGATATTCAGGCTGGTAAATGTTAATACTGTTTATTATAAATAGAGCATTTACTTAAATATCTGTGTCTATATAACAAATTGATTTATATATATATATATATATATATATATATATATATATATATATATATAAAACCATGTACTCAAACCAATATTTATCCATAGATTTGTGAAGATGGAAACAAACATCAAGATAGTCAAACACCAAATGACAAAAAAAAAAAAAAAAATGGTTTCCAGATCACACATTCTTCTGGTTAATAAGTTAATGCTTTGAAATTAAATATCTAAAACTTTTCAACCAATGAATTGCATTCCGGACAGCAATAAAAAACGTGCTTTGTGATCTCTTTGAAGGATATTTAAGCAAAGTTTTTTTTTTTAGACAGTAAGGAAATACAGATGCCAACAGATCAAAATTGCTCAGCTTGAAAGAAAATTCCCTTACTCATTAACCAGTCTTTCTCACCAAGCTACATGACACTTACACTTTCTGCCCACTTTGTCACTTGCTTTTTCTTTCTCATACATACAAAGAAATCTCATTTCTTTTCATCTTAAGAAACTACAAACAAGGACTGTAAGAACTTTAATACTTGTACAAGCTAAGAAAATTTAGTTGTAAAAAAAAAAAAAAAAAAACAAAAAAAAAACATGAAAATAAACATTTTATATTTGAAACACCTTTTTTCTTGGTGGGTTGATTCAAATCTGCAACAGTTTAGGTACCTCCACTAATTCAGAGAAAAAAAGCATACCATGAGGTAAAAATATCCCAAACTTCATAAAATTTTATTTTTGCTCTTATTAAGAGCAAAGATCAAAAGGATTTTGCCTATTTAATTAATGTTTTTAATCCTTTATAGCACATTTGAAATTTTGATTAAAATTCTTGTTTTTCTTGTGAGAGTGGGAGCAAAGATTAATTTTTTGGGGGGGGGGTATTTATGATTATTATTTTATATTTTTATTTATTTATTACTACTAATAATACTAATACTACTAATAATACTAATACTAATAATACTACTACTACTAATAATAATATTACTACTACTAATAATAATATTACTACTACTAATAATAATATTACTACTACTAATAATAATATTACTACTACTAATAATAATAATAATAACATTACGACCAATAATAATACTAATAATGTCCCTACAATACCATGAAATGTAGGGCGCACACTAAAGGTCATTTCATGGCATTGACTATGGAAACTGCAGTAGGCTGCACACTAAAAGTAGTAACCTATTTCCTAAATAAAAGGAAAGCATCAATATGAAGTTAGGGGAGAGAGTGGCCAGTTACAGTTGTGTAGGTATAAAACAAAAGGTATGCATAGTATATTAATTTACTAGTTTACTCATAATATTGAAGTCATTGCATTAGTTAAATTTTCTGGAGAAGTTATGTTGAATGTAAAAAAAAACTAAAAAAAAAAACACTCCAGCTTTTTAAAACAATGAATTATTAACTAAGAAGAATTTTCTTACTTTATACGCTAAAGTCTGTTGCAGGAATACTAGCCGAGTTTATGTAGAAAACACTTGACTCCTGGTATATAATAATTATAGAATGTGAGTCCAAGTAAGAAATGAATAACACAAAAACGACAATGTATGTATTAACAAAAGTATACAATGACAATAAAAGAAGAAAACATTTAAATTAGGGAATATGTGTGTGTGTGTGTGTGTGTGTGTGTGGAAGTACAAGAGAAAAGTAATGCATTGAATGTAAAATGAACATACCCCAGCTGGGGGGCAATTTTTTTTCCATGTGTGACTACATCTTATCCCCAGAGTTGTAAAAAGGGGAAGAGAATGGGACAGAACATTTCCTATTCAAAGGCTTAAGGAACATCCCTTAGCGACAGTTTTTTTTTGTTTTTTTTTTTAGCAAAGTCAATGCATACATATATATTAGGTTGGTGCAAAAATAATGACGGTTTTTGACGTATTTTTTAACGTCAAAAACCGTCATTATTTTTGCACCAACCTAATACATACATACAATCTAAAATATTTTATGGATTTAAATAAACTGCAAAGCTGTAGAATCAATCAATAAATTGCAGGTACTACCATGGCTTCTCAGTGTAATGAAAGGATTTTTCCATTAAGTCACAAAGTCAAAATAAATAAATAGAAAAAAAGTGAGTTGCAACTATTTGGTCCGAATTATGGTTTTTGCATAAATAACAATCCTTTACTTTTTTTTTTTTAATAATTTCATCCCAATCAAGGCAATAAAGCTACTAAGATGTAAGAGTGAAAGAAGGAGAAAAGGACAATAAAAGAACAGTGATCAAAAAGACAAAATATGGCAGTTGACATTACATGTGAACTTTTAAAGACTATAGGTGACAGGGAAGCAAGAAAATGAAACAGAGTTCCACAGGTGAGAAGTGCGAGAAAAACTATTAGAATAGAACTACATCAGTTACATTTAGACAGCTCAATAGGAAAATGGTCTGACCTAGTTGCTAAATAAGAGACCTCCTTTGACATGGAGAAATGAACAAAAACAATTTACACCATAGGTCACTGTTCAAAATTCAAAATTCCCTTTCAACAGTCTGGAAGACACAACATCTGAAATATTTTGGTAACTACAACAATGAGGATATTAATCCAAAATGTAAATAATGATAACTTATCATTTCTCAAAAAGTAAATTAGCACCTTGGGTTTGAACTCTTGACTTTACTGTTATAACTAATTTAATCTCCTAGTAAAAACAAAGCACTCATCTCACTGCATAAAGCAAAAAAATAGTTCAATGAAACCAGATGAACCTGTTAGGAAGAAGAAGAGTTTTCCAAATTTTCAGTATCACCTCAATTTTGACTTGAACTTTTAAGAGGTCAAACCCAAGCTTAAACTGGATCAATTACTTTAGTATGTTACAGAAGGTGCAGTCACTGCTTCCTTTGGCTTCATTATTATGCAGAGAGGCAGACAGACACTGTTGTTAGGCAGACAGACACTGTTGTTAGGCAGACAGACACTGTTGTTAGGCAGACAGACACTGTTGTTAGGCAGACAGACTTTGTTGTTCTGCAGAGAGGCAGACAGACTTTGTTGTTATGACAATGTGCAAATAGATTTTGTAAGCTGACACTTGAAAAAAAAACAAAAAAACAAAACAGATTCTCATCAAACAAGGGATTCAACACAGCCATTGCAGCTGTTTCAGTTTGTAGAGAAAGAGTAGAGATTATACAGCTTGACGATATGATACATTTTGATGTGGGGGAGGAGGTTTAAGTGTCAATTTAGAACCAGTTTGTTACATAGAGAGAAAATCATCGCTGTCAGGTGCCAATGTATTAAAGGAAAAGGATAAAGAGTTCACCTAGAGGGAACAAGATAGAGAGAGTGAGTGAGAGAGACGGACAGATCAATTTTCGGCATTCAATGGCATTTATTAAATAAAAAAATAATTGAAAAATGATACAGGCCAGCTTAATATTGTCATAAACCAAAACAAAGAAAAAAAAATGAATCTTCTGATTAGTTTGCACTTCCGGCCAAAAGTGGGTATGTTGAAGACCAACAAAATACCTAGAGCACTATTATTTTTCATGTAACAACTATGAATGGAAACAAAAAAACACTTATACTTAGAATCAAAAAGAAAATCAGCCACCTAATGAGGAAAGAAGACTTGGAAAATTTAACACTCACAGGACATGTTGAAGGCAAGAGGGAATGAATATATATATATATATATATATATATATATATATATATATATATATATTTTCACACACACACACACAGAGGTTGCGATGGGTAAATTGTCTTATTTTTAATTTTGCATATGTGTATTATTCGTTTTTGATTTTGTTGACTGCACAGAATAAGTAGGGTCAGTTAGGCACCGTCTGCAAGAAAAAGAGCACATGATGCAATTCACTGTCAAATTTGTAAACGGCATGCTGTACTGCTTGGCATTCGCACCCGAAGCTACAATACGAACATTTCAGAGTGCTTGGATGCTTATTTGAGGACAGGACAGAGGATTTGGATAGAGTTGGAAGAGTTTAATGATGACTACGAAGGTATTTGGACTGATCACTAGTGATGGCGACGTTATGCCTTCATTCATCTTCTCTTTCGGCCTCAGACTCAACACAGAAGCCCATATCAAGTCCCTTGAGGAGATAGTCTTCCAGTCGCCACCTTCTTGACAGGCCAACACTGTCTTGCAACAGGAGTTTGCATTGTGCCACACAAGCAGCAGGACCAACTTAAACAAGGAGACTGTTCAGAAGATTTGCCAGAGATTCCGAAGTCGTCTAGAGGCAAATGAAGCAACTGGCGATTTTATTGAATAAATTTACTCTTTAGTATTTCAAGATATGGTTGTGTAATTTTCGTAAATATTTCTACCAAAATGAGATGTTAGTATTATTTTCATTTTTGCGTAATTTAGACAATTTATCCATCGCACTGTGTGTGTGTGTATATATATATATATATATATATATATATATATATAACCGACCACACTTTTTGGAAGTGCCGAATACCGATGCATAGTGTGCCGCGATGTCACCAAACGACACTCCTCGGGTTCTAATACGAGAGATATCCTCCTTGACCGATAGACACCCAAGTCTATAGGACACAGTCAGCCCTGTTATTTACCCATAGCCTAAGGGGGCAGAGAGATGATTTATACCTTAAGGGAAAGCACGTAAGTCAATTTAATGAATTCGATTCTCTAATTCTTCGATTCGAGCAGCTATCCATTATGCCACCGAGCATATATATTATTTATGAATAAAAATGACAATAGGAAAACTGGTAATTGCTGACGCGTTTCGTCCAATGTGGACTTTATCAAAGCAAAATACGAAAATGAAATTAAATGAACAAAGTAACTAATAAAAACAAAAACAGAATGTACCTAGCAACTGGAATGTAGAGAAACGCTATTTTCATATTTTTAACTGAAAAATAACCTCAGTAATTGTGTATCTACACGCAAAATTATAAAAATAAAATTATAAAAATTATAAAAATGTGCCAACTAATTACCAAGCTATGCTTCTTTACTTTTAATAACCATTATTACAGGCAGAAATTTGGTTTGCCAATGGGATCTCCTCTCAGCGGCGTTCTTGCGTGTCTTTTTTTAGAATTTCTAGAAAGTGACTCATTCAAAAATATTCTCCCTACAAACTCTTCATATTTCAGATACATAGACGACTCATTATTAATAATTCCAAAAAACACCAATTTAACGAATCTTCTCTCCAAACTTAACATTGAACCTACAATAAACTTCACTTTCGAAACTGAAACCAACCACACTCTTCCGTTCCTGGACATTTTGTTAATTAGAAATAATAACGAACTCAATTTTGACGTTTACAGAAAGGCTACAAACAAAAATGATCTGATAAGCTTCTACTCAAACCACTCTTCAAAAATTAAATCTGGAATTATTATAGGTTTCTATCTAAGAGCATAAGAATCTGTAGTCCTCAATATTTATTTAAAGAAGAAACATACATAGAAAACACATTCAAAAACCTACAATACCCATATCATTTCATCCACAACGCAAGAAGAAAGGCATACAAGATATACAACCGCAACAAGACTAATAACATAATCCGCAATAGTAAATCACATGAAAACAGATACATAATACTACCGACCAATTCTGTCACGTCCACTATCCAGAATAACCTATCCCATCTAAATAATCTTGAAATAGTCACAAACACTTCCAAAACCATTATGGATATACTAAGATCTTCAAACAATAATAGCACTAATATTTCTGAAGCAGGCATTTATAGAATAAATTGCCAAAACTGTTCCTCTCAATATATTGGAGAAACAAGTAGAAGTTTGAAAAAACGCAATTATGAGGACAAAAGAGACCTCACAAAAAAAAAAAAAACAACTTAGCTAATGCACTAGTCATACATAGAAAAATTCAACCATAATTTTGATTTTAAAAATGCTACACTCATAAAAAAAGAAAATAACTCACTCAGAAGGAAAATTCTGGAGAGTGCCGCCATAGTAAACTACCCAAATATTAATCTACGCCCAGGTTTTTTCCCTATTTCACCTTTCTTAACAAAATTAATGCTCTTACAAACAAATATACACAACAGATTCATAAAATCAAAAGAAAATGGTTGAATACATCAACACAGATATAATGACAATATTCTCCACACGTGACAATTACTGACGTTATTTTTCAGTTAAAAATATGAAAATAGCGTTTCTCTACATTCCAGTTGCTAGGTACATTCTGTTTTTGTTTTTATTAGTTACTTTGTTCATTTAATTTCATTTTCGTATTTTGCTTTGATAAAGTCCACATTGGACGAAACGCGTCAGCAATTACCAGTTTTTTCTATTGTCATTTTTATTCATAAATATTGTCTCTACTGATTAATTCGGAGAAATTTTCATATATATATATATATATATATATATATATATAGGTGCAAAAATAATATCGTTTTCTCACATATGTTGCTATGTGAGAAAACGACATTATTTTTGCACCAACCTAATACTTTTTCAATTTTACTCCTAGAGGACGTAGCCCAACATATACCATTTTGGAATCAAGCAGACTTCGTAAGCAAATTAAAAACATTCCAGGTCGGATCCAGTCCCTGCAATCCTGAAATTTCGCATTCCCAAATTTTCATTACTGCAAGTGTTTTCAGCGTTTTTTTTTTTTTTTTTTTTTTTTACGGGATTTTTTTGCGACGAATTTTTTTTAGTACGATAACAATTTTTATAACTTGAAAATAAATTGGGAATAATCGAAATTAATTGTGAAATCCTGTGAAATAAAAATAATTGTTTGTACGGCAAGTAAGGTTCTACTTTACATCACATTGTCTTTAAATTAAGTGGCGGTAGAAGAATTATCGTTGAACTTTTTAAATAATTAAAAAATGTATGCAATACTTAAATGCAGCGATCAATTTTTAGTTCCGTAGTTTATTCTTGCCTATTGCATCTACCCCTCCCTACCGATTGTAATGAAGGCCCAATCAAGATCCCTCTGCAGGAGCTAGCTTAAATGCCACTCGATAAGGCGTCTTTTAAGCGCTAATATATATAATACACACACAAAATTTCTTTTGATTGTTTGGTTTTAAAGTTTATCAACTCTTTAATGGTTATTTGAAACCAGAAAATATTTTAAGAATTTTTAGGAGATAATCATTTACAAGTTCTCTAGAACGAGAAGAGCGGAGTCATCTTTCCCAAGAGTATTTGCGCGTATGTGAATATACCAAACCCGATTGGAATTGGAACTTGGCTCTCCAACTTCTAGTTCCGAGCTGTTATCGATTACTAACCGCACATCAAGACCCGAGCTTCCCCAGTGGTTACTCATCTCGGTACTAACCATATTCGACGTTGCTTAAACTTTGCTATATACGTTGGATATACACTCGAAAATGCCTTTTCAGACTCTACAAAATTTTAATTGAATATTTTTCAGGCTTAAGCTCAGTTCGATAAAAAACATGTAACACTGAGATGATATTCTCATTTGCGAAAATGTTCTGGTGTTGATAAAAATAACGACGCCTAAATTTTGTTTAAGAGTTGGTTTCCAGCACTTGTGTTGGCTTATCAAAATGTTATCAAAGTTAACCATAACAACTAACAGTGATTTGAATTTAAAGTGTTATTTAAAGTTACCCAGCATTCCTAGTTACATTGATAACGGAAAAAAATATACGTCGTCTATGATCCAATCGAAAGTGATTAATATTTACTGCGATATGCTTCTTGCATAATTGAAATGAAATATGACAACCATAGAAAGATGTATTGGTGGCGAGAAAATTTGGGTAATGTGATGAGAATCTATTAAAGTTTCCCCGACTTTACAGTAACCGATTGAAAATGGTTAGGAGGACGATAATCATCTTTAAATAGCGTCTATCACCGATGGATTTTACATCTTTTGTTACGTGTTGACTGTTGATAATTGTAACAAAAGAAAAAATGATTTACCCCAAACACAGAGCTAAATCAGACAAATATTTACTAAACAGAACATATACAGGATAAACAATTGTGGCCTACAAAACAGAAAACACAGAGTTACTGGCGAAGTGTTACGAGGGAGAAGGAAAGGGAATCAAATATCTTTATCACTTTAGTTTAGGGCAAGTGAAGTAATCTAAGTGCTATATTTGGAAATCCACAAAGGTGTGTAAATAAATATTAATTTTTAGTTTGGTCAATGAAAATTAGTCAAAATTCTATTTACCAAATTTGTTCCATGAAATTCTCTTTTGGGTTTTGGTTGGGCGGCAACTTTTTATAGAGATTCTTTCGGCTGGATATATTTAGTCCTTGAATCAAAAGCCGGAGTTGATAGCAGAAATTTCCATTCAACAACTGACAACCCTTTTCCAAAATCCCATTTTTATAGGGGCTAACACCTAATTTGCATATTTCTAGATGTTTCTCGAATCATCTAGATTTTTCTCAAATATACTAGAATGATCTTCCAAACATTCTATTTTTAATTTCTCTATTTTACAACTATTTCATGAATAAAAAATTTTTGTAAAAATAAGTAGAACTCAGTGGAATCCCTTATTATAGAAATGCATCCTCGTAACATTATCAACAAAAATTTATAATCTGTAAAATAAAAAAAAACATATACCGTACGGATTTGGGCGCTATTTACTCTTTCGCCACCCACCCCCCCGCAAGCAGGTATGGACTACATTGCTTGTAACAGCCGTTGTAGGGAGGAGGTAAAGCTTGCCCTAAGACAATAAGTATTCGGAAAAGGCCGAGGACCAGCTGTGGAAACATTAAGAAAGGATTTAGAAATTTCCAGCCCAAACACTGGGGTTGACTTGAATCAGTTTTGCCGTGATGTGTGCCTTCATTGAGTATTTCATCAACCACCATCAGAGCGATAAAGAAAAAACAGGAAAAAAGTTTAAAAATGCGTGTTTGATGTTCTGGACATGATGCACAGGAAATAAGGAACAGGAAAACGTCACCCAGAGAAATAAAATAGTCGCAGGAAAACAGGGGGGGGGGGCGAAAGTGTAATATCGCCCGAGTACCGAGTTTTTATGATTAGTGTTTTTATGCAAAAAAAAAAAAAAAAAAAAAAAAAAAAGAAGAAAGTCTGGAGGGGGTCGCATAATGCGCAGGCAATTTTTTTTTTTTTTTTTTTTGAAAAGTTTAAAAATCATGCATTTTTCGGTGACCGCTTGCACTATACACAGGTAATTTTTTTTTTCTGGAGGGTTAAAATTGATGGCAAAAAATTCAGGGTTGCACTATACATGAAGTAGGTCTACAGAAATAGAAAAAAAAAGTTAGACTTGCCTCTTTGGGAACTACAAACAAAAAAATAAAAGAAACAAAAAAAGAAACAAAAAAGAAACAAAAAAAAGAAACAAAAAAAGATTGCGTCAGAAACAGAACTAAAAAATGGCGCCCAAAATTAAATAATTCCTTTCAACGAATTAAACCCATTGACAAATCACGAGATGCTATTTAAATAGTGATGCACACACTATTGTTTTTTTTTTGTTTTTTTATATAAATAATTATTGCAAGCTATTCAAAAGCAAAAAAAAAAAAAAAGAAAACTTACCCAAAATGCATTAATCTTGCATCTTAAAAATGTAATTGCGTTGCTTCTTCGTAATTGTAATCCTCAGAATTCTGTACTGCTAAACTATTAAGTGAGAGGAAGATAGCTTAAATACCGCCAAGCAACGGCTTAACAAGAAATTACGAGTCTTATGATTGGCTGAATGCAAATCACTTCATAACTTCATATAACTATGCATGTTCTCAAGTTATTTTTAGTTCGAACGTACGTTACGGTCCGCCAATACCTACAAAACTAATGGACTATTCCGTTTTGACTACAAGGAAAGACGGAAAAGACACATCAGAGACGCTGTTTCGTTTCAGTGAAAAAAAGAAAGAAAGAATAGGCGCTAACATACTAAATTGTTTAACGTCTGCTTCAGTGAAATGAAAAACCTTGTCAGTTTTTAATCTTTTCCTTTCTCTTGCTTCTTTAAATAATTACCTGCGTTCATATTTATGATTGTTATAGTAATATTTTCTTAAAGTTGTTACCCTTAAATATTTAACAAGGCAACATGGACATTTTCAGGGATATTTTACAGTCGTAGAACTAGCAAGGGGTTTATTCAATCATTAACTTAAGAATTAAGATTCATCAGAAAATTCAAACAGGAGAATCGTGTAAATTTTCACGGGTATTTCTAGTTTATGTGATTCCATCAATAAGAATATTATTTAGTTTGAAGTCCTTTTAAAGGACGAAACTCGTTACATAAAATGCTTTTCTATTTTATCATTCAATTATCCAACTCCCCCTAAAACCTAATCGTTAACGGCTAACTAGCTGATAAACCGCGAAATTTAAACAGGAAAATAAATCCCTCACGTAAACACGCAGTCATTCAGATACAATAACAAATACGAAAAAAAATCCCCCACCCCAAAATAAGAAAAGCATCTCAAACCTACAACAGAAGTTAATGCTGTCACCAATACGCATTGGAATAGGGAAAAATACCTTCGAAAAACTGAGCAATGTATTAAGATGAAGACAAATATCGTTAGAAAGAAAAGAATACTGAAATGTTATGTAATATCAATCCTGCTATATGGCAGTGAATGCTGGACAATCTCCTCACAGATGAAGAAGAGACTTGAAACAAAGAAAAGAATAGTGAATTCTTATGTAATATCAGTCCTCCTATATGGCAGTGAATGCTAGACAATCTCCGCGCAGATGAAGAAGAGACTTGAAGCAACATAAACAAAGAAAAGTGTACTGAAGTGTTATGTATTATCAATCCTGCTATATGGCAGTGAATGCTGGACAATCTCCTCACATATGAAGAGGAGACTTGAAACAAAGAAAAGAATACTGAATTCTTATGTAATATCAGTCCTCCTATATGGCAGTGGATTCTGGATAATCTCTTCATAGATGAAGTGACTTGAAGCCACAGAAATGTGGTTCTACAGAAGGACGGTGAGAATAGCATGGACTGAACATGCGAGTAACGACAAAATTCTAGAGATAATGACAACAAAAAGGATACACTTAACATCAGGAAGAGATAATTGAGGTCTCTGGAGCACATAATAAGGAAGAAGGACTTATAAAATTTGATACTCACAGGACAGATTAGAAGTAAGAGAGACAGAAAAGTAACGGATAACTAGCGAGATTAAGTGAATGGATGGCGTAGAGGTGTATGGGAGAGACGGCAAAAAGACAAACGTTATTAAGAGGTAGAAAAGAGAAGAAATTGTGATTGCCAACGCTCTGAAGGGACACGGCGCAGAGAAGTTAAGGAATTAAGCTAAAGGAGACAAATAAAAGGGTCGATGCACTTTACCCACTTAAGCTAAGTTTAAAAAAAAGTAACTAAAAACACAAAAAGCCTAAACTAACCAAACACAAATTGTGTTGACTTATGAACAACTCGTCCAAGTCGAGTTGATGCTAAAATTTCTCCTATCCTGATAAATAGTTATACTCACAATGAGCCTCTTTGGTATGGACATTTTGGGGGACAAGATCGCTCCAGACCTCAAATACGATTCATCGCTAAAGATGTTGGTTGGTCCCCTGGTTGGTTTATTTTGTTTTACGGCATATCACTATTAATGGGTTATTTAATTCCGACAAGATATTTATTGCTGGTAATATTTGTTATCTATCTCAGTATATATTTTATTGCTGGAAATATCTATCTATCTATCTATCTCAGTATATATTGGTTTGGTTTGGTTTGGTTTGTTTTACGACATATCAACCTCAATGGGTTATTTACAGCCGACAAGATTTTTATTCCCGGAAATATCTATCTATCTATCTATCTAAGTATATATTGGTTTGGTTTATTTTGGCATATCAACCTCAATGGGTTATTTAATTCCGACAAGATATTTATTGCTGGTAATTATTTTTTTCTTCCAAAAATGTATTGTTGGTAATATTTTCTTTCAAAAATGAATTTTTTTTTCAAAAATGTATTTCTGGTATTTCTACTATAGAAACTTATTTTTACATTTTTATAGTGTTTTGACACCAGTTTGGGTGTTAAGTGTTTGCCCATAGCTGGGACCCTAACAGGTGCTAACACCTCGGTTCAGGGTGGACCTGGGAACAAAGAGGTCATTCCACGCTCCTCAAAACAACCTGATCATAGACCTTACTGCCGAATATAGTTTATCGTAATACCTAGGATGCTGGGTGTTTCCTTGTGCCATTCCAGAAAGTACCAGACTCTTCCTGTCATGCTCTATCCTTACAAGAGTCAGATCAGGCCAAGAACGGAGTATTGCTACCCAATCGTAATTTTCCAACCTTGATAGAGTTCAAAAACATCTAAGCGGCCTTGTGGGTGAAAAAATAGTTTTCACCCAACAACTTACCCACAAGTGAAACGCTGTTCGATCGTTATTTTCATAGCAAATGTTCTAACGACTTACATTTCTTAGTTTCACCAATTCAAACCTTCACGTTTAGGACCTACCATGCCATCTACACAGGGTCGACTGATGTTCATTCCGTTCGTATTCCATTGGTAAGGAGGAAGTTCCACTCAGGCAGCTTCTTCTCCAGACGTTATTTTGTATAAAAAGACCCAAGAAAGAGTACCTACTCGAACACTACGATCTTAACTTCTTCAAGTGGATGGTCACTTGTTATGTTTCCTATCTATTCTCATAATATGCACGGCCGAAAAATTTATGTAGATTTTGTGGCCTTGTTAGGGCCAGAAATAAAGACACAAGAGAGGAATTGAGTTAAACAAATATATTAACAGAAACAGTAATACAAACATATACAAACGAGAGTGTTACAGCAAGAATGTTCAGTCCGACTGTCAGAGCTGACTGCTGGAAACTTCCCTCTCCAAAAGGCAGTACCTGCTCCTATTTATAGCCGAGAGAGTTCATGGGTGCGTGGGTAAATTACGATAACAGTAGGATAATATAAAAACGAATGATATAACTCTATATACTAAGTCCAATCAGCCTTCCCTCTGTAGGCAGAAGAAATTATTGCTGGAGCTAAATGTAATTTGTGTGTGATTCATATTGCTAATTCTCTGGTAGTACTATGTTCTCTTCCCCTTTTTTTAGTTGTTGTACACATGAAGTTGTACACTGAAGTACGCGTCTAACTTCCTAGGAAGTTAGACTCGTACTTTGTGACAGTTCCTTTCTTAGGTACAAGATTTTTAAAGGATTAAAGTAATTAATTATGCATTGTTCCTAATTATTAAGACAATTCAAATTTATACATTGCATAAGAATTTGTTCGAAGCTTTTTTTTAATTACATTGGTTTCTGAAAGGTGGGCATATAAAAATGTTTCCTCTTAAGATTGATAATAACAATAAATTAAACTACGATTAACTAAGAGTAAAAGTTCAGTTGAAGGTATTTGCCTTTTGAAGTCCTCCATACCATATTTCTATTACAGGTTGAGAATCCTCTATCCAAAATTCCGGAAGTGCTTCGGTTTTCAGATATTTTTTTTTTCGGATTCTGGAGTACAAGCTACTTAATTTGTAAATAGCACCTATAAAATGGGGCAGCTTGGGAATGGAACCCAAACATAAACATGATATCCTTTTATATTTCATAACACAGCTTGTTACCCTGAAAGTAGTTTTATATAAAGTTTAATAAATTTTGTATACATGCAGATACGGGTAATGACGCTAGTCATGTAATGCTCACACGGATTTTTAAGTGGCGAAATTAAAATTTCACGCAAAATTAATGTTTTGTTAAATGTAATGAAAACTGAAAAATTCAGCATGTTAAGCTACAACGCAATAATCATGCTACGAGTAGACATGTTGCTTTCAGAAATTTTCCATTTGTTAGAAATCATGTCAACAGCTGAAAAAGCTTCGGATTTTGCAATTTCTGTTAAAGGATACTTGGAGAAATATTGACATCCATATCACATTCACGGGAATAACAATTGAGCCTGTTTATTATTCAATGTGTGTATACGTTTATGTCTTGTATATACAAGTATACATCTAAGGGTCTCCTGTGTGTACAGGTGAATAATTCCTTATTGTATTAACGTTTGCTTTTGTTTACACTGGCTTTGTTTTCTTGGGGTGTAAATGTGTGTCAATTTCAATACAGAATTAATATAAGTAAAAATTTGTTATTTAGCTGATGTTTCCTTCAGCATGCCGACACAAGACTTTTGTAGACAGACCCGTCTGTCCACTCTTCAGGGGATATCAGCAATTGACTGCTAATATTTCCTGCTTTTTCTTTTTTTTATGCGCTTATCATTGGTGTAAGTTTTTTTTCCGTATTTTTTGTGTTCGTGTGTGCGTTTGCGCACGTGCGGTCATGCGCCAGTCTCTGCGGATGTGCGTCCACGTGCGTGCGTTCGTCTGTGTGGATTTGTCCTTTTTTTCGTTTTTTCCCCCCTTTACAATCACTCTTTAGCTTTTTCTCTCTTTGTTTTCTCTTTTCTTTCATTTGTAGCCAATATTTCCGGTATGTTCTCTAGACATGCTACCATTTTAAATTTTATGATTTTTGAGCGTTCTAGTCTTTTGGGCTAGGACAGTTGTATTTTGTTTTTCACATAAATGATTGATATTAATACTTAAACGATAAATATATATATATATATATATATATATATATATATATATATATATCTTGATTTGGCTATTATTTCGTTTTCTTATTTGGTTTAGTGGTATCTTAAGTGTTAATTGTAGGAGGTTAGGTTTATAATTATTTTATTTATTTATTATTGTTTGAATTTATGTGCATATGTCTGTATTTATATGCTTGTGCATACGCGCACATTCCTACATGGCCGAGTTGTCTGGAATGTTCACTTTCTGACCGTGAAACCCGGGTTCGAATCTCAGCGTGCCTGAAAACCATACCACGGGTTGACCCAAGTCTTGTGAGTGAAATTGGGTAGACGGAACATTTGGGACCATCGATAGCTGTGCTAGCACGAATTCAAAAGTCATCGTGAATGAGGGCTTGAGAGTGCTGGCCTTGTTCACATTGTTGATCATACTAAATTCCCAGAAACTGTGACTATGGTCTGCTCAGAATAGTTAAAGTATAAACCACAGAGCAGGCGTCTGCAATAGGGATTGGCTAGCTGCCCTAGTAGACAGGTATTCATGAATATGAGTGGTCAGCTATTATTATATGTTACTGGAGTGGTCAATCTCAGCGAGCGGCACCTTTGGCAAGTGCCTGAAAACCATACCACAGGTTGGCCCAAGCCTCGTGAGTGAAATTGGGTAGACAGAACCCTTAGGGTCTGTTGATAGTTGTGCTATCACAAAGTCACAAGTCATTGTGATCGAGGGCTTGAGCATGTTGGCCTTGTTCCCATTGTTGATCATACTAGATAACATATTCATTATGACCTGCAAAAATAAATGCAAAAAACGCTTACAAATTCTTGAAGCTATCGCAATTAAAAAACAAAAAATCCAACATAAATAAAATATGATTTAATACTGGTACAAGCATCTTTTATATATATATATATATATATATATATATGTGTGTGTGTTTGTTTGAAACAGTACAGAAGCGTATTATGGCATAAAAAGCAAGAAATTTTATATTATAGGCCATGATAGATTTAAAATAAAAACAAAAACACACACCGGTCGACCGGTTTCGTCTCCTCTCATCAGAACTGTTAACGGGGAACACAAATTATGAAGAGAAAAAAAAAATAGAGAAAGTCTGTCATGGATGACGTGAATGAATGGACAGGGAGAAGAAAAAAAAATTATAATTATAAAAATTATACAAACAAAGATGCTAGAAGCACAGCACAGCAAGTCCAAGCAAACAATCTCTTTGTTTACAAAGAGCAGGTCGCCTGGAGCTGATGTACAGCATCTCCAACACCTTAAGACGGGAATAATGAGTGTGCTCTGGCCAAAACGGAAAACCAGTTCACACTAACACACATATATATATATATATATATATATATATATATATATATATATATATATATATATATATATATTAGTATGCTCTCCAAGTGTTGAATATTTTATTTAATGTGGGCTAATATTAATAGCTTCTTATAGGGAGAAATAAAAAAAAAAGGCAAAACTTATTAAGTGCTACAAGGGACAGGAAGAGGTGGAGAGCCATGATCACTTACGTCCTGAAGGGATATGGCACATAAAAGAAGAAAAGATTTTACATTTAGTTGACTGATGTTACCTGCAGCATCCCAACTCCAGAGTTTCGTAGATGGACTCTCCGAGAATCACTCCATCCATTCGTCAGTAGGTATCAGCAATTGACTGTTTATAATTCTCGATTTTTCTTTTTTATATGCACTTTTCTATGGTGCAAGGTTTTCATTCGTGCATGTGGGTGGGTGTGTGCTCATCGACAGAAAGTAAAATGTCAAGGTTATTTGACCTGAACATTTTTTTTTTTCAATTTGCACTCACTCCTTAACCTTTTCTCACTTTTTCCTTTTCTTTCAATTGTAGCCATTTTGACTTCCAGTTTTCTAGACATATTCTGTCGTCGTTAATTCCTGAGCATTCTAGTGTTGTGTAATATATATAAAAAAATAAAATAAATAAAAACAAAAAAATCACATTGTTTTTGGCACGACCTTGTTCCCAATAACCGTTACACACAACTTGATTGTAGATGCTTTCAGACTTCAAGACTTTCCCAAGAATACATGGATGTAAACAAAAGAATTCTATCTATTACACAGAACGTCGATTCTTGAAAATGACTGAGATGGTCGAAATTACTTGAATAAATCAATAATAAAATACGTGGAACCCACAATTTCGAGCACAATACTCAACACTTTATCCGAAAATTAGAAAAATACAATAAAAAAATTAGACAGACAGACCTTGTTGGTTCCTTTTAATCAAACTTGTGTGTGTGTGTGTGTGTGTGTGTGTGTGTGTATATATATATATATATATATATCTGTGAGCTATAATCTCCAGCTATTCAAGTGTAATGTCAATCGACATCTCCAGTTGCCTTGATCTATCCACTACACTCATCCTTTCTTCTATCACTCCTAACTGATCTTGCTCTAAATTTTCTGTAACCCCTTGCGTCCTAGTGGCTTCCTGCCTTGCTTGGGGTGAAATGCTTAAAAAAAAAAAAAAAATATATATTTGATTGGTTGATCAGAGTAAAGCCCCACAAACCTTATAAACCACCACTTATTTTCTTTTTTTGTAAAAAGAGGTTATATTTTCTTTTAAATCTAAATAAATCGTTCAATTGCCAGTAATTTACAAATTGCCTGATGAGACGCATTGATATGCATCGAAACACGACTGCAATTGTGTAGTGATTTTGACGTTTTCAGTGTAATATCCTAATATATATATATATATATATATATATATATAGTATTGCTTTAAACATTATGTTTAGTCATTACATGTGTTTGAGCAGAGATCCGTTTTTTTTTAACAATCTACATCTACTGGCCTGTGTATCCGAGAGTCTTAATAAAGATAATGTGTCTTCCCCACCAGCGTCGCCCTTGTTGGGAGAATCACTGTTAAACCCAGTCTGCTTTTAGATCCCTCAGCCACAGAAAACTTTGACATTTAAGCAAAGTTCATATATATATATATATATATATATATATATATTTTGTTATGTCAAAAAACGACATTATTACGTCATTATTTTTGCACCAACCTAATATATTTATATATACACCTAGTGAGCCAGACAAACCTACCTAGGTTTCACCTAAACAGATCATCAGGGAAAGTATGGCCATACTTTCCCTGATGATTCATTTAGGTGAAACCTAGGTAGATTTGTCTGGCTCACCCTGTGTATCTAGGTCTGCTCTACAGTTGTATTGAGCTCTTTTTTTAGTTGATTATTCGTATTGGGGTTTTTTCTTTGGGCTTCAGACCTGCATCTGTGCGATTTTTTTCGGCAGAAGTTCATGTTTGTAGCTCTTTCTTTTTTTAAAACCTTTTTTTCCCTTGAGATTGATTTGATTATTGGCAAATCAAAAATTCGAGGGTTTTTCGAAACGAGTCTAGTTATCTATATTTGTACATATATATATATATAAGATAACAATATATAAATTTTTATATATTAAGAACAATATTGGGGAAAAATATATGACATAATGTATGCTGAAGTCCTAAAAGACGAAACGTGTCAGACAAAAATGTTTTCCACTTTGTCATACATTTTCCCATATATATATCTCATTATTATTATTATTATTTTACAAAAGATTAGTTAATATCTTTCATGTTTCGACTGTTAAATATTATCTTGATGACACCAGACTACTGTGTTAGAATGTTACTTTTCAAAGTAATTATACTTTAGCAGGTGTTCAATTAGTGATCAATGTCCTTGAAGGAGATCAGAAAATTGAATTTCAATGGCTTCCTGTTCCGACTTTACAATCTTCTGACCATTCTTATTGGCACAAGTCTATCAAACTAATTGCTTTTCTTAGTTCCTTCGTTTTCATCCAAATGTGAAAATCTAGGGATTCTGTCTGCATCAATCTTTGCTGAAATTGCATCCTGACAAGCAAAACAGATGTCCCCCAAATTATTTACACTTCTCTGTCAGAAGTCATAGATCATTTGTCTATGTGGGGTGAAGAATTAATTTCTACTCAAAACTAATTTCATCTTGGAAATAAGGATTAAGGTTAGGGGTATGGTTTTTAAATCGAGTTGAAATTATTTCCGAGTTGAAATTCGTTCCAAGATTAAATTGGTTGTATGACCTTTCTTTTTAACCATGGACCACATTTACTATTTTTTTTTTTTTTTTTTTGTGGAACCTCATAACAATTCGATAAAAAAACTTATTTTATTTTTTACTAATAGATAAGTTTAGGAATTGTATTATAGAAATAATAAATGTTATTTATTTTGAAGTAAAACTAACTTAGAAGAAAATAAACTTGTATTTAACAACTAAATTCTATGGAACATTTGTGTACACTAGTAAAATAACTCTATGATATAAACCATTTTAAAATATGTAAGTAATTAATAAATTTTAAAAAGTGCAGATTTATTCAGTGAGATCCCTGTGGTTGATGCTACTCTGTGTTTTTTTTTTATATTCTGCTCCATTGATTCCAATGATAGTTGAAGATCACCCCTCTTCACAATGTCGAGTCTATTACTATATTAATTAATTTATATTAATATATTAATATTTTATTTTATTAATATTTAAAATTAACATTATTATTTATTATTAATATATTAATTTATATAATAAATTATAGTTTTTATATAATTTTCCTTATATATATATATATATATATATATATATATATATATGTATGTGTGTGTCTTTCCTTAAATATCCTTCTCAGTTTTTATGCAACTTTCGTAATCAAAACATCCGTTAGAGTAAAAGGGACGCTAAAACTTACATCTCTTGATCTTGTTTTCTGCTAGTTTTAGAATTGTTTTTCTAATTTTAATATGACATAGATTACTATAGAAATTCCAATTCACAGCTGTAACAACCGTACTGAAGTGAAACTGCTCTATGGACCACTAAAAAATTACTCAATTTGTTCTTTTTTTTGTGTGGATCCTGGTTAAGAACCAATATTCTAAAGTTGGACTTTTGGCACTGCTTTGGATTTCTTCAATTTCCATAGTCTGTCTGCATAAGACTGGAATGTGGTTGCCACCAAAAACAGCACTTGGATAGTTTCTACAGTATGGAACTGCATTCCTAAATCTCTTATTGATTGGGTACCTACTGTAGCACAAAATCTCATTTTACAGACCAATTAGCTTGAGAAATTAGTTTAATTTACATTTAAAGCTCCACAACTACAGCCTTATGCCAGGCTAACATAATCATAATAAATAACTATTTTGGGTGCTTACCTTGCCACAAATTTCAACCAGCTTATTTTGCTGATCAGTTTGCTAGTATATTGAGTGCGATTCTTCTTTCTTTTTATGTGCAATGTCCTTTCAGAATGTAGGTGATCATGGCTCTCCACCTTCCTCTATCCCTTGCAGCTCTCAACAAGTTCCTTCTCTCTGCTACCTCCCCCAGACCACATTCTGTCATCTACCTGCTCAAGCTGCTCAAGGTATGTCACGTGCTGCTTTCTCTGGTCTCTCTTTCCCTCAACTCAACCTGTGAGTATCAGATTCTCCAGGCCCTCCATCCTCATTATGTGTCTCAGAAACTTCAGCTGCCTTTTTCTGATGTTAAGTATAAGCCTCCTCCTTGTTTGCATCCTCTCTAAGACCTCATCATTGCTCACACGCTTGGTCCATGATATCCTTAGCATTCTTCTGTAGAAACACATATTCGCCGCCTCGAGTCTCTTCTTCATCTTTGAGGAAATCTTCCAACTTTTGCTGCTGTAAAGAAGGACAAAAGTCACATAACAGCTCAGTATTCTTTTCTTTGTTACCAACAACCATTCTGAAGTAAAATTGCTCTATGGACCACTAAAATATTATCGTGGAGCCCCAATTTGCTATTTTTTGTGTGGACTCACAGTAATATTACATGGACCTTCAGGGTGCATATAGACCCTGGTTGGTTTGGTTTGCTTTGCTTTGTTTAACGGCATATCAACACCTCAATGGGTTATTTAATGCTGACAAGATTTTTAGGGCAGATTTGTATGAATAGAATATGTATTCTTTGTAAGAAATCAGTTTGTAGATCAGGATTGGTTTATTTTGTTTTACGGCATATCAACAGCTCAATGGGTTATTTAATGTCGACAAGATTTTTATTGCTGCTAATATTTTTTTTCTTGAAGCAATAGAAATTTGGTTCTACAGAAGGGTGCTGGGGATTTCACGAGCCAAATAAGTGAACAACAATGAAGTTTTAGATAAAATGGAAACAAAAAGGAAACATATATATATAGTTTGGTTTGATTTATTTTATGGCATATCAACCTCAATGGGTTATTTAATGCCGACAAGATTTGTATTGCTGGTAATAATTCTTTCCTTCAAAAATTCATTGCTGGTAATAATTTTTTACAAAAATGTATTGCTGGTCCTAAAACCTATTTTTACACTTTCATAGGGGTTAACTATTTTCCCATAGCTGGGACCCTAACAGGTGCTACCACCCTGGTTCAGGGTGGACCTGGGAACACCAGCAATTAAAAGGTGGTTCCACACTCCTCAAAACCTCCTGATCAGAAGCCTTGTTGCCGAATGAAGTTTATCATCTTACCCAGGATGTGGATGTAGTTTATCGTCATACCCAGGATGAAGACCCTGGTTGAGAATCACTGGTCTACAGTAACATATATCTTCACATGATAGAGCACTTCCTTGATTATCCAGGCGTGAAATGAACAGAAAAATTGAAATCATCCAAACATTTTCCAATTATCTGAACAGTCGCAACATTTGTCCAAATCAAAAAATAGTAATTTTTTTTTCATAATTTTGGAAGGATGAGTCTGTTTACAATATTAATCCAGTGTAAAATCAATCCCTGTTCTAAGAAGTACTGGATTTCTTTATTCTCAGAAAGGTAAATTAATGTGAAATTCAAAATAAATTTAATAATTCTTCATCTGTCTATACTTCTGAGATGAGGTATTGTAACTATTTACACTATTTACATTGTTCAAACTGTTGTCCTCATCTTGCTAGAAAAGGGGAAATGCTAAAGAAGCCAGGTCTAGATTAATGCTCGACATGCGTACATATAAATTTTAGATCAAAATAGAATTCTTTTCATTTTTCAATTTTCATTCAAATACTCAAATTTTAGGAATACGTTTTCACCATGTTTAAACGGAACGCTGATCATATCAGTTATCTGTTTGGATAAGTCTTGTTCTTAGGTCCATCGTCTTTGTCATGATGAATTAATAATGTTAAGTATATTTTATGAATATGTCCTGAAGATGATTTATTAGACCGAAACGTCTGACGTTGACATTATATTAACATTAAAACAGCATAATTGCATATAAGGATTTTTGTTTGTTTTTTCCATATATTTTTCTTCATACTGTCGGATCTATATCCATATATTTGCTTACATATATATATATATATATATATATATATATATATATATATGTAAAATATAATATAAAAGGCTCAAACACTAATGGCATGTCTACCCCAGTGAGCGAAATAAAGAGTTCAGTTCAACATTCCAACCAACTGAAGAAGGCCGGAGCATACAATGGCCAAAATGTTGTAATAAATATGGCAACAAAGATGAGGACAATAGTCCGAATAATGTAAATAATGTTCTTTCTTTATATCAATATTCTATTCTGGTATAAGCAGTATTCCCCTACAAATACTTTATTTTAAATGCCATGTCCCTTGAGGATGTCATGGCTCTCCACAGCTTCCTTTCCTTTATTATTAGGTTGGTGCAAAAATAATGACGTAATAATGTCGTTTTTTGATGTTAAAAAATACGTCAAAAAACAACATTATTACGTCATTATTTTTGCACCAACCTAATATCTGTAAAATGTCATGTCTTCTTGAGAAGGAGAAGGATGGGCTTCATCAGGTTTACTTACAGAACATAGTGTCACACAATCAAGTGTAGCATATTACAGAGATGCTGGTACATTGGGAAAAAGGCTTTAAAAATAAACTGGAAAATTAGAAACACAATTTTTCCATAGACTGAAAGTATACTGATAACAAAACCAGAAAAACGCTACTTTTTCAATATGCTGAAAGTATATAGTGATAACAAGGCAAGGAAAATGAAAGAAGAGGATATTTGTTTTTATTTTCTCTCCCCAACCCTGGGGTTGAGATGCTGACAACAGTGAGCATAGAAGCCATCTTTTTTTGGTCAAATTAATATTAAGTGATGGCATTTTCTTAAGTGTCCAATCGACCCTGCACAGAAGAATAGATTATATTTTAACAACCTCAAGTGCCAATGTGGGAACAAAATAAAGTGTCAACGGGCCACTTGTTGAATGAAGTGGTAATGGTCCATTGACAAGACTTGGATTTTAAGAC
>OZ010615.1:38764913-38784913 GCA_963932145.1 Acanthosepion lycidas | reverse complement strand
ATGTACAGGTTCGGGGTTTATGTATCTTATTTGAATTGTTTGCGACGATGGATTCTCACTAATTAAATCATTAACCTCTGTATTTGTTTTTTGTATGAATGATTCATGAATTTATAAATTCATTGTACCTTTATTGAAATATATATATATATATTATATATATATATATATATATATATATATATATTTAATCTTCAAAAATTTAAATGCAATGTTAACTGAGAAAACTTCTGTCCATCTGATTATGCTTTTATTGTAATGTTTCTGTTTTCTAATTCTTCCACATACAGTAACCCTTGCATCTTAGTGGCTTTACTGCCTTATTATCTTAGTTATTATCTTTTAGCTCTTCATTAGTACAATGCGATTTTTGAACATTCGACAAACAACTTTTGGTCCTTAAAGCAGTGGGAAATAAAATTTTCATGATTAGTCAAGCAGCTTTCTGAAAATCTCTGTTAAGTTATTTATTTATTTCTTTTTATGTGCTGTGGCTTTTCAGGACATAGGTAATCATGGCTCTCCACTTATCCCTATCCCTTGTGGCTCTCAATAAGTATCACGCATCTCCCAACTCCCCCAGACCACATTCTGCCATCAACTTGCTTAAGCCCACCAGGTATGTCATGTGTTGCTTTCCAATGTCTCTTTTTCCTTCTATTTGACCTGTGAGTATCAGATTCTCCAAGCCCTCCTTTCTCATTATGTGCCTCAGAAATTTCATCTGCCTATTCCTTATGTCAAGTATAAGCTTCCTCCTTGTTTGCATCCTCTCCAAGACCTCATTGTTGCTCACATGCCTCTCCATGATATCCTCAGCATCCTTCTGTAGAGCCACATCTCCGCTGCCTCGAGTCTCTTCTTCATTTTTGAGGAGACTGTCCAACATTATCTGCTCTATAGGAGGACAGATGTCACATACCAGCTCAGTACTCTTTTCTTTGTCCTCAAAGAAATCCTCCTGTCTCGCAGTACTCTCTGGGCAGAGTCAAGTTTCTACAGGGAGTTTTAGTCATCATATTTGTATGAATTACAAGCAAATGATCCTAAGGTAAAGTATGTCCATAATTTTTGCGGTAGAAATGTTTGCAAAGATTACAAGTAACCTTCTTGTTCAGCATTTGGAATGTGGGGGTGGGGATTAAAAAAATTTCAGATTAATCATAAATTGTTTTAACAGATCACACTGAAAATAAAATGAAACTTATCTTTTGCAGATTGAATTTTTGAAACTTAGAAATTAATTTCTTTAATGTTGGTCTTTTAATTAGATTTATCAAAATAAAGATTTTTGCTTTCTCATTTTTATTTATCCTATAAAAACCACACAGAACAATAAAGACAATATAGAACAAGAAAATTAAAAACTAAATGATATATTTATATTTTAAACAGGGTGTTTGAAGACCTCAAAATACTAATTATATATATATATATATATATATATATATATATATATATTTGAATAAAAACAGACCACGTTAAGGTTCCATGTAATAAATTATTTCACCATAACCCCTTTAACAGGTCTCTGGATCATCAGACTTTACTTCCAAAAATTGAAATGAAAAATGAAAAATGAAAAGAAATTCACACATTTTTGACAGACCACATCAAGAAAAAACTTTAACCTCCCAAACATGCCCGTTAAAGTAACGCGAATTAACAGCGTCTAAAAAATTTGAAAGAAAAACTGTCCTCGTGAAAGTAGTGTAGCTTCTTCCGTTAAAGTCGGTCTCCACCCCTCCACTCCTTAGCCATCTATATCTTGAGACTAGACACAATAAATTCGAACAACATCTAGCCGACACATTGGAGTTAAAAATTAAAAATAAGAATTTGAAATGATACATATGACACATTCATATCCTCTTTCCCACCTCACTTCCTCACTTCGTTAATTTTACGTATACTTGATGAGGTCCATCAAAAATGTGTGAATTTCTTTTCATTTTTCATTTCAATTTTTGGAAGTAAAGACTGATGATCCAGAGCCCTGTTAAAGGGGTTATGGTGAAATAATTTATTACATGGAACCTTAACGTGGTCTGTTTTTATTCAAACATATCTGCTCTGAATTTTACTTTGAGCTCACCGGATATCATCCTCCTCGGGTCTACCCATACGGATTACCTAAGTTTGCATAAACTATATATATATATATATATATAAAAGGTTGGTGCAATAATAATGTCGGTTTCTCGCATATGTTATTATGTTAGAAACCGACATTATTTTTGCACTAACCTTATATATATATATATATATATATATATATATATTAAAAAGGAGATTCTGGATTTAGTCATTATTTTTCATGAATTACAAGCATATTTTACTCAAAAGTAAAGACTTGCTGTAATAATTGCAGTAAAAACATCTGCAAAAACTACAAGTAATCTTGTTCAGTGGAGAGAAAAAAACAGTGGAGAATGTGTCAAATTGATCATAAATTGTTTTAAAAAATCATATTGAAAATAAATGAACTAATGGTAGCTGATTTAAAAGTTACCAGACCATGGAGTGCCAGATTAAAGAGGTCGAACTGTACAAGGAGTTTCTGGTTTTAGTCATATTTCTGTGAATTACAAGTACATTGACTGTAAAGTTTAGTTTGTTTGATTTACCAGCATATCAACTCTTGTGGGTATTTTAATGATGTAAAGATTGTTTTGTTTATTGCTTGGAATGTGAAAATAAAGAGACAGGCATCCGATTGATCATAATTTTTAACAGATCACACTGAAAATAAAATGAAACCTATTTTTGCAGATTTTAATTTTTTTAAGCTTACAAATTAATTTTTTTAATGTTGGCCTTTTAATTAGATTTATCAAAATAAAAAATTGTTTTTTTCATTTTTATTTATCCTATAAAAACCACACAGAACACTAAAGACAATATAGAACAAGAAAATTAAACACTAAATTATATATTTATATTTTAAATGTGGGCGTTTGAAGAAGCCTACAATGCTCTGACATTGCCCCACAGTACTAAAGAATGGATAATACTTTATTAAAAGGTTCCCTGATTTCACTTCCTTCTTTCTGTGGGGTACAGACTTGTGACTCAGTTGATGGAACTATTGTCAATGTTTAACTGATATTTGTGGCCTAGCATATGGTGCCAAAAACAGGTAATGAATAATTTAACATACAAGGATCAGCTGTAAAGTTCATAGGTTGACCAAGATATGAATGTAAGTAGACATACCAGTTGGCAGACTAAAAAACATGTAAGTGTACCAGAATACAACAGCTGGTCATCCTAATATATTACAATTATTTTCTTTTATTCTTTACATATTGATTAATTCATTTTCTATGGCTTATCAACCCTTTACAGGTTATTTAAAGCCAGAAAATATTTTTTTAGAGTGTAAGAATTTTTTTGTGGGGGGTGGTGGATAATAATGATTTAGTGATACAAGTTTTACTAATTAACCCATAGCTGGGAGGAGAAGAAGTGGATTCATATCTTTCCCAAAGGTATTTTTCACATAAGCGAATATAACAAACCCAACTGGAATTGGAACTCAGCTTTCCACTTAACAATTCTGAGACATTATTAAGCCACTTGCACATCCAAGTTTACATCACTTGGTATTCCCAAGCAGTCACCCATCTAGATAATGACCAGGCTTGACATTGCTTAACTTTGGTGATCACACAGGATCCAATGTTTCAACATGAAATGACTGTATGCTCTTCTTTAAATAGATAGACCAAAATGAAATCATGACTTTTTAATTTGTCCTGCTCTTGTAAGTTGATATAATCAAATCTTACACAGGTACTTATTTGAAATTAAAATCACAGATATTCCTGATGGTGCAGAGGTGATTTTTTTTTGAGGGAATGTCTATTTAAGAATGATTTCTTGATGGTGGGGATACTTAATCAAGCAAATATACTATACATTGCCGTTGTTCAGTAAATAAACCTTTAGATTTCATTCACTTTTCACTTACATTCTGGTATACTTGCATGTCCTTTAGTCTGCCAAGTGGCGTGTCTACTTATATTTATATCTTGGTCAGCCAATGAATTTTCCAGCTTACCCTCTCATGTGCCCAAATAATGTAACTTTCTTTTTCATATGAGGGTCCTTTAATTTTCTCTCAATTAAGGATGGTGGACAGAGTTACTTTCCAGCTGACCCTTGTAAATAGTGAGGTGTAGTAAATGGATGAAAAATATTTTAGAATAAGGAAATTAGGGATTAAAATGAATGGTTTTTCAAAGAGTGAAGTGTAAACGTCATCTAATCAAGAATTAGGCACTGGATTCTTCAGTGTATAAAAAGATATTAGGATCACTGATGTTCTTCAGACGGGCAATTGAAACTGTCTCAGCACACATTGGACATTTCTCTTCTGCTTCCAGTATTCTGCAATTGACAAAAAAAAAAAAACATATCCATATTATTTATCATTAATATTCATTAAAGTAACATTATAAAGTAGAATTATTACATGACAGTTTGACTATTCATTCAAAATGTGTGAAAAGATACAAATATAAAGTATTTTAAAGTATAAAAGTAACAAGTGATGAGGTTTTTATCCAATTGTTGAAAATTCTATGATACAAAAGAACCACATAAACAAGAAAAATTTGTGTTCAATTAAAGGATAACATCAACTATTTTATAAAAGGTATAGTTTATAAAATATTGCAAAAAAATCATTTATATTAGCCCTATTCTATTAGTAATGCTTGCATTCATTCCTGACCACTGACAATCCCTTTCTTCCTCATTTTCAATGCATTCCTATAGTAAAATCATTAGCAATGCATTTACATTATACATATAATAGCCCTATTCTATCAGTAATGCTTGCATTCATTCCTGACCACTGACAATCCCTTTCTTCCTGATTTTCAATGCATTCCTATAGTAAAATCATTAGCAATGCATTTACATTATACATATAATGGCCCTATTCTATCAGCAATCAATGCATTCCTATAGTAAAATCATTAGCAATGGAAAGTCTCAAAATCCCCACATTTTGCATAAATTGGTTGATTTGTGAGGTCTGATTCCCCCATACAGCTCCAGTAAGTACTGGACCCCTCCTGCTATTCTCTACGTTTACAAGAGACAAATCAGACTGAAAACAGACTACTTCTGCCATATCTGGGCTAGAGTTTCCTAGTCTTCACTTTCCAGCCTTGTGGGTGATGAATTGTTTTCTACCTTACAACCCCTTTCCCAAAAACAAATTGCAAGCCTCTTGTGTTACTCAATCACTATTTCCATGGAAAATGTTCAAACAAGCTACATTCTTTAGCTCCCCCAACTCTAATCCTCTCATCTAAGACCCATCACACCATATACATTGAGGCAAACCACCCTCATTCCCTTTGTATTCCATTAGTAAAGAGTAAGTCCCTCTCAGATAGCTTCCTCCCCAAAACCGGAGGATACTTTCCCAACCACTACAATCTTAGCCTCTTCAAGACTACAGCTAACTGTTATCTATCACACAACAACTGCCTTCAGTAACCTCTACTTTGAGTGGCCCTTGGGCCTTGTATAGGGGGAATATTAGTAAAAGAAAAAAAATGATATTGATAAAACCCTGAGATAATATCAAAATGTAACATTTATTTAACATCTTTCATTATTACATGATCTACAAAATCTGTGCAATTCTTAATCATCAAGTCTTTTGGACATCTTGACTTGATGGTAGCCTTGTTGGGCTGTGAGGAATTGGTGGTCTGCTACAAAAGGCCAACACATTATAATCTAGTGGGTTTGAGTCCAGGGTGTAATCTAGCAGGTTCGGGTCCAGGTCCAGTATGTAATCTAGCAGATTCAGGTCAAAGTTGAAGGAGAGACACAAGTTTGCTGGCCAAAAATCAGCAAATTATAGCTTCTTTGTGTGCCTGGGAGTACTATCCCAGATCTACATATTGTTGCTCTCTAGATAGCTGTCCTTGAGCCATGATGAAACATAGTAATTCAGGACTTTTTAGGAAGCATCAGCTTCTATTCTTTTCTACAACACTGAAGGTATCATCTTTTTCATTTGATCTTTCAAAGAAACCATTTTCCGCAATTTAAATGGTGAAATAATAATATTTTCTTCTAGGATAAAATACATTGTATTTCATGTTATTACCCACTTCTAATTTTTCCTACCCTTTAGAAAACAAATGAAGGAATTCATGGAAACATTTACATGATTAATGTTCAGGATTTTTCATTTAATACATATAAAGAAAATGAGATAATAGTCAGACGATGTGGCAACAAAAGTCTTATGAATTTCACTGGATTTGCCAAGTTATTGAAACTCAAAAAAAAAAAAAAAAAAAAAAATGTTGTCATTAAAAGTCATAATTACAAAATATGTACAAAATTTACAAATTTTTTTAACAAAAATTTGAAAATTTGTCTATAATAGGGTGGGTTGTGGTGTGGTCAACTTGCCACAACACTTAATTAGAACTCGGTTGCTTTACTGCAGCAGCTATAATTGAGTGGATTGGGTAATTTGTCAGTATGTCAACAAGGCTGGTAGATTTCTTTGTCCTGCTTCACTTGAGTAAAGATTAAGCCTTTCTCAATTCCACTTGTTTGTTTGATGACAATCATCAGTAGTTAGACCCAAATTCTGTCATAGTGTCCTTAGAGAAAATCAATAAAATTGATTTCCAGCACAGCCTGGTGGTTGCTTCTGGTTATGGCTGAGTGCCAGTGGTTGGCTTGAGGAGGAGAAAAATTCTTTGATAAATGAACTAAGTGTATTCTGTAGACTTAACATAATTTAATGTAAAGAGAAAAAAAAAAGTCTGAAATTCCTCTGTATTCACCATTTCTGCATGTTTGGTGAAATGTGAATGTATCATCAAACCTAATCTTTTTCCTCTTCTCATAAAAAATGACAGCCAAGTGAAATATGCATTGGCTTATATAGGGAAATCTTTCCCAATAACAATGATTAATGACTTCACTTTACCTAGCCAGGCCCCAGAAAATGACAATTTACAATGCTCATAACTCACATTTCATTATCTCCATAATTCTGTAAGTTAACTGACTGACCCACCCACCAGTAAAGGACTTCTGCCCCCTGCCTAGTCAGAAATTGAAAACATTGATAATTATAAAAACTGAAGATACCTGTCAAAGAAAAGAGACATCTGTTTTCTCTCTATTCCCTACCTTCAAATTAATTTCACCCTTACCAGCTTTCAAACCTTGTACTAACCATTTTAAAACAAACACTGTGACCACCCAGGTGGAGTTCATAAAAAAACAAAAACATATCCAAGTGTGGCCTATCAACACATCAATCCTGTTCTGGCTGAAAAGGCATTTTGCACTGATATCTGCATTTGAAAATACATTAATCTTATTTAATCAGATATCAATATTTATGATTTCAGTCTATCAATTTCTGGTCCAGAGTTCATACCTCCCTGAAACTAGTGTTGAATTTACCAAACCTGGTTTTAATTTTCTGTCTATTTAAATTTTAACCCTCAAACACCATCTTTACATTTCTACATATGAAATGTTGATTTCTGGGTTGGTAAACTGTTACATGTCAATGTAATGATGACAAAATTATGAAAGCAACATTTATGTGAAATGTAAGATCCATGTTCTGAAACTAGTGGAAACTTTGGTTGTCCAGTCATTGATTTTGTGAGCTGTTGTATTTCTTTATATGAAACAGACTGCATAACATCCAAAATAGCATTCCAAAGTTCATCTTTGATCTGTTCACCAATGTAAATCTTCATCTTTAGAATACTCCACAAGTTTTTAGTCAGTTAAGATTGAGCAAATAAGCTGGCCACTTCATCAAGTGTCTTTGAAATTCATTTTATTAGTGTTCATTTGGCTTCTTTTTCATACATAAAAAATCATAATCTTTCTGAAATTGTTTCATTTCTTCTTGAATCATGATTCTGTGTGTGCCTTCAAAAAAAAAAAAAAAAAAAAAATTGATATTTGTTTGAGCTGCCATGAAATGTCCATGGGCTCACTGCTTACAATCTCATTCCAAATATCACACTAGTTCTGTTTTGTTGATGTCTAAACTTGTGAGAGGTGTGTTTCTGTGTTTCTGATAGTTGCTATGCAACTTTTGCTCTGTTTAGTCCACTGAGCATTTGGTAATGAAAAAAGTAAAAAAAAAAAAAAAAAAAAGGTTGACAAATCAGTCTTCATTTCATTAATTTTCCTTTGGGATGTCTTTTAAAGGGGGGCTTAGAATTCAGTCTAACATGTTTTATCACTTCATAACGACCCCACCTCCAAAAAAAAAAATCCTGTTCTTTTCAAAACTTCCTCTTTGACGCAATACCTACATTTCATAGCTTAACAAAGATGAATTTATATAACTTCTCTCTTGATATAGGACATAAATGAGTGAAAGAAAATCCTTAACTTGCTCTTATCAGACCTGAAGTTGTCCAAGAACTTCAACAAACTTCTTCATAGTTCAGTGCAGGACTGAATTTAGATGATGAGAGGCCCTATTCCACTTGTGAGGCCCCTTCAAATCTTGCATTCTCACAAATAAAGGAAAAAGAAAGAGTGTTAAATTAAACCATTTGAGTAATGCCGAGGATGATGACAGGTGTTTAAAATTACTGAAGGGTTGTTTAGTGTCTACAATGCATTATGACAGCATGCGTAAAAAAGGCCTATGGCAGTGTCAAAAATATTATACATGTTAGCTGGAGGCCCCTTAAATTTTCAGGCCCTAGGCTTCCTCCTGATAAGTGTATAGGTAAATCTAGCATTAGTACAGTGATACCTGCTATTTGTTTTTTGTAATTTCCAGTGTTGTTTTACCGTTCTCTTTATCCATTTCACATGAAGTGGAATGACTCTGCAGGAAATTTGGTTAACTGTCATTCTAGTCAATTTTTCTTGCTAGAATCTGACACATTTATAAGTCTACTATTTGTCTGTACTTTAAATATTGCTACCACATTAGGTCTTTATCTAGAGATTCTTGACAAAATTCAAAGAGGAATCTGCAATGTTATTGGTCTTGACCTGGCATGTTCCTATGACAGTGGGAAAATGACTTCTGTCACTTTCCCACTGTCATAACATAGCTCCCCTGTGCATTTTCTATAAATATTTTCACAGTAATTGTTCTGGTGAGCTTTCTATTCTTTTTTGTAGTCATTGGGGTTTCATTTTAAATGTTGTTATTTTTATTACTCATCCTTTACAGACAAACTGTTCATATGGGAACTAGTTAGAACTACATAAAGACTTTGAGATATTATGAAAGCTGTAGTAAGAATGGTAAGTAAGAATGTGTTGTTTTGTTGTAAGGAATACTTTGGCATATTTGGGTCAGTAATTGTGGCTAGCTAAGTTTAAGATAAGACAAACTGAAATCCAGCCTTCCCCTATATTATCCCTTTGGCCTTGTGCCACATTTTTGTATTATTCAAAATAAGTATTACTTTCCTTTTTGGTACTTTGTCTTCATGAACCTAAGTGCAGTACTAAATTGGCAGCTAATGTAACAGGGCAGTGACCTTGGTTGAGTCATACTAGTGCATGAAAAGTACTTAGAGATTTGAGAGACTTGATAACTCTGAGTAGCAAAGGAGTAGAGATATTGGAAGGAGAAAAATATAAGAGAGTTGGTTATTTGAACTGGAGTCTGATGAAAAAAATCCAGTTCAAAAATATTAATTTAAACTCATAAAATACTTATAAGGACAGCCTCAGAAGAGTTTGAACTCAAAGTAAGTAAAATTTAGTAAGATTCAGTATAACTGAGGCCACCCCCGGGCCCAACTCCATGCCTGGGAAGTTTGGCATGAGATGATTGATGAGTTTGCCAAAAGTCCACAGGATCTTTGGTTGCTCTAGGGTTTATTTAGAAACTTATTTGTCATATTTGCATTGATTTCAATGTAATTTTGGAAAGTTAAAACTCCTGTTTACACTATTTACATTGTTCAAACTGTTGTCTTCATCTTTATTGTCATATTCATGTTGTTTTGTCATTTTGGCTGTTGTACACTTATATAAGTTGTAATTTTGAACTGAACCCTATATTTAGTCCATGGGTCTAGATTGTTCTAGTTTCATGCCTTTTCTGGATATCTCTTTAGTTTCAGTTATTTCCCTTTAGTAACTCATGTGTGTGTGTATTTGGGTAGCAGTCTCTCTTTTCTAATATATATGTATATATATATATGTATATATATATGTGTGTGTGTGAAAATATTGTAGAAAATAGGAAACTGGTTTGGTAAATAATCCAAAGTTCCTTAGTATTTTTGTTATTATTTTTAAAAAATAGTGCTCGATACGAAAGTAGAGCATAAAAGATTCCCAAAAAAAATTTGCTTGAAGATGGAACAGAGCCTACTTTAACTCAAGTTAATTCAAATATTATTTTGAAGTTTTCGGCTCTTGTCTTGAAACATGAGACCTCTTATGTAGCGAGTTGGAATCATATTTTTAAATAAATAATTATATATATATATATATATATATATATATATATATATATATATATATATATATATATATATATATATATATACACACACACACAACACAAAATATGTTAAAAGGCCAGAAAAAAAACTTAACTGACTTTATCACTTCTTTACCTCACCAGTTATGGATTGAATAGCAGGACAGACATCAGTGGCATAGCTAGTGTTTTTGCATTCCCAGAAGGAATACAATATTACAATGCACATTAACCCCGTAAAGTTTGTATGTATATATATATATATATATATATATATATATATATAAAATCAATGACAAAATTATTTGTACACCCATTAATTTTTTTATATTTTTATCCATTTCTCAAAATCTAATGCCCATATGAGGCCAGGTTTTTTTCCGTGTTTCTGTTAACGTGGGGTTTACAACACCTCTTTGATAAATTATGAAATAAAAGTACAATTGTGTTTATTTATTTATTTTTTAAAAATAAAACTGGAGATATGTAAAAAAAGAAAGACATTACTTTTTTTTTTTATTAGGTTGGTGCAAAAATAATGACGTAATAATGTCGTTTTTTGACGTATTTTTTAACGTCAAAAAACGACATTATTACGTCATTATTTTTGCACCAACCTAATAACTGGGAAAACTTTAAAAACTTTATACAATATTGAAAGAAAGATAACTTGTTTTTATTTATATACCCTGTTTTATTTAAAAAGAAAAACAAAAAACATATTGTACTTTTAATTCATAATTTATCAGTATTTTTCATATTTATTTTAATTCTAACAAGCAAGGAGTCATAAATTAAATGCCATGTTAACAGAAACATGGTTTGTTTTTCTTTTAAAAATATAAAAAATGCAATGTCTTTTAATTCTGTTTTAAGTAGTTGAAGTTATTATTAGCAGAGTAGTAGACTAAGAATTAAAAGTCTGATAAAATTAATTGCACTTTTCAAAACTGAAATAAATGTTATCATACTTTTAATTTTTAGTCTATTTTGCTTAATGAAACTTCAACTATCTAAACAAAAAATAAAACATTGCATTGTTTTACTACTGTGAAAACTTGTAAATTGAAAAAAATAGCTATTTTTGGACTTTAAATAAAGTTTCTGCACTTAAAAAAATATTAATTTTCAATTTTCCATTTGATATTTCTGGAAAAAATTCAAATGCATGTGATATCCTTAAAGCATTGGAATTATTTCAATTTATTTATCTATTTTATAATTTATGAAAAGTAATGATTTTATATCCATATTAAAGCTAGGCCTATGATAAGATAAAAAAAAATCAATTGGTTCTCTTATTTATTTAATTTTTTTTCACTAACAGTTCACAGACATGAAAAATTGAAATCAAAGAATTGACACCAAAGTCTGGACTTCTCACATATGTGTGAAAAAACTGTGGATTCACTAAATTCATTTAATCCAACCCTACATCAAGCCCTTTAAAAATGTTCAAATTTTTTTCATACCTTTTGCACATGTCTTGTAAGTGGGGTTTATCCCCACTAGCTTACAGCACATTTTGGAGACAATATTTTTTTTTTTTTACTGCTGGCTATATCAAAGACAAATTAGCTTTATTTGAACCCTATCTTCTTCCTTATTGCTGCTATTTTTGCAAAATTTATTGAAATTATACTATTGATTTTTCTTTTCTGAAAACTCACTGCGGACACTCCCCCCACCACTGACAGCCGTCTATATTTCTGAGATGAGGTATTGTAATTATTTACATTGTTCCGACTGTTGTCCTCATCTTTATTGTCATATTCAGATTTCGACTGTTGTACACTTATATAACAGTCCAAACAATGTAAATAGTGTAAATAGTTACAATACCTCATCTCAGAAATATAGGTATGTTAAAAATCCTGGCCAAAACTGAAAAGCACTTTGTAGACAACCATCTGGCTTACTTAACAGAACGTTCTTTGTTTGAGAAGATAATTAATCTTGTCTATTTCACAGACAGAAGTCTATATAGAGTACACATGCACACAAGAGAGTGAGTTAAACAATTGCAACCAGAGAGAGATGGTTGTCCAAAGAAAACTGGTATGCCTCCCTCAAAGATGTGAATTAGAAAAAGTCTGCAATAAAAGTAATTCACTGCTAAGACATTAGCGCCACCAGCATTACTTGATAAACAGATGTCTCTCAGTGCCTCAAGGGTAGAGAAGGAATGATTGGGATGAAGTAGCCCCATAGCTATTGTTGTAAGATTTTACATTTCACCTCTAATTGAATTGCTAAAATTTTTTCAACAGTGTCATTTTCTTCCAATTAGCTGGTTTACCCCTTTTCATCTAGATCAAACAGTCAATTGAATTTTCACCCAGACCAACAAAAACCACATTTTGTGAGGTTCTCACAGGTAACACAATGAACTGAATTGCTAGATGGAACATCCCAGTGAAGGAAGTTAGGCTCCATTATTTTACTGTTAAAATTACTAGATGTGACTGTAAGCTCTTAGCTAAAAGTTTCTTTCTCACACTTCCAGCTTTTTGCCAACCCTGATCTTCAAAAATTTAAATGTGATCATCAATCATCATTTTCCTCTCAGTAACCCCTTGCATCTTAGTGGCTTTAGGACTATGCTTAGGATGAAATTATTAAAATTAATGAATTATTTATTAATTCAAGACTTCAAAATTGAAGACATTTCAAACAAATGGCCATGATTTGTTTATCTTGGAGCAGAACAAACTGGTTTTCTTTTCATCTTAATCACACAAACAAATGTTGCCATCAGTAAATGAGGCTTTAGATTTCAATAAGTATTTATTAATGAAGTGGCTAATAATGTGAGCTGCGAACTGTATATATATATATATATATATATATATATATATATATATATATATATGAATAAAATAATTTATTATTAACAACTTGATAGAAAGAGTCTTAATGATAAATAATCTGAAAATTCATATAGATTAAAAACCTGGGGAAATGAACCAAGAATTGTTTATCATCAAATTTTAAACTTATTTCCTTCATTGAGTCTTCATATAAGAAGTAAAAGATAACTTACAATGGGGATTAAATGACTGCAAGTCTTCTCAATACTACAACTCTTTTCCATAATAATTACTGTTTTTGATAATGCCATCATGGTTCCCACTTATCCCCTTATTTTCACTTTCTCCAGCTTCTTATAGGAGCCAACAACCAATATCCCCTGATGAGTGAATGGAGCAAATGCTGGAGGATCCATCTACAAAACTCTAGAGACATGATGCTGAAGGTAACATCAACCATGTAAGTGGCAAATTTTATATTTTTTGTATTAATCCTCTCTCTTTCTTTCTCTCTCTCTCTCTCTATATATATATATCTAAAGTAATGGATTTTTTAAATTTATTAATCCAACAGATTTTATCACTTTAAACATTATTATTATTATTAAGAGGAGGATGACATACAATGATGATGATGATAAAGAAGAGAGAGAAGCAGAAAAATAAGTGGAAAAGATAGTGTACGAAACTAAGCAGATGTGGTATTTTTACGATGAGAAGTAAGACACTATTCAGCCTTGCTTGATCGGCAAAGATTCTTCTTTTTAGCCAAGTCAGTTAAAGCATGTCAGACATAATGACAGTTCCCTCTGGTCAGGGTTACGCAGGTTCAAATTTTGCCATTGAGTTACTTCTTGAATATTCAGGACAGTAGACAAAAATGAATAAATACCCTGTTTAATAAATAACTGGAGCATCTACTCAACTATTAGTATCCACTAAAAATAATGTCTAAAGTGATAATATGCTCCCCAAAAAATCATTTTGGTTGAGTTCTCAGGGAGAAAAGTGAATTTGTAAACAGTGACTATTACTGCAAGATGCTTTGTTAAGACAAATCAAGTTCTCCAGTCACTGGTGTGTTTATCTAATATCAACTGACATGTGCATCATCTTATTCCACACTTATCCATTTTTTCATTTTCTTTTAGATCTACTTTGTGATCCATTGAAACAGTGAAATCCACTGTCTGGTATGTTTTCTTTTTGTTGAAGATTATCAGATCTGGTCTTTTGGACTGGATTAGGGGATTTGGTTGAATCTGAAAGTCTAGGAGATTTTATGCTATTCATTCTCTAGAACAGATTCTGGTTTGTGCTAATAGCATTTGCATGCATAATCAAAATAATTGCTTGCACAGTTCTCAGCAGATAACTTTTCCGACCCAGTCATGCCTAGTATTGGCTTCTTTCTAGACCAACACGCTACATTCATTGATTATGGAATTCATTGACTTTACTTTGAGCATCATCTACATTTGGTGTTTTCCTATGTTTTATCTTATCTTGGGCTTTATGTCGTTTGTTCTAAGGGTGTTGTTTTGGGTTGCTATTAAAAACGACTAAATAATTGTTTTTCTTCCTGTTTTTGAATTATCACCTTTGTAGTTATTATTAAGTACCAGCATACATATTAAGAAAAAAAAAATGGACTTACTTTAAAAATTCTGAATGGATTGCAGGAAAGTGACAATTTGGGCATTCAGTAAGATCCTTTTTCCTGATGTGACAACCCTAAAGATAATAATAAAGGAGCAATTAAAATAAATGGCACCAAAAACAATCCAAATTAGTATTGTTAATTCTTAATACAGTATTCCTTCGATTTTCCAGATTTTGATTAACTGGACATGAAAACAAGAGAAAAACTGAAATCATCCGAACATTCTTCAATTATTCAAACAAAATCCATTCTAATAATCCATCTCCAACTAGTGCTTTGAGAATTTAGAAAACTGTACTCAGTATTTGATAAAAATGCTGATCAGATCAGTTTCATTAATTCTAGTTAATTTTCCTCATACAAAAAACATACATATTTAAATTATGACTTTATGAATTGAAGTGCAGTACTAGATTGGCAGTTTGGTCTCATTTTACTCATAAAAATTGCTAGATGGAACTGTCTTCTATGCTAACAGTTTTTTCTCACCTGTGGGACTCTCTTCTGGCTTCCTGCTTTCCTGTCAATTACAATCTTCAAAAATTCAAATGCAATGGTAATCATTATCTTCTATCCTTTTGAATCTTTCTCTTATTTTCTTCTCTCCTCAGTAATGTTTTTCTCTTATTCTTTCACTATCAGTCTTTGCATCTTTGTGGCTTTATCACCTTGCTTGAGGGTGAAATGATTTAAGAAAAAAAATACCTAGGGTACTTGCTCAATTATCCGTACATGAAGAAAACATTTTTTTCAATTATCCAAACAAAACTCATTCTAATAAGCCATTTCTGACGAGTGCTTTGAGAATTTAGAAATCCATGCTCAGCATTTGATAAATGCGCTGATCAGATTAGTTCAATTAATTCTTGTTAATTTTCCTCATCATTTTCATACTAAGAACATACATATTTTAATTATTACAGCTTGGTCATGCCAGAGATTATGGTTTGTGTTACTCTCAGATCAATATGAACACTCAAGATTACAGACTACATTGACGATGAGATAAAATGGAAAATTTATTAATTGTATGGTTAGCCAAAGCATCTACTCTTTGGCTTCCTCAGGTTAGAAAAGAGAGCAGACAGTCTGGCAAAATGCATCACTAATAAATAATAATACATCCTACAAATGCAGAGACTGAATGGAGAAATGGATGAAATATATCCTATTGATTCCATCTGCAGATTCAGGAATATGAGATTCAATGTCTGTCTGAATTTCTGAGAAGAGAAATTATCAACCATGTCAATGTCTGTCTGAATTTCTGAGAAGAGAAATTATCAACCAGTGCCTTCAATTGGATTGTCATTATTGTCACAACGTTTCAGATATACAAACTGGCCTTTTAAGGTGTCTGTTGTATTCCGGAATTTTTTGAAATTACAAATCAGACTACTACCATTTCTAAAGTAGATTCCCACAAGGTTTGCGGATTCGATTGTATCCTTGGCAATTGTCTTAAAGAAATGTGTTCCTGAACCAACACTTGTTCTCTTCAAACTTTACAATAAATGCCTTGCTGCTTCTTGTTCTCCAGCTTGTTGGAAGTCCTCTGTAGTTCCTGTTTTTAAGTATTCTGGGGAACCTTCTGATTTTTCAAATTATTGCCCTATTAGACTCTTACCTATTTTTGGCAAAGTACTATATATTAAAAGTTTTATACCATTTATTAGCCACAAAACAATTTAAACATATACAAAATAAATATCATTAAATTTTGATCCTAATGAAAAGTTAATTGTACTGATGCTGGCATAATTATTATCTCAATTCCACATTACTTACCGTTGCAATACAGTAAGGAATATTTGTTTTGCAGTCTGGGCACACCAACTGAGTATCTGGGATGATAGAATCACAGTAAGGACATGGGGTCAAGTTTTCTTCTTCTTCTGTCTTGTCTCGCTTCCTAGATTCAGTATTTTTTACAGAATATAAAAAATATTAAGTGTTATTAGCATTTTTTCTAAATTTCTGGGATGAGGAGTTATTATTATCGACATTATTTACATGCAGACTGTTTTACTCATCTTTGTTGTTGTTATCGCAATAGATTAAATAAATGGTTCAGTTTGAAATTACCTGTAGGTTACCTGCATTGACATATACCTGGATAGCACAACAGCTGAAATGTGATAGCAACAACAAAGATGAGGACAATAGTGTGCATATAAATATAAAAAAACAAATGGTTTAAAATAGTATATCAAATATTATAATAAACTTCAAAGTATTATACTGAAAAATAGTCTGCAAGAAATATTTGAAAATTACAAAAACATAGACGCTCATGACTGTCCAGAGTTTCCTTTTTTATTATCTGTGAATTGTCATGCATTCTTAGGGAAAATAGTGGAGTGGTTTCCTGTTGTCTTTTCCATGTTTTAGAATTCTAATATTTCCTTCTTTTAGATTGGTTTCCACACAAGGTAAAAATGTATTAATGAAGAACTACTACCAATATGTAAATATAGAGGTACCTTATTGTAGAGCAGTGTTTAGTAAGTTAGTTTCAGAAGTTGTTATTACTGCTTTTAAGCAACTTTTTTATTAGGGGATTTTTTTAATCTTCCATTACTACTTATTGCTCTAAACAATATATATAATGGGTATGCATACTTGATCAGATATCCCTGATCTTTTTCAAACAATGCAATTAAAATCTACCAGCCTAGAGACCAAAATAAGAATTAATTACTTAAAAATTATTTGGTTTACATTTTAGATAAAAAAAATCTTGGCAGCTATAAACTTCAAATGGTGATAACCTTTTTAAAATAGGGCAATTGAGACTTTGCTGTAATTGCTTCCTGTAGCTTAATGGTCAAACATGCCTTGCTTGAAGGTAGTTTCTCGGATTAAAATGAGAATACAGGTTCGATTTCTGTCAAGAGGTATATTTTCTTTAATAAAACTTTGTGTTAAGCTGTTAAGTGGTTCAGGTGTGTATTTGTTACTCAGCACAAGTTTGTGAACTGATAGCCTTCAGCTAATGCAAAGTTGTGCTTTAATAAGTTGACCTGTTCCACCTGCAGTTGAAATAGGTTCTGCCCACTGAGTTGTATATAAACATGGTTTTTCTACTGGAGGGTGATCAATCTATTTGCCTGATGAAATTATATCAGATCAGATTAGATCAACACTTTGTCTCTAGGCCAGTAGATATTAATCTGTTTCATTTTTCCCACCATTGGTTCAATCAGCACGAATTTCATAAATAAAACTATGTTGAAAAATATAAGCAAAAAACCAAGATGTGGACATAAGTTTTTTTAATAACATGATGTTAATAATTGGTATTCTGAGAATAACAAAACTGCTTTCATTTAATCACCACAGATAATCTTTTCTGCCTACTCGTGGAGAGCAACACTTTATTCTGCCTTGGGCTCACATTTTCCACTGACATGAAGTGGAGTGATCAATTGCTACATCTCCTGCAAAGAAAGTTGGTTCTTTGTATAATGCCAAACAATTTTTCTCATCAGAATCCATCTTGCACATTTACAAATCTACCATTCGCCCGTGCATTCACTACTGTCGCCATATCTGGTCAGGTGCTCCTGCTGTACATCTCGAGAGTCTTGACAAAATCCAAAGAAGGGTCTGTAATGTAATCAATCTTGACCTGGCATTTCAACTTCAGTCACCTTCTCACTGACATGATGTGGCTTCTCTCTGTCTTTTCTACAAATATTTTCATGGCAAACGTTCTGACAAGCTTTTTACCCCGGTGCCTCTACTACATAAATTTAAGCATGCTACTAAATTGGCAACTAGGTCTCACCATTTTACTGTTGACCTAGCTAGATGCATTGACCATTTTCTACTCTAACAGTTTTTTTCTCACATTTCCCACCTGTGGAACTTCTTTTCAATTTCTTGCTTCCCTGATAACTACATTAGAAAATTTAAGTGCAACATCAATTGGCATCTTCCATTTTCTTGAATCCTGTTCCTTTTTTGTCTTTTCCTCAATCCTCCCTATTCACAGTCTTCTCATTCTCTTTAAGTTTCACTCTCTGTAAGCCCCTGTGTTCTATTAACATTGTTGTCTTGTTTGGAGTGTAATGGTTAAAAAAAATTAATTTAAGTATCCTTAAAATTATCAAAGTTTGTGCTATCAGATCCTGAGGGGAAAATGCTTTTGTCAAAGTTAATTTTTAAAGTATATACAATTTTATATATATATATATATATATATATATGTGTGTGTGTGTGTGTGGAAAGATAATGAGACAAAGTGGAAAAGTTTTTTAACAATGTTTCACTAATGTGTGTTAGATTTGGCTTCTTCAGGTTGTAATGAAAGAGAAAAATGTGTTTAAAGAAAATGCATTGGGATTTTTGAGGATAAGAAGGGCACTAAATAAAATGACCTTATCAAATTCAATGACCAATAAATATATATATATATATATATATATATATATATATATATATATATATATATATAATGAAATGGATTAAATCCAACAATTATTTAATATATTTTCTGTTTATCCATTATTTTTATAGATGCAGTTTACTTAAGTAAATGCTCAGTTTTTAATTAAGCAGTATTAATTTCATTTGCCAGCCTGAATATTTGAGAAATTTTGTAGAAAATATGCATTCTCCGACAGCAATTGAACTTGTATTCCTATCATATATTCTCTACAAAATTTCTTGAATATTCAGGCCAGAAAATGTAATTAATACTATTTAATTAAAAATAGAGCATTTATTTAAATAAATTGTAGCTATAAAAGTAACATATAAACAGAAAATATATTAAATAATTGACGAACTTAATCCATTTCAATATATGTTGTCATTGTTTATGTTTTGTGAGCAGAATATGACCGATCGAGAAAAATTGTCGAAGATTATATATTTAAAAACAGTAATTTGGACTTTGTTAACCAGATGCTTCTCTGTAGCTAAATGGTATAGCACATCAGATCAAATGACAATTTCTGTATAGGAATACAGGTTCGATTCTTGTCGGAGAACGTATATTTTCTAAAAAAATTTCTTAAACATTCAGGCCGGTAAA
>OZ010615.1:38707413-38759913 GCA_963932145.1 Acanthosepion lycidas | reverse complement strand
GCCAGGTTTGAATTTATTAAATACAAAGAAATTGGCTTAATCCATTCAGTCATTTATATGTGAAATAACATTTAAATTGAGCTTATTTGTGAAATAGAAACTTTACCTAAAATAGTCTAGGTGTGGAAATAGACATCGTTCTTAAAAATTCCAAATGTTCTTAATCAGCATGATTTACTGTCAAGTTTTATGTTTAATTACAGTTTGGCATCTCCACTAATTTGTCAAACTCAAAAAAACCCCATAGCATGACGAAAAAAAGGCCCCAAATTTAATAAAAACAGTCTTATTGTCAAAATGTTTGTTATTATTAAGACAAAAGACCAAAGTATTTTTTATTACTTTATTAAATTTTTTATTTTTTCTAGCACGTTCAAAATGTAGGTTAAAAATCTTGTTTTTTTTTTTTACATCAGCTGTCTACTTGAAAAAAACTTTAGAAGGAATATTTTAATTTAATTTTTTAAATAGAATTAATTTATTGTTTTTCAGTGAGTGACATACTGAACTTATTAGTTATTTTCTTTTTTTAGTTCCAATTATAAGGATGTAAATGAAATATTAAAAATAAGGAAAATTAAAAATTAACACATTAAAAAAATAACATTTCATAAAAATGAGAGAGGTACCTATAATTATTAGGTATCTACCTTATGAAATTTTATGGCATTATTTTTAATTATTAATTTTTATATTATTTTAGTTGTGAAATTTTTTCATAACTGAGTTATAAAAATTAATAATAAATAAAAATAATACCATAAAATTTCAAAAAAATTAGGTACCTCTCTTATGAAATTTTAAATTTATTTTATTGTTAGTATTTTAAATTTTATTTTTTCAGAAATCATCTTCAAACATCAGGCTATAAAGCTAAAGTACCTAAAACAAAAAGAAAAAAAATCAATATAAGATTGCTGAAAGTATTTGTTAATTTTTCAAAATTACTGTGTATTTAAATTAGTTCACTTAAGATTCAAGAAAATTATGTCACTTCTGTTCTTCTGTCCAATAACTTCCCCTGATCTAAGCTGTTAATAAATTGAGTACCACCTTCAAAACAAGTCACTGTGGTTAAGACATGCTTTTTAATGTATTCTGCTGATGCAAAAAAAAAAAAAAAAAAAAAAGAAGCAAGATTTTTAATCAAAATTTCAAATGTCCTAAAAAAGGATAAAAAAAATTTAATAAAATAATAAAAAAAATACTTTGGCCTTTCCTCTTAATAATAACATAAATATTTGTGTGATAAAACATTTTTTTCATCAAGTTTGGGGCCTTTTTTCATCATGGTATGCTCTTTTTTGGCAAATTAGCGGAGATTCCTAAAACGATATCAATTTGAATTGTGCTGAAAAGCAAAACTGAAATCAAAAATTTAATAAAGAATTTCTTTTTAAACCTTTCACTCCATTCAATATTGAAATATCTATATATAATCTATCATTTGGGCAGATATATCTCCTCATCCAAGGCAATATGGCACATTCTGGGCTTTGAAATCCATGAGCAGCATCCAACAGTGGTGGATCCAGCTGTTTATCATGAAAATGGCCAGCCAGTATATTTCACAGAAAATACTGCTTGAAACGTAGCTGAGAATATATCAGAAACCACTTTGACAGCTTTCTGCAAATTATGTTAAAGTGACCCATTTGACTGAAAACTGCTGTATATTGAGGCTCCCCATCTACTTCATCTGGGTGCACAATAGATGAAGCAGGCACAAGCAAGGAGCACAAGTTGAGTGCCGAGAAGAAAATGCTGTCTTCAGAAGCAGGACCATCAGTAAGGTGTACACAATGTGCTCTAATCAGCAGGAGTGCTTCTTGCTGCATATGCTGCTGCACACTGTCAGGTCCTACATCATTCACAGACCTGCGAAGATATAATAGAGAAGTCTGTATGACCTACAGAGAAGCCTGCATCTTACATTGGCTAGTGGAGGATGATGCCCACTAGGACCAGACACTGGGGAAGGCCTTTAACTTATATGGTTTTCATTTCTTTTTCCTAGGTTTTCATTTTAGAGGTTTTAGCTATTTGGGGGTTCTCCATCATTTCTAGTTTGTCAAATTGGTTTTGCTTAGGAGATCGCTGTAAACTTTGTTTAGTAGGAGATTAGGTATTTTCATTAGGAGTGATTTGTGTTTGAGTTGTTGTTTTGCTATTTGTTTTTTCTTTATTCATTATTTCAGTTTGTTCATTGTCCTCCTTTTGCGGTTCAGCCTGCACCATTTCCTTAGAATATAAACTTCTTAGGTAAGTTTGAAATTTGAGCCAATCATTTGGTCCCAAGTGTATGAGCTTCTCAATGAGGGCTCTATATTTGTCAGGTTGACTAGCATTATTTGTGGTCTTATTTTCTGTTATTTTTGCATAGGAAGGGCCTTTCATGTAACCTTCTATGATTTGCCTTGCTTCTGAAAATGAGATGTTTCTTTTATAGTTTACTTCAACAATTTCCCTTTCCTTTTTCCAGAAATCACATGTTCTTGAGTATGCTGGATGGCTTTCCTGGCAGTTAGCACATCTTATTTCATTGTGACATTTGTCGTCAGTATGGTTTGAATCCCTTTGGCCACATTCTCCACATGTTGGGCGACTTCTGTAGCTATCCCTATGATACCCAAATTTTTTTTACATGTAAAGCATCTTAGTGGAGCAGGGATATATTGTTTCACTGGCTCAATATTATACCCTATTTTTACTTTTTGGGGGATTTCAGGTGTGCCAAATGTAAGGATAAATGTGTCTGTTATAATTGTTTCCATTTCTTTTAATTGAGATTCTATGGTAATCGCTGACCCCTTGGCTTCCTAAGGCAGATGTAATTTCCTCAGTTGTGTCCAGAGACAATTTTTTTTATTTCTAATGACTGCCTTAGAAGTAGTCAATGTTACATGAGGGAATGTTTTAATTTTGATATTATGAAAGGTCTTCATCTTTATTATATTTTCTGTGCATTTCCTATGTTATACCTCAACCAGCAAATTGCCATCTCTCGATTTTCTGTTTTAGGATAGTACCTTTTCAATCAAGGGGAAAGTTTTGCCAGCTGAGTTTTTTCTAGGGATGTATGCACAAAAATCTTGAAAATTACATATTAATTTTTATTTTTCAGAATCAGAGTTTCAAAGACATTTCTTGGGTTTTTTATTTTGATTATTCATAATTTTTGTGTATTAAGATTCAGTACTTGTGCTCCCCACCCACCTCCGAACCCAACATTGGGATGTGTCAAGAGAGAAACCGAGTAACCTTGACAGGTCAGGGCTACACAAACCATTATACTTGTATTCGAGAGAGACTCTGGGCACCCGTTAAACCATTTGTTGCACTTCACAAATAAGTATACAAGCTCGCATGTTCACAGTCATGTCTAAGTCTAGATCTCTTTGAACAAATTGGTCCTCAGCCATTGCCTTCTAACGCCTATAAATTGGATAGAGATGGTATTTTAGCCCAGTGTATATTTGGGGTATTGTATTTAGTTATAAAGTACTCCATAAATTGATATAGTTATAGGTGCTAGGGCTTGTCATGACCAGCCGATTGATCAGACTGGGCTTCTCCAACTGCCCATTTTGTCCAAATAAGGGCCAAAGTGGTGTGTTAGGAATCAGAAATAATTAATCCAGACCCCTGAAGCCCTCAACCACCAGGACCACGTCCACAGATATTACAGGTCACTACCCATGACAAACAGGCAGCCTCATTGGTGGGGAGGGTTTTATCCCTCTGCAGAAGTGCAGTTGACATATTCTGAAGCCCCAGCTGACAGGGTGGTACATTTTAGAGCTACTTTTATCTTTTATGATTGATACTGAATGACATGTATCGCTTAACGGAAAAATAGATTCAGCTCACCGAACAATTCCTTCAATCTTTTTCCTGTACTTTGGATCAATGTCTCCCTGATATTCGTCTCGAAGTAACATGGCTGCATAACTGAAAGAGGAGTTGCGCAGACCAGCTCGATGACACTGGATCACGGTTGACGTCAATATGGGAACAATATCTGCAATGATATAATAGCATTATTAATTGCAAAAAATATAAGTATTTTGAAGCTTCAGGGATTTCATATCTTGGGTCATGAAAGATGACCTTACAATTTTGTCACATAAATCAATGTGTTTTTAGATATAATCGTCATGCATATCATATACTCAATCCATCATCCATCAAGTTGACTGCAGTTGAGATCAAAGTGAACCCCATTATTCTTTCTTTGGCTGCATAGTATGTGCTTTACTGAGTTTTTCCTTCTCCTAAACTGTTTGCATAGCTAGAGAGCTTAGTCTACTCTACTATTTTACCCATGGCTTGGAACATATATATGTACAGGGGTAAAGTGCGTGAAAAGTGAAGAAAAGAAATAATCTTCAAACACAGCTCTACAAAATCAAATAATTTCATTATTGAGTGTAAAAATAATTTTTGTTTTCTTTTAAGCTGAAGGAAATAAGTTATAAAGTTCCTCGCAAGCAAAGTTTATATAGAAATATTTTGTTTTTTATAACTCAAAAGAAAACATGAATTGTGTTACTGCGAAAAACCAAAATCTATGTTATGTGTTTGTAGTATATTGTATCAACAGTCAGGCTATCAGCTAAATATCAGTGCAAATACAGCTAATGACAACTAAGCCCAATGTTGTGTTTTTGTTTACTCGTTGCCTGATGTTTTCTGTTTTTGTAATATAAACTGTGCAGACTGGTTTATGAAAATACTTTTAAAGGGAGTAATAATTTACAAAAGGAACTTTAGCACTCAATAAATTTTTTTGAGAAAATGAAAATTTACAATGGATGTGAGCTTTCATTTTTTTTAAGCATACAACATAGAAATGGTTGTCAGCTTTTTCAAAACTTTTGAGCTGTGTTTGAAACAACCTCACTGATTGGTCAATAAATGCTATTGTGGAAATTTGAATTTGACATTCATGTGATCCTACTGTTGCACAGAATTGAGATCTTAAACCTATTATTTCCTTTTTTACAATTTTTAACCGAGTGTTACAGCATGGGATCATAGTGTCATCCCACCAAATGCTTAATATCTAAAAAAAAAAAAAAACACTAATTGAGTTTCTTTTTTTTCAGGTTTTCAGATGTTTAGCGATCTTGACACCATTTACCGTAAAAATCACTGAAAAGCCCTTTGAGTTCTTCAGCTAGAAAGAGAACAGGTTAAAATCATTTTGTGTCAGCCCCACTATATCTTCCCAGCTGAGCAATGGTGAGAGGAAAAAGATCATTCAGGCCTTCAGTAATGGTAAAAACATTCATACTCTGGCTTCCATCTTCAACGTCCATTCAGGTACCATCAAGAGAATGCTGAATAAGTTTAAAAAAGAGGGGACAGTAAAGAGGAAAACTGGATCAGGTCACAACAGGAAGAGGGATCATCATTTCAACTTAGAGCTAAATACATTTTTATTGTTCAAAGTAGAGCCCAATAGTGTTATAAAAACCTCAGAGAATTCCAGTAAGATATCTTTAATCATTTATAAGATACAACGGTTCAAAGATTAATCTAACAGTTGAACAATTTTGCTGTTGCACGATTTGGACAATTTTGCAAGTACACCTGGTATGTGTGTGTGTATATATATATATATATGTAAACACACACACACACACACACATATATATATATATATAGATATATATATATATATATATATAGATATATATATATATAGATATATATATTTGTGTATTTAAGCAGCAAATTCTCTTTTAGGTATGTCTGAGTGAATAAATTACAGACATTATATCTGTAATTCATTATATCTGCTAATTTTTAACAAAATCCGTTCATTCTCATGAATAACATTCTGTGTATTGATGTTAAAGGATGAGAGAAATATACTATAGCTGTTTAAATTTTTTTATTTTCATTTCCCAAGTATTTTCGATCTTCTTCCAAGATCATCTTCAGGGGTGCAAGTAGTACAAAACTATGTTTTTCATTAATATAAGGATTTATACAAACTTGTGCGTTGTTATCCATCACTGTAATTTTTTCATTATGCATTTAAATGCAAAAAGGATGACAATGGGCTGAGCGTTCATTAGAACGTGAAAGAATTATCCATTATTAGCAGACATAATGTCTGTAATTTATTCAATCAGATATATTATATATATATATATATATATATATATATATATATATATATATATAGCAATTTCTAAAGAAGTAATCAAATTTTAAAGGAAGCAAAATCCTTCTTGTTATAATAATTTTGAATGTGGTTATAATTATTTTGTTATTGTTATGATTGGAGATATAGTTCTGGATAGTAGATGTATGTTAAGGAGTTAGTAGGTAGTATTATATGACTGGTTTTATCTAGATTATTGTCATTGTTATATATATATATATATATATATATATATATATATTATATGAGGCATGGTGGAGTAGTGGGTAGCAGCTTGGACTGAGGGCTTGGAGAGCCAAGTTTGAATTCCAGTTGAATTCATTACATTCTAATACCCTTGGGAAAGGTTTGAGTCCACCTCTTCTCCCTCCAGCTATGGGTAAATACCAGGACAGACTGGGTTCTATAGCCTTGCATGGCAACTGGTCTAGGAGAAGGATAACTCTGAATTCAAAACCTGCAGAAGGTTGTTTGGAGACCTTATGGTATGTAGTGCACCAGGTCTCTGTATTCAGCCCTTCAAAAAGTGTGGTTGGTTCTGCACAAAGCCTTCACCACTATAATCAAATCATGTGCGCTGGTGTCTAGCTGTTGGTTCCTAGGAACTGATTTGCTGACCCTCATTCATTGAATATGACAGGAAAGTCCACTATATATATATATATATATATATATATATATACAAACTGTCACAGTTGTTCCTTACAATAAATTGGGGAAACTTGCAGAAATTTAAATCATGTATCCATGAACACAAACAGGATTTTATATACAACAATTTATCAAATGCATTAGTCTACATAGAAATAAATTCAACCACAACTTTGATCTAATGAATGCAACACTTATTAAAAGAGAAAGTAACTTAGATGGAATTTTTTTTAATAGTGTCACTACTGAATCTTATCCAAAATCTGTGCCCCCAAATTTTTTCAAATATCTTTGTTGCTGAAAGAATTACTGCGTTCTCAAGCCAACATACAGGATTATAAAAATGTCAAAAATTAAAAGAAAATGGTTAAATTCATAATCTCCTTTTATTTAAATATATAATACATAAATCAATATCCAACTAATATAAATATCAATTACATTATTAAAAAAATGAATGAAACAAAATTGACTCACTTTTGTTTAAATTACGTCATTTAGCATCTTCCATAATTTACCTAAACTTTTCATTTAGCTTGATGTATATTTATGAGTGTTCTTAAGTTTTTACTTTGGTTTATGAATACATGTTGCAAAATAAAATCCTTACATTTGCCTTGATAAAGTCTATCAGAGGATGAAACACGTCAGCTAAGATAAGTTTTCCTTTTGTTTTTTTATATTTTCCTTTTACAGATATATATTTTAGTTATATCTGAAATTTACACACATAAATATATATATATATATATAAGTTTCAGTTTATATATATATATATATATATATATATATATATATATATATATATTAGTTTCAGTTTTGAAACAGAAATTTTCTGTGTCACAATGGAATCATATTTTTAAAAAGAGAATAATTATAATATTTTGCTCTACTGTTTGTATTAAGCACTATATTTTAAAAATAAAAATAATTGCTAAGAACACCCGATTATACATCTTACTGTTCTTTCTTATTATATATAAGGTTAGGATGAGGTATCAAGCCTTGAATGCCAACCTTCCTGGAGGTGGCATCTCAGTAAATGCACTCAGTTTATTTGGACTACTGTGAGGGCCTGAGTTGGGCATCAGGAACAGATCCAGATTTGGAAAACCTTACTTGAAATCATTATGACAAATCCTTTGTCTGGCAGATCCCACCTTGCTCTGTGCAAAATTAATCGCAGTCCTGCCTCAAAAACAAAATACAACTATTTATGTATGGCTAATTCAGGAGGCAGAGAAACTGGTAAGAATCTTCTAATTTGAACTGACATCAAACAAAAATATATTTTTTTAGAAAAAAAAAAAAAATAATCTTAATATAAGTGAGTGAAATGAACACATATGATATTTATCCATGGTCAATATGAAGCCTGACGGTTCTTTATAAACCCTGGAGTTGCCTTCATTTTTTATATGAAGATATAGTCAACATTTTTCTTTTATGACTACCTCCATTTTTTTTTCAGGAATTCATTCTGCAAGAGACTTAAAGCAGTAAATTTTTATCCAGAACAGAATTTTGTTTTTGGTGCATTTCTACTTCCAAACTAATCTTTAACTTTATGCATTGTGCAAGCATAGTCTGGTACAAGGCCACAAAAGCGATTTGAAACAGTTATTTTCAAGAGAATTTTCCTAGACAGTATTTGACAAGGCACCTATAATTATTAGTAGTAAGTTCAACTTAGTCTGGCACAAGGCCACCCAACAAGGCTGGATCAATTCATTACACTGAAACCAGATTTCTAATCAATACCCCATACATATTTAATCAGAAATTTTGATATGATGCTTTTTTTCTATAACTGCATTTTTCTAGCAGGTTCTCTCTGCAGGAGTAAATTTTTATTCAGAACAAAATCTTGTTCTTGGCTCAATTCAACTGATCACCTATAAATGTATGCATATTCTAAGGTTAGTTTAGTCTGGCACAAGGACACAAATATGGAGTACTCAGTGAGGTTGAAACCTACTACAACAGTAATCATCTTCAAGATAACTTTCCTTACCAGTATTTGACAACAAGGCAATTTTGTTCTACCAGTTCAGACCTTTACAATCAATCAAGTTTACATATGGTGCATTATAGACCAGACATATCATCAAATTTTGAGAAAAGACTGTCACATAGTTCACTTTTAAGATTTTCAATGCTTTTGTTCATAAAAAAAATCTATTCAACTTTGGTGTGTTTTTTTTCTTCATTCCAAAGTTTCATAACTGAATTCTGGACACGTTTGATTAGTGACCCAATTAATTTAACCAATCAGACAATAGAGTAGAAAGCTTTCTTTTTGGTTCACCAAGTTTTCTCGATGTGTGAAATGCATTAATTATAATTTATTCTTCCTTGTCACTAACATTAAGAATTTTGATCAAGAACAATGCAATTCTTCATATGTTGAATTCTTAGTCTTTGAATTCTCAGCATTTTGCCAAATTTTAAAGTTCTTTCAATTTTTCTATCATCTTTCATAATAGTTTTGATCCATAATATATGATGATGAGATTAGTCACTTCTACACAGGAAACAATCAAAATACATTGACCAAACAGCATTACTATCAGTTGAAATTTATAAAATCTTTTTCTTAACCCTTTACCATTCATGTTACACACACACAAACCTATATATAGAGAGAGAGTGTGGAAGAATTAGGAACAGAACCATTAATGATGAGAAGAAAGAGAAGAGAGTAATCAGGTGGACAGTAGATAGCAATTGACATTGCATTTAAATTTTTGCAAATTAAAGTTGGCTGGAAAATATGGAGCAAGAAGGGAGTTCCACAAGCGAGAAATGTGAGAGAAGGAACTGTTAGCATAAAATTTATGGCTACATCTGGCCAGCTCAACTGTAAATTGATGAGATATTGATGCCAGTCTAGTGCTGCGATTATATTAAAAAACTCCAGGTACCATAGCAAAGAGCTCATACGAGCAATTACCATGAAAGTATTTATAGAAAAGTCATAGAGAGGCAACCAACAACCGTGGGAAAGTGGCCGGAGCTGAGCCACAAAAATATATATATATATATATATATATATATATATATTTTTAATCAAATTCACCCCTAAAAAAAGCAGTAAAGCCACTAAGACATAAGGGGTTACTGAGTGTGAAAGAAACATTACTAAGGAGTGAGAAAAATAGAAGAGTAATCATGAAGACATTAAATAATGGTTGACATTGCATTTAAATTTTTGAAGATTAAAATTAGCTGGAAAGCATGGAGCTGGAAGAGAGTTCCACAAGTGAGAAAAGAAACTGCTAGCATAGAACTTACAGTCACATTTAGCCAACTCAACTGTAAATTGATGAGACCTCAATGCCAGTCTAGTGCTGCACTTAAATTCATAAAGTACCACAGTGAAGAGTTTATCTGAATGATTATCATGAAAGTATCTATAGAAAAGGCACAGAGAGGCAACTTTATGGTGGTGAGAGATTGGCTGAAGCCAAGATGCCAGGTTAGGAACAATAATATTTCTGATTCTTCTTTAGATTTTATCAAGGTACTCTAAATATACAGCATGAGCACCAGACCATATGTGGCAGCAATATTTAAAGCATGGATGAATAGTAGACTTATAGATATGTAAGATAGATTCTGGAGATAAAAATTGTCTAGCATGACACAGTGAACCAACTTTCTAAGTAGCTGACCTAGCAATGGATTCAATAGTCTTTCCACTTCATATCAATCAAGAACGTTAGCCCAAGAAGGCACGACAAATCACTCTTCTGAACGTTACATGGTTAACTCAACTAGTTGGCTGGCCTTTAACAGAGAGACTTCTTCATAAACTTGAAATATTTCAGTTTAGTAAGTTTAACGGTATAGATGTTAATGTTCGCTTTGATGTGAAACAGGTATTAATGTGATGACTATATTTTCTTGAGATGAAGTTGTTTTTCAGAAGTACTTTTGTTGATGAACTCTCACTGACTTATATATTTTATGTCTTTTATAGCAGATTCAAATTTATCGCACATGTTAAACCATACATGATTTTTGACAATCACAATCTCTTCTGATAAATTCTGCTTCATTCCAAATATTGCTTTAATTTATAGAAGACATCTTAAGTCATTTTTCTTTTTTGGAATGTTAGTTACATTGCTGATATTTCTGGTTATTTTTTGTTTTGATTTATTTCAAAGATAATATGCACAGTATTCTTTATTTTTAGTGTCATTATTGATTCACTAACACGATCTGCAGTAGACAATTTTTTTTTGTTCAGTGAAGCCTGATTTCACTGATTTCCTCATCAAAATGATAATTTGAGATTCTGTTGTTTTGGAACCGTTTTCAGAATTTCATTTAAATTCTTGTCCTATTTCAATGAAATGACATGCAGATAAGCAAATAATTTTTCCACCTTGTCTGATGCCTTTTCCTTATTTATAATATACAATATCACCTGTTTGATATACAGAATCAGATGCTCTGATTTGATGATGTAGTGCTTTTCTTATCCTTACAGAATATTCAGCATGCTGATAATGAAGAATCTTCAGAAGTTTGGCAAAATCTTCAATCAATCTTGTGCCATGTAGATCTGGAGATGTGTTGATTAACAACATGATGTCGCTTCCCTCTGTCTTTTCTACAAATGTTTTCATGGCAACTGTTCTGATGAGTTTTTTTTCCTTAGTGTCTCAACTAAACTACAAATGCAATTTGCAGGTCGGGAACACTAGAATCAAGCAGATGCAAAAGTTTAAATATCTGGGAAGCATCTTGGCAGAGGATGGTAAGTGCGACACTGAGATCTGTAGATGTATTGGGATGGCCAAAGACACATTACAAAAGCTGGGGAGAGTATTGCAAGACAGGAGGATTTCTTTGGTAACAAAGAAAAGAAAACTGAACTGTTACGTGACATCTGTCCTTCTTTATGGCTGAAAATGTTGGACGATTTCCTCAAAGATGAAGAAGAGGCTCAAGTTGACAGAGATGTGGTTCTACAGAAGGATGCTAAGGATATTATGGACCGAGCATGTGAGCAATGATGAGGTCTTAGAGAGATTGCAAACAAGGAGGAGGCTTATAATTATCAGGAAGAGGCAGCTGATGTTCCTAGGATACATAATGGGGAAGGAAGGCCTAGAGAATCTGATACTCACGGGTCGAATAGAGGGAAAGAGAGACAAGGGAAAACAACACGTGACATACTTGGCGAGCTTAAGCAAGTGGATGACAGAATGTGGTCTGGGGGAGGTAGCAGAGAGAAGGAACTTATTGAGAGCTTGCAAGGGATAGATGGAAATGGAGAGCCATGATTGCCTATGTCCTGAAAGGACATGGAACATAAAAAGAAAGAAGTGCTTCAATAGCATGAATTTAAGCATGCTACTAAATTGGTTACTAGGTCTCACCATTTTAATGTTAGATGCAATTATCTCTTTTATTCTAAGTTTCTTTTCTTGTACTTCTCACCAGTGGAACTCCCTTCCTATGTCTTGCTTCCCTGCTACCTACAATCTTCAAAAATTTAAATGCAACATCAATCACCATCTGTCTTTCTGAACCCTGTTCTTTTATTGTCCTTTCCTCACTTCTCCTTGCTAATGTCTTCTCATTTTCTTTCACTTCCTGTAACTCCCTGCATTCTAGTGACATTATCACCTTGCTTGGGGTGAAATGATTAAAAAAAACACAAAAGATAGAATTGGAAACTGATATGGTGACAATCCATGTACCAGTTGTAATCTGTTTTAGTAGGGAAGTGTTTTAGCACTAACAGTAGATTTAGATTCTTTCTGGATACTGATTGATATTATAACTATGTACCAATTGTAATGTATTTTTAAGCATTATCTGTCCACACAGGGACAATTCCAAAATCAAGGTTGTTGTCAATCTTCTGTACACTATCATCTAGAAATGCATAATTTTTTCACGTATTCTATTTTGCCATGGACTGAATCCAGTAATTAATCGACACATCAATATTCAAATTTTCTGCCAAATTGTAATATTCAGTGTTTGCAATTTTATCACTATTCTTGAGTTAAAAGGGATTTTTTTTTTTGGTGTGGAGATCATTCTTCCAATCCAGAGGGTTGTGATCTTATCAATCATAGAAAATGGCTTTTTTTTTTGTGGTATATGACTGCTGTCTCACTGAATAAAGTTGCAATATCTATCAAATGTAGAAAACCAGTTCCTGGTTTCAATTCCATGATGTCTACTGTAACAACTTAAATTCGGTAGCAAAGGTCAATTCATATCATTGAACAAGCAGGCATTTTGTTTCTCTTACAAACATTGCTGCTTTTTTTTTTTTTTTTTTTTTAACTTCAATCAAAACTTTAGTAGCACTATCACACACACGTGCATCCTGCAACAAAGTAATGAAACCTTGACCAACAAGATGATGAAACTGTTTATGTAGTTTGTGAATAATGTTTTATTCATTTATTTATTTATTTATTTTAGGTGTAAATTTTTAATTTCTGGTTAACACAACATAAGGGAATATTTCTTCTGGAAATGTGGATATTTTACCTATTTCAGAAAGGTGTATTTCATCTAGCAATCTGGATATTTCATCTATTCCATAGAGAAGTATTTCATGCAATAATGGCCTCAAAGTCATACATAGTCAATGATTTGTTTAAACATTGACACTCTGTCATTTTCCAAAACAAGGATTTACTTTCATTTTTTTCTATGAATGGGTTGCTTTTCATGTCTAAGGGTATCTCATCTTGTTTCCATCCAAAACATTATTATAATAACAACAAAAATGGGAACATTAATCTGAATGTAAATAATAACTTTTCATCTCAGAAAACAGAGAGTAACCTTCCTGACAAGCTTGTCTAAATTGGATGGCAGAGCAGTGAGTGAGAGGGATAGCAAAAAAAAAAACCTTGCTAAGAGCTACAAGGATAGGAAGATGTGGAGAGCCATGATTGCCCATGTCTTGAAGGGAGATAGCACATAGAAACAAAATACCACCAGACACAACTGCATCTTGAAACAAACCTGTGGGATGCTGTCCACTGGGATAAGCAAATTGTTTATGTAGTTTGAATAACATGGTCTTTATTTTTTAGGTGTAGATTTTTCATATCTGGTTAACATAAAACAGAACATTGTAAGTCAGTGGTTTGCCTAAAAATTGATGTTTTAACATTTTCTAAATCCAAGATTCCTTTAGCTTTTTTCATGAATGGGTTGCTTAATAAAAGTTGAATGACATTATTAACCACTTTAATAATTATGTTAGATTTGTCTCCTGCAAGTTTAGATGAAAATGTTACCAAGTGATCAAGTGATTTTAAACTTGATTCATTTCCAAATTTGAAAATCATTTAGTGATTAGCTACATCAATAATTAAATGTGTAAATTTTCTTATGGGAACATTTTATAGCACATGGAATAATGGCAGTGTAAAGAGTACATTCACAAAATAACAGACCAATTGATTTGCAACACAAAAATAACATTTATTAAAACAAAATTAACAAAAGTAAACTTTAAAACAATAGTTTCTTTTGTTAGATGTAAATTGTATACACAACAAAATGTTCATTAATTCTATTATAGTGGGAACTTTGTTGGTGAATTTTATGGGTGAAGTGTTTCACAGCACTTGTAGCATCAGCATGGAAAGTTCATGTCAGCAATTTTGAAAGAGGGAACCCAGAAGTCAGAGAGTTTCTTTAGGGTTTACATGTTTTTTATAGTTGAGATGCTGCTGGTACAAGGTTTATTTAGGCTGCTACTGCTATTATTTTTAATATCACTACAATCATATCACTCACTGTGACCAGGAGAGAAATGGACCCCCACCAGGTCTACTTTGCCCAAGACATACTACACATGAATAAATATCTCCAGCTGTCAACAACATGTGTGAAGGGAACTGGCCAAGTGTTCAGCTGTATTTGGTATTTCCAAACCAGCACAGATATATATTACTGTTCAATATGATCTGTTTTGTGATGTATTTTCATTATAATGTGTGCTGTAGATGGGGGGTTTCATTTAGTTTAGTCTGTATTTCAGAGTATATGATCTGAGACAAAATGGTAGGGAAATTGTCATCACTATATATTTTTTTTCACTCAATCATTTCACCCCAAGCAAGGTTGGAATGCCACTAGTGCTTGCTTCCCTGGAGTATAGATAATCATTTTTCTCCAGTAAACAGCAATTTCCTGTTTTTTCCCAAAATGGGCCAGTACAACCAGGCAACAATGCTAGAACAATGCAGCAGTGAAAGTAAAAATTATTTATATCCATGTTGTAAATGGTTTACAGACAACTTCTTTTGTAAATGTTTGTTTGCAATGCTATTATTCCTTCCCAGGAAAGAGTGTCTCAAAATCAAAGCAACTTTGATAAGCAACACCAAAATCAATATTTTTCATTGATTTCTGATCAGAAGCTTTCACAAAGCTTTCACAAAATCCAACTTCAAGGCTGTCTTATAAGAAAACAGAATTTTTGCTAGCAACATCAAATCATTGTAATATTTTTTAAATTGATTTCTCACCAGAACCCTTTGCAAAAACCTCATTTAATGTGTAACACTATGGATGCAAACAAAAAGGGCATTTCATCTTGATATCAACTATTACTGTTTAAAGCCAGCAAATGGCATCCATTACAACCAAAGGAGAACAGAGAAGTAAAGGAGTAGATGAGTGGTTTTTGGAGACTAAGTGACAACAAACCAGACATTGATTATTTCCATATGCTAGTCTATATTAAAAGTCAAGCTTGAGGTCAAGGAGTCAGTACTGGTATGCCCTTGGTGAGAGACAGACTTCTTTGTTGGATGGTTCTGAAACTACCCATATGTATTTTCAGGATGACAAGATGGCTGAGGTATTGGTAGGGAGAAGAGCTGAGCGATGAAATCAACAGTTAATTTTCCCAAGTGTCAACTGCTTATCCACCTAGATGAAACTCTGAATGAAATGTCTAAATATAATATTGGAAACATGACACATGTTTTCATTTGTCAACATGGTGTTTGCTTTCCATCCATATTACTTAGTGAACAAGCAGTAGTCCCTTTCCCAGTTTTTGGTGTCCACCAATGGGATTGAGATTTAAGATGCAACATAGGGAAATTATTCACCAGTCAGTGAAAAGCCTGAGTGATAGTTGCATTGTATAATTTACAAATAGAAGAAATTCTTGTTTGCATTACTCCAAAACTTTGACAATCACTGAGATGTGAAATGAGAATGTCACTGTGCTTTAGACAAGTCCAAGAAGACATTTTCAACACACTCGTTCATGATGACTCCAAGATTCTCACTGGAGAATGCCTTAGTTCCTTGTCAATAAGATGGCCATCAGTAGATATAAGACAAAAGCAAATATTTCTGTTTACACATTTTTTTAAATCATTTCACCCCATGCAAGGCAGTAAAGCCATTAAGGCACTAGGGTTACTGAGTGTGAAAGAATTACAAAATAGAAATATTATAAAGGAGCGAGAGCAATAGAATAATCAGGAGAACAGTAGATAATGATTAACATTGCATTTAAATTTTTGAAGATCAAAGCTGGCTGGAAAGCATGGAGCCAGAAGAGTGTTCCACAAGTAAGAAGTATGAGAAATGAAACTGTTAAAATAGAACTTATGCTTACATCTAGCCAATTTGATGGTAAATTGATGAGACCTTGTTGGAAATACAGTACTGCACTTAAATTCATAAAGGTACCCTAGCAAAGAGCTCATCTGAACAATTAACATGAAAGTATTTGTAGAAAAGGCACAGGGAAGCAACTTTATAGTGTTGGGAAAGTGACTGAAGCTGAGATGTCAGGCCAGGACCAATAATATTGCTGATTCTTCTTTGGATTTTATCAGGAACCTCTAAATATAAAGCAGGAGTGGTAGCAATATTCAAAGCATAGACAAATGGTAGACATACAGATATGTAAGATAGATTCTGGAGAGAAAAATTGCTTAGCATGACACAGTTAACCATTTTGCAACAAAAACATTTAGAAAATCTAAGACTCCATGTATGATTTTCAGTCCTGTTAAAGGAAATATTAAACATTGTAAACCCACTCCTTTCAGAGAAAAACATTCAACGAAAAAAAAAAAAATCCCTATTGAATATCTCTCATTTCTCACTATTTAAAATTTATAAAAGGTAACTTTTAATAAAACCAATTTTTTCCAATGAACCATAGATTCGTTTTTCACAACAATCCATAGATTCCATTTTTATCGCAGTGATCCTCAGCTTCACTTATTTTCCAGAGATTCCTTTATTTTCCAATTATCCAGATTCCCTTTTTTATTTAAGTAATCCATAGATTTCTTCCATTGATCCATAGAGTCCCTTTATTATCTGTGAATTACCATGGCTCCTTGAGACATAGTGGATTGGTATGCCATTGCCTTCTCCATTGATTGAGTAATCTCTCTCATAGATTAGCTGCCATCTACTCTGCTATTTAACTCATAGCTAGGGAAAAAGAAAGGAATTCATATTTCATACCTTCCCCAAGGGAACTAGTGTGATAAAGATAACAATGTAATTAATGAATTCTTAAAGATTCTGGAGTTTTGTGCCCTCCAAAGGTTCAGTCACCGATCTACTCACGTAACGGAAATTTGCTGATATTGTTAGCCACACGGATCAGTAAGCGGGCAGCCAAAGTGTATTCTTTGATTTTCACATGAGTCTGAAAGGAAAAAAAAAAAAAAGAGAGAAAAATTTTTGCCTGTAGGATTTTTTTTTTTTTTTTTTTAAATATGTACTTAATGTATTGATTTATTCTGGCCAATGTACATGAGTAGATCTTAAGCTTTTTTGAGTCACAGACCCTCATAAAAACTAGCTCTTCATAGACAGATCAACAGACAAGCAGATACTCGCAGACTGATTGTTTTTCCAAAACACTTGTGTGTGTATTTGTCCATACTGCACCCTCATGCTCACTGCACACATATCACTTTTTAACCAGACACACTTGAAAGAAAACAAAGCTTTTTCAAACATAAAAATAATTCATAAATTACTTTTCTGGTAACTTGAGGTGCACCTGGCTATCTTTGAAGGAACATTAGCATACCCTAGCACACCTGTTGAGAAATATTGATCTAGATCAGCAGTTCTTAGCCTTTTTTTAAGTCATGGGGCCCTTAAGTCATAGACCCCTATAAGAACTAGCCTTTCAAAGACAGACAGACTAGCAGATACTCACAGTCTGATTGTTTATTCACAACACTTGTACATACATTTCTTTATACTGCACCCTCATGCACACATCACTTTTCAGTCATCCACACTTGAAAGAAATTGTGGACAATTAATACTTACCAGTATATGAGAAGATATGAGAAGCCATGATAAACCATGGAAAATAAGAATTACCACTTGCTCTTATGGAGTGGCAAGATATGGCAGTCATGCAGAGAATGATGACACACTTTTTAAATGGTAATCATGGACCAAACAGCAAGTCAAGAGATGCCTAGCAGTTGGCACTGTTAGTAGTGGCTGGGTGTTTTCTTTCAAGCAGTGGCAGGATGCATTTTCTTTTTTTTTTTCTTTCAATAGGAAACCATTGTTTGGGACAAGGGCTGTATAGTGAATATAAATGTTAATTTTTATCTGATCTTCATGGTCCCCATTGTAGACATTGTATTTTTTTTCATAATGTTTTAGCCCATGTATACTGCAGCCTTCCCTGGTTATATTTTGAAATTTTAAATTTTTTCTTCTGCACACTGTAGATACTTGTATATAAGACAAGAAATATGTGACAAAACAAATTAATAATAAAATATGGGAAGTTTATATTTTGCCAATTTTCACTAACCTCAACATCTACATAAAAAAAAAAGTGCCAAAATATCTGAAATGATTGCCTTATGATGAAGCACTGTTTTGCTTAGATTTTACAAGCATTTTAACACAATATTTTTAGTACTCACAGTTTTTATTTATGTCTTTGTTTCTCATTATATATTAAAATTATTTTTTGTATGAGATTTTATTTTCTGATAGTACAATATATGAATAACAAATTCACTATATAAAGCTGTAATAAATAAATGGATTGATTTGGTTGCCAAGTTTTCTAACATAGATTTTTCATTCAATTTGAATGTTAAATGAAATCCTGTTACATTCACAAGATTGTGTGATAGATGTCTGCCAAAAGGAATTAAACAAAAATTTAAGAAACTTATTGAAATTTTATAAAACAGATGAAATGGTAAAAAAAAAATCTTTGTGCAATTCTGGAACAAAAACTATTCTCTAAATGACATTTAAACATATTTTAGATATGAAAATATTAAAACTTCATAAAAAAATATTCTCAACTCGTGGGAATTTTCAAAACCATGCCATCTGAGCATAATTTGTTAATTAGCTACCTCGGATTATTCCTGGGGTTTGAATTTTTGCCCATTTCTTAGACATAAAATAGGAGAATCAGCTTATATTAAGATCGGCTTATACATGAGTGTATATGGTACTTGAGGTAAGCTGGAGTGTTCAGCAGCTAAAACATTATGAGAATAAAATCAACATTTGATGAGGAAATTATATTATTCAAGGAAATATTTATAGAAAAACATTTTGGACAGTACATCAACTGTTACACTGTTAGCTCAGTTCAAAACAAGTTTCTTTTTGTGCATTTGTTAGAAATATATGAAATTTTAATATTTGTCAGGTGGGGAGGGGTGTCTTATATACTAGCAAATATGGTAGCCCAAATATATAAATGCGAAAAAAGCATATTTAATTATTAGGGTGGTGCAAAAATAATGTCGTTTTCTCACATAGTAACATATGTGAGAAAACGACATTATTTTTGCACCAACCTAATACCATATATACTTCAGTATAGTGCAAGTTTTTATGATCAATTTCAAAAAAATACAAAAAAGGAGTTTGCACTATACACAGGTAATTTTTTTTGAAGAGGTTGCTTGATACACATGTAAATTCTTTTCTGGAAGGTTTAAAATTCTTTAAAATAATATTCAAGGGTTGCATTGTACATGAAGTTGGTTTATGCACAAACATATATGTTAATCATAAACAATTCATTATAAGCTTGATAACATCAGCTCTCAACTTGCTATCTACACTGATGACACAACCATTTACTCCTGTCTTGATAGTAAGGCTGATCAGTCCGACAAGGTCAAAATGGCAACTAATGTCCAAAATGACCTCAAGTTCATAGTTAACTGAGGCAAAAGTTGGTTTATTAATTCTAATGCTGCCAAAACTAAATTTCTCTCCATTAATCATCTGAGAGAACCCTCTGTCTTATACCAGTATGGCTGATGCTAACCTCCAGGAAAGTGAGTCATTACGCCTTCTCAGGCTAACATTCTCAGCTGACATGAAGTAGAAAGACTATATTGAATCCATTGCTAGTTCAGCTGCTAAGAAAGTTGGTTCACTGTGTCATGCAAGACAATATTTCTTTCCAGAATCTATCTTACATATCTATAAGTCTACCATTTGTCCATGGTCCAGTGCCCATGCTATTTAACTTGAGATCCTTGATCCAAAGAAGGATCAGCAATATTATTGGTCCTGATCTGGCAGCTTGGCTTCAGTCACTTTCCCACTAACATAAAGTTGACTCTCTCTGCTTTTATTTTCAAACAAGCTCTTCATTATGGTACCCTAGGCTTTTTGAACTTATCACAGTACGAGACTGTTGCCAAGATCTCATCAGTTTAAAGTCCAGCTGATTAGATGTAGCTGCAAATTCTATGCTAACAGTTTTTTTTCTTGCACTTCTCACTTGCGCAATGCCCTTTCAGCTCCATGCTTTCCAACCAACTTTAATCTTCAAAAATTTAAATGCAATGTCAATTGCTATCTACTATCCTCCTGATTACTCTTTCCTCTTCCTGCTCATTATTAATGTTTCTGTTCCTAATTCTTCCACACTCTGTAACTCCTTGTGTCTTAGTGGCTTGCATGGGGTAATACTGGTAAAAAAAAAAGAAGTATGTTTTCCCTGTCAAGGAAACTCAATTCATGGTATTAATTGTATAAACTTCTACTCAGATTCTCTATTTTAAAAATGTAGCAACTTTATCAGTGACAGTGGATGGATCCCTTGAAATGAAAGTATTCCCAAACATTCTAATTTTGGATGAAAAAAAAAAATTTGCATTACAATATTCTAAAAATAGATTCAGATATCTGGTTCAGTTTCATGCTACAGTCTCAACATACATTTCTTAAATATGAGATTCTACAGATGGTAAAATATTCTGAGGAAATCTTTAAAAATGTGACATGACACTGTCAGTCACATAACTCTAGTTTTCCAAGGGAGAATACAAAAACTGAAAAGTGGCTTCACGTCTTCATTTTCCCGATAGTAAAATCTATTGGTTTCCTTTTTATCTGCACAGCTCAGCACTTTAATGAAATCGTGTTTATAGAACACAATTCTGATTATTGTTTTTATCTGAGTCCTAGTAATTTTAAAATATCACCTAAGTCGTGGTATTAGTCATTAATATTAACCAAACCAAGACTAATTTCAAATTTTTATCCATACTTTTGTTTGCCACTAGACAAGATATCAACCAAGTGACTCAATTTTTATACTTTGATTATTCTGATGAAAAATTCTACCTTGTCATTTTGAAGTCTAAGCTTACATGACAGCTGTTTATCATATGCCCATGATGACATGACAGCAGAAAATATTAATAGTCACAGACAAAACAACAGCATTTAACTATAATGAAGCAATTATCTTACAGATTTTACATTAAATACCAGCAATACAAGTGAAAAAAAGAAGAGATTTTACCTTGACTAAAATGTAACTATGTAGAATCATTAGATTTGTTGACATCTCAGTTGGGATCTTGATTTTATGTGCCTTCAATTCTTGATACATTCCAAAGAGAACATCATGGGCATGGCGATAGTTGCCTGAGTAAAAGTAAGAAAAAAACGAAAACAAAAAAAAAGAAACATAATCAATTCATTATTGTCAAGGTTGACTATAAGAGTAACAGCATTCTGCTCTATTGCCCAGGAAAATCAGGTAGTTAAGGGAGAACAGAAATTTTTTTTTTTTTTTTTTTACAGCTCCATTGCAGGTTATTTAAAGCCAGAAAATATTTTTAGATTGTAAGAATTTTTTCAACATAATAATTATTTACTGATACAAGTTCTACCTCTTCTTCCCCATAGCTGGGGAAGAAGAGGTAGATTCATACCTTTCCAAAGAGCATTTACACATAAGTGAATATAAATGAATCCAACTGAAAATGGAACTTGGATCTCCGATTTCCAGTTCCAAGCTGTTATCCTTTACACCACCCACACATCCAAACTTGATACATCTGGTATTTCCATCTAGATACTGACCAGGCTTGTACAAGAACTGATGTTTCAAAGTAATCACACTCTTCTCTTAGCTATTGTGTCATGCCAGTGATAAGACCTTTGTTTTCTAGATACCTAGTGATATCTTTGAAATGAAAGCTGTAGGAAGAAGGGCACAAGAGTACAATGAAGATTAGCTTCCTCAGACAAGATATGAACTTGGAATGTCAATTCTATTTTTCATTTTTCTAACCATTATGCCACAATTACAGCTCAACATATGGCAAACATGCAATAAACGCACACACTGTAGCTGTTAAAGCATTTTATTTCAGAATTTAAAACTGCTGCCACAAGCAATATTTGTTTTTTTTCTTTAGATGTGGAAATATCATCATCTAAAGATTTCTACAGATGACAATTCTCATAATAGCCTTTATTTTTTTCTTCAAATCCCATTTCAACCAGACAGCTTTTTGAACGCAAGAAATTTCTTTCTTAATAGGCGGCTGACATTTGCTTCTTGTATCAGAGGAAAAAAAAATGAAAATAAAAAGAACAATAACCCCCCCCCCTTAAAAAAAAAGAAGCAAGTTTTATGAATGTGAGTCATAAACATTATTCAAAATGTCAGGAGAAAACTGCCTGATATCGGAAACCTTATTTATGACTTAGCAATGAATAATAAAAGAAAACATCAACTGGGTTGATAAACAAGTAACGTTTGTGAGCAAGTTTTATGTATACATTGAACAACAAATAGAATGCGAATTGCCCTTTCAGTATTCCAGAAACAATATGCACAGATACTACTGGAAGAGTAGTACCTGTGCATATTGTTTCTTTAGTAGTGATTATTTAAGTGGAAATTTTTTGATCACAGCTGCCATCATTACTGATTTTATAAGAGACGAGAAAACAACCACTATGACATTCAGTAACAATAAATATTGAAGATGGAAATGAAAAAGACACTTGCACTTAGTATCAGAAAGAGATAGTTAAAACTTATAGGGCAAATAATGAGGAAAGATGGCTAAGAAAATTTGACACCCACAGGTCAGGTTGAAGGCAAAAGGGACAGAGAAAAACAGCCCATAACTTACCAAACATGTTGGCAGGATAGGAATTAGGTGATATAACAAAAAGACAAACTTTACTAAGGGCTACAAAGAAGAGAAAATTGTCTTGAAGAGACACAGCATATAAAAGAAAAAGAATAAAGGCAAAAATGGATATGTGAATATATTTAAAAGAAAGTGATTGAAATTGGAATAAAGTTCTCTGAATTATTTACATAAGAGTGGAATACACAATTATAAAAAGTTAATAAAAAAAACTAACTTACTTCATTTATTCATGTATAATGTGACATATTCTCTAATGTTGCAGGTGAAAGGCATAAATAGAATTTTTGTGTATAATGTAACCCAAAAAGCTGCATGTAATTTTCATGTATAATGCTACACTCTATTGTTGAACATATAAAATATGTATGTAATTTTCATGTATAATGCTACCATCAATTGTTACAAACAAAATCATGCATGTAATTGTTATGTATAATGCTACCCTCTATTGTTGCACACAAAATCATCCATGTATTTTCATGTATAATGCTATCCTCTATTGTTGCACACAAAATCATTCATGTATTTTCATGTATAATGCTATCCTCTATTGTTGCACACAAAATCATTCATGTATTTTCATGTATAATGCTACACTCTATTGTTGAACATAAAAATCAGGCGTGTAATTTTCATGTATAATGCTACAATCTACTGTTGCACAAAAAATCATGGATATAATTTTTATGTATAATGCTATCCTCTATTGTTGCACACAAAATCATCCATGTATTTTCATGTATAATGCTACCCTTTATTGTTGCACACAAAATGCTACCCTTTATTGTTGCACACAAAATCATGCATGTAATTTTCATGTATAATGCTACCCTTTATTGTTGCACACAAAATCATGCATGTAATTTTCATGTATAATGCTACCCTCTATTGTTGCACACAAAATCATCCATTTATTTTCATGTATAATGCTACCCTCTATTGTTGAACACAAAAATCATACATGTAATTTTCATGTGTAATTTTCATGTATAATGCTACACTCTATTGTTGAACACAAAATCATGCATGTAATTTTCATGTATAATGCTCCCCTAATTTTTCATGTATAATGCACACAAAAGCATGGACATAATTTTCTATTTCTGGATATAAAATTATCATAATAATAAACTTCTACCTTTCTATGTAAAAATTGTGAATATAATTTTTTTGAATAATATAATTGCTTATTTTAAAGGTGAAAATAGGAACCTATTTTCATAGTTGATACAACTACCTATTTTTGTACATAAAATGCATGAGTATAACTTTTAAGTATGATGTGAGCCCCCTGCCCATTTATTCTTATATTTACAATGAAAAGTTATTTTTGTACATCCTGTGATCCATATTTTTTATGCATGGAACATATGAAACAACAGTTCATTGTTAAAATGATTTTAGAAGCCATTGTCAACACTAGAATTGGATATATTCAGCTGTTTTAGAGAAGGTAGAGATGAAGCTTTCTATCATGAATGTGCATCTACCCTCCAGAGACACAACACAATCATTCATGAAAACTAAATTAATACATACATACTGATTGTTTATAAGAGGTGACATTTTAGAAAAGAACAACTGTATTGTTTACTTTGTTGGTGCCAAAAAAAAAAAAAAAAAATTACCCAAATATATTATAAGTCACTTATTTTGACTTGATTTTTTATACTCTCCACAAATATGGTGTTACTTATTGTTGGGTTGGGTTCTGACTAGAGACTAAATCTTCTTAGCGGATTAATACTTTCATATAGAATTACATTAGAGTAGAAACTGCTTGCACTGCATCATATCCTCTCCTGCTATCACTCACCTTGACTCTCAAAATGACTTAGTATTGGGTTAGAGTAAATACAAGAATATATTCCTAAAATGTGCTAAAAAATTCTTGACTTTTACCAAGTCAGGATTGTAAAATAAATTTGGATATTTGGTCAGATTTTGGAAACTGGGTTGAGACAAGAATTTTTCAGCACCCCCCTTATTTTGTAACTTTAACTTGGGATCATTTTATTTTCCTTAATGTATCATAATAATAATAATAATAATAATAATATCTGTATTCACTATTATTATGATAGACAATAGATAACTTTTAATCATGTACTAATCAATATTTTTATATCAATTGTTTGTATTTTCTACTACAATTCCATAATTACCAATCATTTTCTGGTTAATAAAATTAAATCTGCTGTTTTAATTTTATTTGGACAATTGAACTCTCTGATTTTGTTGATGTTGTTACCACAATGCTTCAACCACTATTCTTTAGCCTTCATCAGGTGTATAGTTAGTTAAACTCTTTGTCCCATGAGGAGTGCAGGCCATTGGCAACACTGGCAATACATTCAACTCTGAGTAATCTTTTCCAGATCCCTTCAGGTGTGGGTATTTCTTCACACTTCTGCATCTGCTCCATTTAATCCTGGCCCTTCCCCACTTTCTCTTTCCTTGTGAGTTCAATGTCAAGGTTACTGTTTTTTTTTAATCATTTTACCTCAAAAAAGGCAATAAAGCCACTAAGATACAAGGGGTTACAGAGCGTTAGAGAAGACAATAAAGAAATACCATTAATGAGAGAGAACAATAAAAGAACAGGAATTACGAAAACAGAATATAGTGACTGACAATGCATTGAAATTTTTGAAGATAATAGTTTATTGGGAAGCAAGAAGCCAAAAGAGAGTTCCACAGGTCAGAAGTGCAATAGAAGAAACTATTAGTATAGAACTTCACTTTTTTTATCTAACCATTTCAAGTGTAAAATGATGAGACCTTGTTACCAAGGGTCTTTCTTCTCAGCATCTGTGTTATGATTGCTTCTTGGTTTGTTCATTTCTATATATTTTCATTAAGGGATTATTTTTTCCTGCCAATGGAGATGGAGGATTTTTTAAAGACAGCAATTGATGAATGGTTTGGAGTTTGCAAATTATTATACTTGTCCTGCTCCATGTTTCCAAGTCAAAGGAGCACAGCTTTTACATGGATGTCAAATATTCTCAGATGGCTCTTTCTGTCATGCTCAAAACCGTCTTGAAGATTAGAAATGCAATTTACACTTTATCTACTTTTGTTCTTGCATCTCTACCTGTTCCTTCTTGTGCATCAGCCACACTTGCAAAACAGGTGAAAGAGTTCACCTCTTCGAAGAGTTATTCTGCTGCTTTACTTTTGTGCTTTACCTTCATGATCTTATTCTTGTCTTTGCTGATGCTGACACTTGTCCTTGGTGATGCCACAAGTGGAGTTCTGTTCTGCATTTGCACTTGGTCATAGGACAAGACTCTTGTTATCTATGAAGCTGTAGTGTTTGTGAAGGAAAGCTTTAAAAATCCATATAAATTAAGATTTGGCAAAATGTACAAATTAGACAGATTGAAATTATAGCAGACACATTATTAGAACATATTCTATTAATGAATCAGTTACAGACAAAATAAAAATCGCTTTTTACTGAAAATTATTAATGACTGCAATTTGTCATAGTTTGGTCCAAGAGGACTTGGGAGGATGTTGTTCAGAAAGACAGGAAAAAATTGGGCCTAGAACTAGCTGATGCAAATGACAGGCATATGTGGAGAGGTAAACTAAGATCATTTGTCAGGCAGGACCCTGACTTTGCTTTGTGCAAGTTTAATCCTGGCCCTGTCTTGACATAAAACACAGCTATGATGATACAATGATTAATTAGATACAATATCCCGAGTGTATACAAACTTAAAATAAAGCTTAATTAACTCATAATTTATAGAAAAAGATAAAAAGTACACAGCATTTAAAACATAAATTAATAATATGTACTGTTTCAGCTTTTAAGCATGTATAGTTATTAGGAATTTTATACTCAAGTAACACACATTCAAATTGTCAAGCATTTTTCAGTTAAATATTTGCCAGTATTCTTGTGTTTAATACTACATCATGCACTAGATATAAATACAAGAAAATGCATCAACTTACTTGACTAAGTAACGGTCTGAGCCGAAGTAATAAGAGAAGTTTTGCAATGCCCGTTTCTAGGAGAGACTTTGTAAATCACAGATACAACAATAGTAACATCTTTGAACGATACTCAGTCAGATGCTGCTAATTCCCATATATATATATTTTTCCTTTACCCGTCATGTGATCTTATTATTTCAAGATGAGGTTGACTGTGCTTGCTCTCTGTCGATCTGTGTTCAAACCTAAGTGTTGGCAGCAACACTTTATTCCTATATGACAAGAAGTCATTAAAATATCTTCCTGTGTCTAGTCTATTCCCTGTCATATGAAAACTCTTCAAAAGAAGAGAGGAAGAAATTCTAGAAAATGTACAAGTCGAAGTAGTAAGAGGAGTCATTACGAACTCTTCCTGTGTCTAGTTTATTCCCTGTCATATGAAACCTGATTTTATATTAGGAAACTAGACTAAAAAAAATTCTGTAAAAACCACCACAAGATTTTTTTTTAATTATAAAAATTTTGTATTTGCACTTTATCTGCTTTCTTCTTTTCCTTTCTTGATTCTTTATGGACATATTGAATATTCACCCCCTCAAGCATTCCACAAAGTCAAGACCTGCCAAGTCAAGGCCACCTAATACTATTTATCTTTCCTTCTGAAGACATCAAGTAAAAAAAAAAAAAAAATGGTTGTTCATATATCAGCTTTCAGCTAATCATTACAGCAATACTGGATACACAGACAAAATTATTACCACCACCAACGTACCTAGGTGATTCTAATCTATACACAATGGGGGAGTTCTCCTAACATCAAGAACAAAACAAGTTCAACTGTCTGTACAAAATTTGGAAAAATGTTAATGACTTTTCACAAAGTTATAGACAAAAAAAAAAAAACAAAAACAAAAAAACTCACCAGTGTTCTGCTCTTCTTTGGAAATGATGATTGCAATACGTGCTGCTTCTTTGTACTGATTTAGGGCCATATACAATCGGAATAAATATTTTGCATCCTGGAAGACAATAAAATAAAAATAACAATATTAAAATGGAAAATTTAATTTTCATAAAGTCAGTCCTAATTCACCAAGATGTTTTTTAATGAAATAACAAGAACTTACCATGAAAAATACTTTTTGTTAGTACAATTTTTATGAACTGCTATAAGCTAATATGAATTATACATATTTTCATAAGACTGTAAGAAGAGAACATTGATACTACTGATACTACTATCAACAAGGGAGTATTATAACAGGCTTCAAGGGAGTATTATAACAGGCTTCAAGAAAGAAATCACATTAACTGCTTTTATGAAAATATCTTTATCTCTACAAATATAGTATATGATTCATGCCAGAAAATACCCGATGATCTAAAATGAATTTAATGTCAATAAGGAACATGTAAACCAGCAATAAACCAATCTCTACTTAGAATGTGTGCATGTGGGATGAACAGGTGATAGAAAGATATATATATCTTTCTATCACCTGTTCATCTACCTGAGAAAGAAAAGACAGAAGGCCTGTCACATTCTCACAATAAGAAGATCCATGTACTGATGCCACCAAAAAACCTTACACTGATATTAATTGATAAAATCCCAGAGATGAATGAACAATGTAGGATGTGTGCATGTCAGACAACCAGATGATTATATAAGCACTCCACCAGAAAGGGAAAGATAGATAGTCTCTCACATTCTCACAAGAAGATCCATGTACCGACCCCCATCACAAAGTGCCACACCCTTACACTGATGTTAATTGACAAAACCCAGGAGGTGACTGAACAAAGAGAAATTGATCTTCAATGACCTCAATATGCATTTAATTCAACTCCAGCATTTAATCAAGAACAGGATTTATGAAGTCAAATGAGAAGATTGCATTTGATAAAGATACAATTTACTCAAATTCTCTCACCTCAAAATGCTGATGGCATACAAACTGGATGCAAAAAGTTTAAAAGATGAAAACCTTTAAGAAACTGTTGTAGCATGTGTTTCACAACAAGAACTATCAGATGATCTGAAATGAATTTAATGTCAATAAGGAAGATTTGTTCTAAGAGGAGTTTATCTGCAAGGGTCCCAATATGTAAAGTGCTCGCCCCAGCATGATACCAAAATAGATTTCATATAAAAATACTTAAACAGGAAACAATCTTGGGTAGTTTGCGATTCATGCCAGGAAATACTAGATGATCTGAAATGAATTTAATGTCAATAAGGAACATTTGTTCTAAGAGGAGTTTATCTGCAAAAGGAGTTGATTTGTGATGACCCCAATATGTACAGAACTTTCCCTAAATGATACCAAAATAGACTCTATACTAAATGTTACACAAGAGGTTTGGTTTGGTTTGTTTAACAGCATATCAACTTCTTATGGGTTGTTTGATGTCAAAATTTAATTTTTTTGTGCACTTTGGTATTTTTTTTAAAACTGTATTGCTGGTAATTTTTTTACTATGAAAATATATTGCAGATATTTTTACTATAAAAATAGATTTTATATTTTCATAGTGTTTTGATCCCAGTTTTGGGGTTTACTAATTGTCCATAGCTAGGACCCTAACAGGTGCTACTACCCCCGGTAAAGGTGGTCCTGGGAACAACAGCAATTAAGAAGTGGTTCCACACTCCTCAAAATCTCCTGATCAGAGGTCTTACTGCTGGATGTAGTTTATTGTCATACCCATGACAAGTTACACCAGAGCACAAGAAAAGCCAGGTGTATCAGTGAGTTGACCTGGAAAGTGACCTCTTACCCACCAGGTAAAAATTCATACCTGGCATTTAATTAGTTTATCTTTTTTAATGCCTTATCAATCCTTTGTGTGCTATTTAAAGCTGAAACATATTTGGGATTTTAGGAGGTTCGCTTACACTATCTGGTGTTCCCAAGTGGTCCTTATCTAAACACTGATTAACGTTGGTGATCCAATGAGAACTGGTGTTTTCAGTGCTATTTAACCATAATTGACCTTGTAAACAGGTGGTCAACTGAGGTGTCTTTGGGATGTGCACATGTAGGACAACTAGATGACAGAAATATATATGTGTCCCACTCAAGATAGAAAAGACAGAAAGTATTTTATATCCACACATAATGGAGATCCACATTTGGAGAAAGCCCTCAAAGCCACATACCCACTCAGAGATATTAATTGACAAAGTCTAGAAGTTTAATAAACAATTTAGCAAAAGGAACAACCCAACATGTAAATTGGAGATACCAAAATCAAAAAAGTACAAAAATTTAGATATCAGGGAAGTGTTTTAAGAAAGTCTGACATTGAAATCTGAAAGCGCATTGAGATAGTGAAAGGGCCTTCTAAAAGCTAAGCAAAGTATTAAGAAACAGAAAAATTTTGTAGAAACAAAGAGTACTGAACTGTCATGTAATATCAGTCCTCCTATATGGTAATGAATGCTGGACTATCTCCTCACTGATGAAAAAAAGACTTGAAACAACAGAAATCTGGTTCAACAGGAGGACGTTGAGAATACCATGGACGGAACATGTGAGCAACGATGAAGTTTTACAGAAAACTGAAACAAAAAGGAAACTTAACATCAGGAAGAGAGGGTTGAAATTTCTAAGGTATATAATGAAGAAAAATGGCTTAGAAAATTTGATACTCACAGGACAGATTGAAGGAAAGAGGGGCAGAGGAAAACAACATATAACTTACCTAGTGAGCTTGAGTAAATAGATGACAGAGCAAGGTTAAGGAGAGATAACAAGAAGACAAAATTTATTAAGACCTTACAAAAGACAGGAAATTGTAGAGAGCCATAACTGCCAGCATTCTGAAAGGACATGGCATATGGAGAATGTCACAATATCTCCACAGAATCACAATGACCACTGAATGAAATTTTCAAAGAATCTGGTTACTTCCCAGCTTACTGATGTCAATATACAATAACAGTGAAGATAAAAAACAATGCCAAGAATACTACGTCTTTGGTAGCACTGGTACAGGGAATGACGGATCAATGAAATGAAAACAAACAACAGTAGTAGTAACCAACAAGCCTGAGGATAGGTATCATAGATGTATATCTATTTCATTTCAGTTTCTTTGCACAAATATTTTATTTCATTTTAAGATATTTTTTATTAATATGAAGAGAAGTCATTTGAGCTTTCAAATTATTTCAATCACTTCTTTTATATGCCACATCCTTTCCAGATATAGGAAATCATGGCTATCCAAACTTCCTATCCCTTGTGGCTCTTAACAGTTTTTCTCCCCTTGTTAAGCCTCCCATCTCTGTTCCACTGTCCATTCACACAAGCTCATCAGGTAAAGGGCTTGCTGCCTTCCCCTATCTCTCTTGCTCTCAACATGTCCAGTCAGTGTTTTCCGAGCCCTCATTCCTTATTATGTGTCCAAGGAATTTCAGGTGTCTTCTCCTGATTCTGAACATAAGTATTCTTTCTGTTGCCATTTTCTTTAAGACTTTCTTCTTGTTTACTTGCTCTCCATCCATGGAAGTTTTAGTATCCTTCTCTAGAACCACATTTCTGTTGCTTCCAGTTTTCTTTTCATTCATGGGGAGGTTGTCCAGCATCCATGGATATCACATAGCAATCCAACATTGTTTTCTTTGTTTCGAACAAAATTTGTTTGTTTCTCAGCACTTTGCTTAGATTTTGGAAGGCATCTTTTGCTCATTCAATGTGTGTTCGGGTTTCAGTATCAATTTTGGCTACTGTAAAGAACTCAAGTCCTGTGACATGTTATCTCTATTTTAAATATGATGCATTAATCACTTTTAATTTTTGAATGTATTCAATATAACATTAATTTAAATGTGTTTGATGTCACATGAATAATGCGCAATAGAAAGCCTACATTAAAAACTGATGACGTACCATGTATTTTAGAAGGATTCAGATCATAGAAACTGGTTGCATTGACTAAATACCTACATAGGCATAATAAAATGGCAAACTACTTGAACTGGTCAGTTTGAAGAGTAAAAGTTTATGAAATTCTTGACCACTAGTTTAAATGTGTCATTTAAAAATGCAAAGTCATAGAAAGATTGGTACCAGTTTCATGGGAACAGTGACACTTGATATAGCAACCACACTGGATAAATCCCAGATCAATGCAGAATATTGTGTGATACTATGGACATCCACACAAACAGAGAAGAGGTGGTTTCATCTCAATTTCAAATGTTTCTGTTTGGTAGGCCAGCAAATGGTTTCTTTTTATATTTAGTCTTCTAAGCAGCATCCACTTTAACAAAAGCGTAATGAAAAGTAAAGTGGTCGATGAGGATCAAGTGGCAACAAAACCAGAAATAGGTTATATCCAGGTGCTGCTATATATTAACAGTCATAATTGGGATCAGAGAGAGATCTGTTTGGCCCTTGGAGGGAGATGGCTGTGTCTGTGTTGTGGTTCCAAAGCCTCCATTTCATATTACCAAACACCATATCAGGATGAGTAGATGGGCAAGGAGTTGGACAGACCTAGCAGAAATTGTCTCAAGTATCACCTACCTACCCACCTGGATGAGCAGGCAAAAACCTGAATAAAACACTTACATATAATATAGAAAACAGTGTTCACATTGTTATTTCTTGACATGGCATTTGTCTTTCATCATGTTATCTTGTGAGCATGCAGCATACTCTTCCCCAGCTTTTGTTGAACACTGACGAGATCAAGGATTGGAATGCAGTTTGGGGTGATCATTGGCTGATTAGTGGAAAGCTTGGATGATGATTGCATTTTATATTTGCAATTGTGCCATGCATCTGTCGATACATTGAGTCTGGTCATCCAGTACCAATTAAATATTTAAATAGACACAATGGTACCAGCTATCACGATGAGAATGGATATGACTGACTGAACCATTTTAGATAGATCAACCTGAGAGTTGATACACACGTGCACAATATGCTAGGCATCTGGTCAATTTTGTAGAAACTAACACAGAATCCATGAAATATAGATTGAAACAATGATAATAGTAGCAAAGCTATACAGTAGTTGAATGTAAGGTGTAAACAATAAATTGACCAGTTTGCATGGTGCAGGACAATGAAGTTCCTGAGAACTTGTTTCAACATATTATTAATATCAATAAGGCAATAACAATATGAATTAAGGCTCTCAACAGAGGCAAGGTTACTACAATTAACTGACAATACTGACATTTATGACAATAAGACAAAGGCATGGTTTAACATTGTTGTAATTCTAGGCAATGCAAATCTCATAAAAGCTCAGAACAGACTTATAAAGTATTAGGATCTTGAGATTAAAAGCCAATGAATGTGAAATATGGTAATGAGAACAGGAGCTGTTGTCAATGGAATATCAAGTATTATCAAGACTGGGTTTAATTACCATATTGCATATCCTGTGCAAAATTTTCATATAGAGGCACAGGCCTCTTTTTGAAACTTGCTTCCTTCATAAAGACTAATAACATAGCCTTGCTGTTCAGACTGAAATAATAATGAGAAAATGACAAAGAGACAGAAAAATCAAGTTTTGATGAAATGTTGAATAACTGAAACAATAATCATTCCATCATAGCTTGATTTTCCATGATTGTTGCACGAGTCAAGCTGATAGATCTCAGATCTGTGCTAAAGATTGGTTTGTTTTTTATGGCTTATCAACTTTTCACAGGTTATTTAAAGCCAGAAAATATTTTTAGACTAAGAATTTTGGGGAGATAATAGTGATTTACTGATACAATACCTACTAATTAACCCATACCTGGGAGTAGAAGAGACAAAGGGTATTTGTAACCAACCTGACAGGAATTGGAACTCAACTTTCTGATTTCCAATTCTGACCCATCAGCTATAACACCAACCACACATTTCAGCTTACAGCACCTGATATTCTTAAGTTATCTCCTATATAGGTACTGACCAGGCTTGGCATTGCTTAACTTTGGTGAATGTATAAGAACCTGTGTTTCAACATGAAACAAACTGAAGCACTTTACTTTAAGAAAACTAACTTAAAAATATATAAAAATAGGTATACCTATATATTTATATGTCTAAATAAAAAAGTGGACATTGAAGTCAACACCCAGAGGTGACAGTCTATTTGATGTTTAAACACAATAGTCAGACTATAAGCATGAAACAGACTGTTGCCTCTGGGTGTTGATTTCAATATCTACTTTTATATTTACAAACACTCTATTCCTGATATTGAGTACTTTAGTCCATAAATATAGCATACCTTAAAATTATATTTTATCATATATACACACACACACACACACACACAGAGTAGTGTATGAGATAGAATTCAGTAAAATTTGAATCATGAATACAGCTATATACACACTGTTTCACAGTTAAAAAACACCAAAAATTTGAGATTTAACTATGGTGGTTCTATATTTTGATCAACCAGGTATTGTTTATATCTTGTAAACACAATATTTTAATGTTTTGCACAAGTCAATCTATGTAACAAATATAATCAAGTTGAATTTTTATTTTACTTCACTTGGTTTAATTTTTATAGCTGGTAAAATACTCACAAAATAAAAAACACCTCATAAAATGGCCATTTTTCTTAATTATTAATGGTCGCTAACTACAAAAATATATAACAGATAGATAAATTAATGCTGGGAATCTCTATTCTATGTATCAATCTATATAAGTGGTTCTCAAATGGTATAGCACACCTCAAGGATAGCAGGTGAGGTAGAATGATTGAATGACAAAGATTTAGAAACTATTTAAAAATATTCATATGCCAAACACGAATAAGATTTCAAAATTTAAAATATTATTATGGATTACTTTTAATTGCAAGTGTGAGTCACAGTATAAATAGTTATAAATAATTATTGACTGATTTTATCACTGTGATATTTTTACATTATATCAAGTATTAAGAATATAGTAACTAGGGTCTGCAAATTGGAGGAGAGAGTTATCAATGATAATGTTCTGACTTCGAATCTGTGGTTATCTCCCTTTAACCCTCCCTCTGTTTTTTTATTATTTTTAAATGTACTTTTTATTACAAAAAAAATTGATGAGCTGCAAGCACATTTTAATTCTGAAAATGCAGCCAGGAAGAAAAAAGTTTGGGAAACACTGGTCTATAGGAACACTAAATTTCATTCAGATATCTTCTTAGGATACAAAGTTACAAAATGCTTAATTTGGCAAAGTGTTTTCCCAACATCTGAAATGAAAATTCAAGCAACTCTTGAACTATGGCTCAAATGAAATTTCTATTTTCAGGTTTTCCATTTCTCTAGGATGGGCATCACAGTAAAATTTCATCAAAACCTGAAATGTTGATAGGAACCATTTTCATATGCAACAATTTTCACAGTGTACTGGTATTATACTGATCCTCAAAGGCTGGGAAGTGATGCATTGATGCAAGGCAAAGTGCACAGATTTTCTATTCCTGATTCACAAAGATGATAATACCAAGGCATCAGCAATAACAGAAGCAGTGCAGTGACAATAATCATGAAGAAAAAGAACAGAAATTAATATAATACCTTTGGTAGGCCATCTGTCTCTCCAAGGAGATAATCTGTTAATTGTTTAGTCAGTTGTAGATCATCAGCTTTCCTGACAGCTTGTATAGCCAGATCAATGGCGCCATGGTCTTCCTCTTTACATTGTATCAAATATCTCAGGGCCTGGAAAACAGAAAATCACAAGCTACAAATGTTTATATAGATATTTTGTTATTTTTAGGCTCAAAGAATAATCCATTATCATAAAAGCTGGTAACTGATTGGCACTTGGCTATTAATTGAATAGATTGAATGGTAGTCTGCTCTTATATTTATCACTTGATATCTCTTTGGGATTCAGGTAACAATTTATCTTATTTTTCTCTTTGTTGTTCGGATAATCTTTGGATAATAGAACAGTTTGGTTTTCCTTTTAGTTTTTATGTTGTCTGAGTTTCTTTTTCTTTTGTCATCTTAGTTTTCTTGCTATTTTATCACAATTTTAAATTTTAAATTCTATGTCACTTTTTTTTAACAGTTATACAATGCAAAAACTACTCAAGCATTGCAATAAAAATGCAAGAGAAATGCACCATAAAAATATTCAATTCATGTTACTCATTACTATTGAAGTGAATTCAATTCTTACTGGGTGCTCAGTAATCCTAGCCTTGTGGCAGGTTAAGCTAAGCTATTGTAGAATATAAAATAAAGCTTACTAATGGGATACATTAAAAAGTGAGAGATCATCAGTATGGCACAAACAAAAAAAATATCTATTACAATGAAAAAAATATATTCCTCAATATACAAATTGTGCAAATTAAAATATAGGTTATGCACAAATTTTCCCTTGTGCAGTTAAAATTAGCAAGGCCCTGCAAACTTGATAAGAAACACCCAATCATTAGGGTGTATATGATTTAACTGTACTATTTGTCAGTGTCGTAAATCTTTTGTTAATCTATATGATATTTTATTTGTCAATCTATATATAAATCTATTTGCAGGTCAATTGTGAAACTATATGTCAATCTATTTGTATATCTATTGTAAATTTATTTTAATACTAGCCCTCCTATGGGTTATATACTCTCGGAATGCACAAAAGCCCTTTTCAGTGCTACTAAATTTGAATTGTTACTTTCGGATAACTGAAGAAAGGATATGTGAACAGGAACTGGGGATAACATCCATTTTTCTGGGAATTACCAGATACGTCAGCTAGTATATATATTTCTTTAGATGTAAATAATATATAAAAGTTTTGTGATCTTGAATTACTTTTGATAAAATAATTATTGCTCGATAGCTATTGAGCGCTTTACTGGCAGAAATTTTCGTTACCTTGATATAAGTTGATTGAATTATATAATTTTGCACTTCAAATTAGCTAACACATGGACTAAAACCGACTTATAAACTAATTCCTCCTGGGCCTATACTTTTTATCCCTATTTGTTAAAAAAATCAAGTCATCATCCAATCAGACTACACCTGTTTTCAGTTCAAATCTGGCTGGTTTTTGGAAACATCAAAGCAGGGGACCATTCTGCAAAATTTTGCTTTGGAAAATTTAAACTGTCCTCATTTTGGCAGTTTTTTCTGACATCAATTAGGAGACTCCTTTTTTTCACATCTTTACACATCAATTTTGATTCATAATTTTTTTTTTTTTTTTGGTTTCGCTTTATTTAGTTGGTTTCTTTACCAAAGAAACTGTGTTAGTAACATTCTAATTTTCTTAATTAGTTAGTTTTTAATACAATATTATATTTTTTAATAAAAGTAGTTTCTGTATTTTTACACAGTTTCAACATTTTTAATCTTTATCTTATACTATTTCAATATTATCGTTTTTATTAAAAATAATTTTTATGACACTAAACTGAAGGTTTGTGGGTTGATTTGAAAGTTGTGGCACTGAGTTATCTTGTGCACCTTACCTGAGAATATTGGTCACTAAGAAGATAGAATTTTCCAGCCCATAAGTAATTCTGTTCATTCGCAAAATACCTGGCAACACTTTGGTAGATTTCTGGAGAGGCATCATCACCTGAATAAAAGACAATTTACAATAAAATTTTTGCATAATTTTGTCTGAACAAATGAAAAAAAGCATCCTTATTTCTTATGCATTACTTTAAAAAGACAGAAACAAATAGATGTTTTATTTTTTTCTATATTTATTTCAAGACAAAGCTCATTTTCTTTTGAATCTCTGAGATAAGGAGTTTTCTTTATTTAGAATATGACTAATATCCTCATTGTTGTTGTTATCTTAATGTTTCAGCCATTGTGCCCTCTGGCCTTCTTCAATCAGGGTAATCTTCAACGAATTTCAAATTGAACGCTTTATTTAATCTATAAGGGAGGATTGTTCTTGTTCTGCTGTTGATGTCTTGGGATATCTCATCTTGTATTTTTTTTTAATACTGCTCAGTTATTGCTAGTAGTATTGCCAGACAATTAACCAATACAAGATATCATTAGATACGGACAATAGAATGGGAGCAATCTATTCCAGAAAATTAAATAAAGGACTCATTTTGCAATTCCCTGAAGGATACCCAGATTGAAAGACATCTGAAGAAGTCTGGTGAGTGAAATGGCTGAAACACTGTGACAGTAACAACAAAGATGAGGATATTAGTCCAACAGTAAATAATGTAAATAAAGCCAATTTTCTTAGACTATTAAAAAAGGACACAAAGTTGGGGATTATTTTATTACCTAAAAATACAACTGTACCCCCCACCCCACAAAAAAAATTTGTACTTATTATAGTTAATTGTGTATAATGCAATTTTGTATCTATTTTGTGTGTAAAAATTATGAATGAATCTATTTTATTTTGATGGGTAATCTGTGAAATAATCAGTTTCCTATTTGCACAATGCATAATTTATATTGACATTTTTGTTAAGAGGAATTATCATTAATATATATCATTCTATTTGGACCATATCATTATAGCCTTTTACAATTGACAAGAAAGTTTAAAGCTGAAATTCAAAGATCTGCTAACATTGACAAGTAGCAAAAGACAATATTTATATGTTAATTTTGTAAGCTCCCCTGTGGTTTATAGATTTCTTTATGAACCACAAGATTCATATATACATTTCCATTAGGGCCACATCTTTAATATATACATTTCCATTAGGGCCACATCATTAATATATGCATTTCCATTAGGGCCACATCATTAATATATGCATTTCCATCAGGGCAACATCATTAATATATGCATTTCCATTAGGGCCACATCATTAATATATGCATTTCCATTAGGGCCACATCATTAATATATGCATTTCCATTAGGGCCACATCTTTAATATATACATTTCCATTAGGGCCACATCATTAATATATACATTTCCATTAGGGCCACATCTTTAATATATGCATTTCCATTAGGGCAACATCATTAATATATGCATTTCCATTAGGGCCACATCTTTAATATATACACTTCCATTAGGGCCACATCATTAATATATGCATTTCCATTAGTGCCACATCATTAATATATGCATTTCCATTAGTGCCACATCATTAATATATACATTTCCATTAGGGTCACATCTTTAATATATACATTTCTATTAGGGCCACATCATTAATATATGCACTTCCATTAGGGCCACATCATTAATATATGCATTTCCATTAGGGCCACATCATTAATATATGCATTTCCATTAGGGCCACATCATTAATATATGCATTTCTATTTGAACCACATGGTTAATATATTTATACATCTATTAGCACTTTATTATTATATACAATTCTCTTAGGACAATATCATTAATATATACATTTCTATTTTGATCAGCATGCATACTGGATTGCCTAAGATACACATGACCTTGTATCAGTTACATTCTAGATGACCCTATACAGCTGCCAACACACAAAGGTTTTGAAGAGCTTTGTAAATGCATAGTGGTGGTGACTATATGGGGAAAATAGTGTTTTAGAGCTGAAAACTTATTATATCATATGATGTTATTGTACTTTGTATATCTGTTACAATAGAGTCTATTTTTATGCATCATATTACATCATCACTGGCATGCAGCTTCATGCTCATTGCTAGCAAAAAAAAATGCATCTGCAATTGTGGGGATTATGCACAAAAATAATGTTTTTGTAGCTGAGATGCTCTATTCAATGGTGTTATTGTGTTCCTGGTATCTGTGGAAGTTTCCATGGAAATAAATAGGAAGCATTACTTCTGGAACATTCCTCATATTATTCTATAGCAATAGTATATCATATATCATCATCACTCCAGGAAAGTGATTCCACTGCACCTTCTTGGGCTAATATTATTGGCTGACATGAAGTGGAAAGACTATATTGAATCCATTGCTATGTCAGCTGATAAGAAAGTTGGTTCACCATGTCATACAAGACCATTTTTCTCTCCAGAATCTATCTTACATATCTATAGGGCTACCATTTGAATAATGTTGCCACATAATGTCTGGTGATATTTATATAGAGCTCCTTGATAAAATCCAAAATGAATATGCAATATTATTGGTCTTGATCTGGTATCTCAGCTTCAGTTAATTTCCCATTGCTGTAAGGTTGTCTCCCTGTGCCTTTTTTTATAAATACTTTCATGGTAATTGTTCAGATGAGCTATTCACTATGGTACTTTGACTTTTTGAATTTAAGCACAGTACTAGACTGACATTGAGATCTCATCAATTTACAGTCAAGTTGGCTTGATGTAACTGTAAATTCTATGCTAACAGTTTCTTTTCTCGCACTTCCCACTTGTGGAACTCCCTCCCGGCTCCATGCTTTCCAGCCAACTTTAATCGTCAAAAATTTAAATGCAATTATCAATCACTATCTACTGTTTGATTAATCTTCTTTGATTCTCTCTCCTAATTAATGTTTCTGTTTTTAATTTTTCTACACCCAGTAACCCCTTTTGCCTTAGTGGCTTTACTGCTGTGAACTTGATTAAAAAAGAAATATCAGGCTCTTGTTAATCACTGGGAAAAAAAATGCATAGTCAGTGGAAGTGACTATATAGGAAAATAGTGTTTTGTAGTTGAAAATTTGCTCTATTCAGTAATGTTCTTGTTCTCACAATATTTGTTATAGTTTCAATAAAAATCAATTGTGCTGCCATTACTTTCAGAATATCTCATCATATATTAATAATACATGTTCATACAGACTCTTGTTCATTGATGGCAGAAATGCATAGCCAATGATGGTGTCTATGTGGGGAAACAATACTGTTTTGAACCTAAAGACCTGCTCTATCCAATGGTGTCATTGTGCTCACTATATCTGTTGCAGTTTCCATGGAAATAAAATGGAGTCATTTATACTGGTGTAGTTACAAGAAATATGAAATGGGGATTAGTCTTGTAATTAAATAATTATGGAAGTGTTTCCAAAAGAAACTGAATTTTTTCAGTTGTGTAAAGGAGGCATCATGACTATTAATGAGAGTCAGCGATAACTACAATTGACAGAAGATTTGTCATTAACTGAATTGCTTTCAGAATTGAACTTATTGAAAATGACGTGTTGAGAAGAAGATGAGAGTTAGAAGTGAAATCAATAAAAACAAACATAAACTAACAGAGAAGTCAGGTGATGAAATTAGAAAAAAAACTATAAGTGCACAATAAGGCAAATTTAGTCTTTTACAATTTAAAGCTGAAATCCAAAGGTCAAGTAACATGCCAAAAAGTATCAAATGAAGAAAACAATATTTATAATTTTAAACACAATCTATATAAGTCTGTAAACTCCCCTGTGGAGTATCAGGCTACAGCCACATCATGATGGGTGTTGTTGTTGTTTCTGTAGCAAGTAGGTTTTTTTATGGGCAGAGTTGTTTCCCCAAGCTCAACCAGTTTGGAATTCAGAGATGACCTTATGAAAGAAAGCTGGAGAGTCAAGTCTGCTGTTTAACCCAAAGCTGTGTGGAGAAAAAAATATTCATACATTTTCAAAGAGTATTTGTGCAAAAGTGAATGCAATGGCCCTTGGCTGGTAATTGGACTTGACATTCCATTTCCCACACATATAACCACTACGCTATGCACACATCCTCAAACACAATGTGACTTTATATATTTATTAGTCATTAACCCTGATCTGCCCTTCTACAAAATGAGATATTTGGCTATGCTAACGGGCCGTATTATGTGACACCAATATGCAAATATACCTCATTACTATAACAAAGAAATATCCCATTAGTAAGTGAGGGGAGTGATCAGGCTGTTAATACAGTATTGTGCAAAAGTCACATGTCACCTTAGACTTGAATCAATTTTTAATAAATTATCTACTTGTAAATTAATGTTTTTTATCCCTTTTTTCACAGATGATATGTTGACTTTGCAAGTGCCATTTATATAGCTAAACTTCATAGTCTGTTTTGGGGATTTAACATTTAAGGAAAAAAATATCTAACTTAAGAAAATGGCCATGTAATAGTTTCAGACTATGTTGTATTACAAACAAAGGGAGATAACTATAATAAAAATTTTTGTTTTAGCATTATTCTTGTTATTTTATCAGCATAATTAATGTTAACAAAATATTAAATTGAAATCATGGCTAAAATCACAAAAGGAACCAGAATGAAGATTATGGAAATGTCTGCAAATGTGAGCCAGAGAAAAATAGCTATAAAAACTGCTAGAAGTAAATCAAGGTGAATCAACATATAGTATATTCCACTGCGTTTATAAGGACTGGGACATACCCATTATAGTCCATAGGTACAGTATAACAAATGGTAACAAAATTTTTCAGCATGTGCAATTCAACAATATCTAAATGTAACAGTAATTGCTTGATTCATTTTTTATGGCTTATGAATCCCCATTGCAGGTTATTTAAAACCAGAAAATATTTTTAGATTGTAAGAATTATTTTATTTTGTGGGGGAGATAATAATGGTTGTGGTGATAAAAGTTTTACTAATTAACCCATAGTTGGGTAGAGAAGAGGTAGATTCATACCTTTCCCAAGGGTATTTTCACATAAGTCAATATAATGAACCCAAAGGGAATTGGAACATGGCTTTCCAATTAACATTTCCAAGCCATTAACTATGATACCACCCACACATTCAATGTTAAAGGACCCTGGTATTCCAAAGCCGTCACCCATCTAGATACTGACCAGCTTTTAGGTAGTAAAAAGACAACTAAGAGCTACAAAGGACAGGAAGTTGTGGAGAGCCATTACCGTCAACGTCCTGAATGGACACGGCACATAGATGTTTTCCAATCTCTGCACTGATCTCCACCATTTCAACTGAATGTATGTCAGTGATTTTTTTCTCCTGATATGCTTTAAATTTCTTTTTCTTCAAACTTTTCCCTTTAAATCTATTTCCTCTTCACCGCCTTTTTGTACTAATGCTTGAAATCAATTCAGTCTATAAACGAAAAGCTTTTAACTTTACAAACATCACTAAGTGACAACAGATTGTCACTTTCTGAAGATCTCAAGAAATGAATCATTTTTTTAAAAATTTATCTATCTATAGAAATATAGCAAGCCGAAAAGATAATCAAAGCAATAAGGAAATTACTGAAATATTTCTGTCAGTTTTATGATAGGAGTGAGAAAACTAATTCTATATATTTGTCTAATCAAGTTTACTCAACACCTTGCAGAGATATTTAGTCAGTTTGCTTACTCGATTTCAAACAGATATTTACCCAGCCAACATGGGATTTTTGAAATAGTAATGACTATGAAGAAAATAATAATCTGCTTGTATTAATAAACACACCAGTAACCAATGTGAATTAACATCTACAAGCGTAGATCATCAAACAAAAATCTACCTGATGGAACCTTTTTTAGGAGGAAACAACTCAGCTGAGCATGCCTTGCTGTTCGCCTACTTAGGTCTTTATAACAAGGCAAGGCTCAATTACCATTTCAAGAAATGTACATCTTTTGTTTTCATCCCTACTGTGAAATCATGAGAGTTTAAAATATCATCAATGAAAGCAATCTACACCTGTGGACTGAATTTTGGATCAAAATTCAAAGAAAGTTACTGAGTACAATAGACACCTTAAGATTGCTGAAGGGTACAATGGTGAAAATGTTGGAGTATAACAACCAAGATAAGCATACTACTCAGAATGGAAGAGCATATATTGATGATAATTTTTCATTTAAAAAATGCCAACATAAAATATATGTAAACTGTTACACTGTATCTAATGCACATATTTAGCTTATGGGGTCTGGAATGAGCAGTAATTCCACAAATACAATGTAATATTGGAAATATTTCCAGACCAGACCTAATGAACACACACCATTACTCCAATAAATAATACATTTCATATATTATTTAAATTAATGATCCTCAATGGATGAACTCATGAGTTCTTTCCACATTTTATGTCATATAATAGGAGTATATAGGTTTGCCTGGTTCATACACTTTTCCCTGTTTTGAACAGGAGTAGAGGTTTATCCCTTGTTTCCTGTCTAGGATTGGGTTGGTTTCTGATTCCTTCTTTTAAATTCTTCTCATTCTCTTTCACTGCCAGTAGCACCTTGCATCTTAGTGGCATTATTGCCTTGTTTTGGGTGAAATGATTAAAAAATAAAAATATTGAGACTAATTGATCACGCTGAAAACTAACCATTAAAATGGTATTGGTCAGCCTTGAAACATGGGTAACATTGTAAAAACACTGTTCAACCTAAAGAACATTTGTCAAAAAATATCAACATGAAAAATATGTAAATGTTAACCTACATCTAAATGATAATTTATGCAGCCTGGAATAAGCAGTATATTTCCAAATATGAGTTAATATTGGAAACTTCTAGACTAGACCTAATGAACACAAACTATTACTCCAATAAATAATACATTTCATATATTGTTTAAATTAATGATCTTCATAGATGAGCTCAGGAATTCTTTCCACATTTTATGGCATGCCACTAACTGATCAAGCTGAAAACTCATCACTGAACTGACATTCGATCAGCCTAGAAACATTGGTAATATTGTAAAATCTGTGTTTGTCAAAAAACAAAAAAAAAACAAAAAAACAAACGGATGAATTTTGAGAGTTTCAATAGTGGATTTGCTGAGGTTCACACAAAATCTGAATTTGGAATGCTGCTAGAATTTCTCGACCATTGTAAAGATCGCAGAGCCATTCTAACACAATATTACAAAACATTACATAACTTAACAAGAGTAGATGGCAGGAAAAGACAGACTGATTCAGTTAGCTGGGTACCAATAAGCATTAGTTACATATGCATTTGTTTCAAATACAAGGTAATATGACAGCATGAATAGCCTGAATACTTTTTCTTGAAAGTTGGAGAAAATTCAAGAAAAGCTGATCACTAAATGTCTCAATCAGTTTTCCTATTCTCTCCAATATCGAGATTTATGTTCAGTTTGATTCATATTTTGTAATGTTACAACAACTTAGTGTATTTATTGATTGCCTTTTGCTAGGTTTTAAAATAGTTTTTCACAATCAAACAGTAAACATGATAATTAAGAATTCAAACTGAAAGGTTTTCATCATTAGGAACTGGTCAACCATTTAACCTTTTACTGCCCATTGTTTCACTAGTGTGATATATTTTAAGACATTTCTTGAGACCAGAAAAGCATTAATATTGATTATTCTATCAATAATATACACAGAATAGACTGAATGAATTTTGATCAAATACAGATCAAATATAGATTGGAATCTGACAGAATAAAGAACAAATAGGAAACGTTTATCAATTTAACATGTTTCACTTTTATTAAAGTTTCATCAGAAAACAAAATAGGGAGAAAAAAAAGAAAAAAATTCTGATATATTTACTTTTATGTTGTTTGATTTTCTGGTCAATCATGTTTCACTTGACTCTTTAAGATACTCTTAAATCACCCAAGCAAGGCAATAAAGCCACTAAGATACAAGGGGGTTACTGAGGATGAAAGACAATAGATTAAAGGAAAGTGTTATTTACCTTTCAATTATTAAATAGAGGACATACAACTTTCTATTCAACATCATATATATATATATATATATATATATATATATATATATATATATATGATAAAGAACAAATAGGAAAAAATTATCAATTTAGCATGTTTCACTTTTATTAAAGATATATTGAAGAATGAGATATGGAGAAAAAAAATAAAAAAATTCTAGTATTTTTATTTTTGTATTGTTTGAATCTCATTGATTAATCAGGTTTCATGTGCATTTGACTTGTTAAGCAGCATTAGTATAATTTATAGCAATCTAAACTGAAGAAGAGATGATGTGTTCCTTTGAAGCTCAAAAAAATTAATGGATTCAAAGTCCAACTGAAAAAATGTAAATATTGCTTTACGTATGTAAGTGTATCATAATTCTCTTTCATTTATGGGAGATTCAGATTATGACGTATATTCATAAGTGTGTGTATGTGTGCGCCTAGTAGACATTATTTATATTTGGTGATTTCCCAAATGTTGATTTGGGGACATTTTTACATAAACTCCGGTTGTGGTGTTTTGATATACTCCAACAGAAAAGACTCAAATGCAATATCTGCTTATACGCTGTATTAACATATGATGAATGCTCGTCTACTATCAAAAAATATGTCTTTAAATATGTTCCACTAGTGAAACAACAGGTACTAAAAATGTAATAACCTTACAAAATGAGTAATGTTTTATCCATCCTGCATTACAGTTTACTTGACCTTGGGACACCCAGTCCAATGCTCTATTAATCCATTCAGTGTGGATTATTTGAGTAAAATTCAAGGATGAAACTTACCAATGATTTTGGCATATACTTCCATGACATTATGCATTTGGGCCAGTTGAAATGCTTCGTCATTACAACCTGACATCACCAAAAATTCAATTGCTGTGCTATAATCATCCAACTTCTGGAAAAATCTGAATATAAAATGTGATGTTAACGTTAATGAAATTGACCAAAAATGATTTTGATTATATCAAAACTAATGGACTTTAATGTCAATAAATTCAACAAAAAGGAAATTAAGGGGAAAAAAACAATGATTTTTACAGACTTTCAACTCACTGCTTTGCTGAATATTCAATGAATAAAATATTCAAGTACAATAATGTTTGATTACAATCGTCAAAAATACTTTAGAAACTGGATTGAAGGTTCAAAAGTTGAAATTGCTTGACCAAGTTTGCTACCATAACATGACAGAATAAGAGAATAATTACATACTAGAAAGACCCATGAAAATTTAACAGTTTTCCTATTTTTATATTCTGATGAATCTTAATTCTTAAGTTAATGATTGAATAAGCTCATGGCATGTTCTATGGCAATAAAATATCTGTAGAAAATCTCATCACATCATTAAATATTTGAGATTAACAACTTTAACAAAATATTGCGATGACAATCATCCGATTATGATTGTGCTTGTACCATCCTCCTCTGCCTTTTGGCCAAGATCAAAGAGTAGTAATTGTTCTTAACAGCTTCATCTGATTCTCCCTATCTCTCGCTTTCAAAATCTAGCTTCCTTTCTTTCTTGCTCTGTGAAAGAGCATAAAAGGAAGACAGAAAAACCTGTGAAAATTTTACAGTTTTCCTATTTGAATTTTCTAGTGAATCTTAATTCTTAAGTTAATCATTGAATAAGTTCATGGAGAGTGCTATAACAATAAAATATCTGTTGAAATTCTATCACATTGTTCAATATTTGAGCTTAACAACTTTAACAAAATATTGCAATAACAATCATAAATATGAATGCTGGTCATTATTTTAAGAAGTAAGGGGGTACAAATGAAAAAATTTGAAATTGACAACTTTTTCCATTTCACGGAAACAGCCATTAATTTATGAGGTATTAGCAGGGTGTAATGGTTGTGTAAACTAACAAAAGGAGGGACAAGCATAGTTATAATATGTGGAGGCATGATGGAATAATGGATAGTGGCTTGAATTGAGGAATCAGAGAGCTAAGTTCGTGTTCCAGTCAAGTTGACTATCAATAAATAGCAGTACAGACTGAGTTCTAAAGTCATGAGCAGCAAATAGTCTACAAGAAGAACCACTCTGAATTCAAAACCTGAGGAGTGTTGTTTGGGGACACTATGGCACAATATGTGTATCAGTGTTGTTGGTTCTACACAAGCCTTCACCACTATAATTAAATGATATGTATGGATAGTACTGGCTGTACTCTACTAGTATGTATGTATATATATATATATATATATATATATATATGTAAGCAAATATATGGATATAGATCCGACAGTATGAAGAAAAAGTTTTTTGTATATATATATATATATATTAATACACACACACACACACACACACAATGGACTCTCCCATCATGTCAATGTATGAGGATATATATATATATATATATATATATATATATATATATATATATGTACGTAGTATGTATTTGTTTGGAAAGGTATGAATCCTCTTCTCCCATTAGCTATGGGTAAATAGCAGGACAGACCGGATTCTATAGCCTTGGATTGCAACTGGTCTACCGGAGAAAGAAATGGCAACCTACTGCGGGGGAAATCGCCTGGCACATAACTGACTGGAGGATATATATATATATATATATATATATATATATATATATATATATATATATTATGAGTGAACACTGAGGTAGTAACAGTCTGTTTCATGCTTGTATACAATTTTCAGGCCCGAAGATGTGATATCTATTTTAGTTGTTGCTGTCGTCGGAAGTTTTCAAGTGATGTAATTTCTGTTATTTAGTACAGTTCTTTGTCATTCTGTAGTGAACTTTGAAGAGGTATGGTCCTCACTAAGACCTATGAGCTTCACTCACTCAAAGCCATTTTCAAATATTGATCTGAAAAAGTGGTTGTATACAGATGAGTTTAGATATTTCTGAACAGGTATGGTGCTATGTGTTATATTGATATGAAAGTTTTGACCTAACTATAAGCTTTGTTCTATGTGTTGTCATTTATTATGTGAGATTTGATAAAATTGTATTGGAATGGCTCTGTGATCTTTACAAATGAGAATTTTTGAGTGAATCTCAGCAAATCTGTGACAGAGATATTTGAAACAGGTTGAGCATCAGTTCATGATGATCAGCATCTGGGATAATCAAATCAGCAGAAAATGTGCAAAATCTTTTATATGTGCAGATTGCTGCCAAAAAAACATAATATTTATTGGGTAAGCTGCTTCCTTTTTCACTCCTCATCTGGGAAGATTCTGTTACTGCTTCATATTTTTTTTAAGCTGTCTTGTAAGATTTCTATAAATTTTGTTTCCCAGATTTCAGGCATAACAAAAATAAAAAGCCTCTATGTGAAAAACAAAAAAACTTTTTTTAATCATTTCACCCAAGCAAGGCAATAAAGCCACTAAGGTGCAAGGGATAACTGAGTGTTAGAAAATATGAAAAAATATACTATTAAGGAGATAAGACAATAAAAGAACAACAATTAAGAAAACAGAAGATAAAGTTGAAGATCAAAGTTGACTGGGAAACAAGAAGCTATAAGAGAGTTACACAGGCAAGAAGTACAAGAGAAGAAACTGTTAGCATAGAACTTACAGTTACATCTAGTTACTTCAATAGTAAAAAGATGTGACCTTGCCACAAATCTAGTCAGTCAACTTAGGCAATTATGTATCTTTCGATACATTACTGACAAGGCAGATTTTTTCTTGTAGTAGGTTGCCATTTCTTTCTGTGGTAGACCAGTTGCCATTCAAGGCTACAGAACCTGGTCTGTCCTGCTACTTACTCATACCTGGGGGAAGAAGAAGAGGATTCATACCTTTCCCAAGGGTATTAGCACATAAGTGAATGTAATGGATTTGGCTGGAATTTGAATTTGGCTCTACGATTCCTCAATCTGAGCCGCTATTCATTACTCCACCGTACTGCACTTAAATCCATATTAAATCTATTAAAGCAGAAGATAATGATTGAGATTGTATTGAAATTTTTAAAGAACAAGGTTGACTGAGAAGCAAGAAGATGGAAAAGAGTTTCACAAGAGAGAATTATGAGAGAAGAATAAAAAAAGGTACAGAGAATATAATGTCTTTGTTGATGTTAATCTTGTTTTTTTTCTATCAAGTACATTCTAATGACAAAATGTTAAAGTTGAGAACTTTGTTCACCAAAGGCGGTGGGTTCTCAAACTGAGAAAGAATTAAATATTACAAATTTCTGTCGGACCCAAATAGGAATCTAAGCCCAATCAGATTCAGACTTCAGTCTTAATATATTTAATGGATATTTAATTCATAAGTATGGCAATTTTCATCTCACCTGTAAAAATACAGAAGTCAGAAGTCTTCTAATGAAAACACTCTTACCTGGCTACCATTTTGGCACCATCCACAGATTTAGTTTCTTTTACAACTTGTGCAGCAGCTTCTGGGTTCTGGAGGAAATCCAGGTAAATTCTGAAAAGTAAAACCATTCTGAGAATTATTCCTATCTCAAAAGATTTGACATATAAAACAGGCTAAATCATCACAATAATATATTTTTTTTATATATAAAAAAATATATGAACAATCTAGTAAGTCCCTCAAATATACAGTATGCCTGTGAAATCAAATTGAAAATATACTTTAATGGGACATATGTAAACATATATATCAAATCCGTCAGATTTTGTTTATTTCTCACAACTGGTGATATGGGTTTTTATTTTAAAGATTGATTTGTTTTTATGTCTTATCAACCTTTTGTAGGCTATTTAAAGCCAGAAAATATTTTTAGATTGTAAGAATTTTAGAGAGATAAAAATAATTTACTGATATAAGTCTTACTAATTAAACTATAGCTTGGAGAAGGGTATTTGTGCACAAGTGAATATAAGAAACCCAAATGGCATTGTAACTTGTCTTTTCAATTCCAATTCCGGGCCATTACCCATTACACCCACTGTACATCAAAGCTTACAGTATGTGGTATTCGCAAGCAATCATCCATCTAGGCACTGACCAGGGTTGACATTGCTTAACTTTGGTGATTGTATGAGAACCAGTGTTTCAATGTAGTATATCTGGAAGAAAATTAACATATAAATATTTAACAATTTTTGAAATTAAGTGTGATATTTTAATATCACACTTGATTTCAACCAAAGCTCAATTATGATGTACATTCCTCCTCTTCCTTAAAAGTCTTGTCCCTTCAGGAGGTAGGTGGTCATGGCTCTCAACAGCTTCCTTCTTTTTTAATATTTGTAAACTGTATATTTGTTTCTGGAGTGGTTTTCAGTGCCTTCTAATAACTATAAAGAATCAGTTTCAAGAGATTTTCTCACACAAGCACAAGACTCAAATTTTCATCCATAAATTGCTATAAGGTAAAAAAAAAAACAAACTAGGCAACAATCAGGAACTACAAGATACACTATATATACCTGAGGAAGGCTGAAAAACACACTGATATTGGTTCTGATATTTAAACTACAAAAACAAATTGAAATACGAAGAAATTTTTCTAACAGTGAAAAAAAAAACAGAACTTCTGTGGTCTTCTACTGTTACCAAATGATCAAGGTCTTTCCAAAAAAGTATTCCGCCATTTTTTTAATATCTTAAAAACTGGTTGCAGGGTCTTGCTGTAACTTTCTCCCCAATCAATATTGTACATGTGTGAATAGTACACTCATCTGTACGTTACTCAGTCGGCAGTGAGATGCCATTGAATGAATTTATATACTGTATATCTGGTTCTTGCATCAAGACAGCCTGCCAGTTCTTCATGTCTCTCATAGAATTTTTGTCAACCATCCAGGCTTACCAGAACACCTATATTCCTATATTTGTAATTTCTAGCTTTTTCTGTAGCAAAAAATCACTGTTGGAATATCATAGATGAGATTAAGGAGAATGGGAAAAGGCAGCTGATGGTAATCCTGAAAGAGGATTTAAATGTGTGAGGTTTTCAAGAGATGTACTTTCAAGGGAGCTAAAGCTTGAGGAAGGTTATTTTTTCATTACTATTAAATGGCTGAATGCTTTCTGGCCACATCTTGTTAGAGATAGAGATTGTTAAAAAAATTTTTTTTTTTTCCTCTGTGCTCAAAATCAATAGCATAACAGTATCTTTCTATTATCTGGGATCATTTTTTATTTCCCCTCTTTGAGAAGCAATCTTTCCATACATTTTATACAATATAGCAATGAAGAGACAATTGTATTAACCTGATCATTGTGAAATGACACATAACTGACATTTTAATATTTGTTCTGGAATTGACTGATTGTTTTTTTTTTTTCATGGTTTATATGATATAAAGTCAAAACATATTTTGAATTGTAAGAATAATTCTTTTTTTTGCAAGTGAATATTGCATTAATTTTTTTAAGAATAACAATGAGTTTTTTTGGTAAACATGGGACTTTTCAAAAGCAGAAAAAAAAAAAAATGGTGTTTCAAAAGGACAGTTATATCCACTGATATTATTTTAACTTCATTCCTCAGTAATGTTTACTTACAACATTACAAAATATTTATTTACCATTTTATAAAGAAATAAATGGGAAAAGAAATCTTTTTACTTTAGTTTATGCAGTAAAAATCCCCCTCCCCAAATTTATAGACAACTCATACAGATGCATGCTGGGATTTCTTCCTAGCCAAAAAGATAGGCTGCTTCTTGGTCTCATCTGCCATATACTTGTTCTTTCTTGTCTTGAAGTCAGAATG
>OZ010615.1:38697413-38702413 GCA_963932145.1 Acanthosepion lycidas | reverse complement strand
TATATATATATATATATACACATACATACATACATACATACATATAATAGCATAATTATTGATATTTTTTAATTTCAGATATATAAAGATTGGCATAAGAAAGATATAACTTCGAAAAAGTAATATGATACTGGAAAGTCACTGAGTGATAGGATCACAACTTTATATATATATATATATATATATACACACATACACACACACACATACATATACATACATACATACACACATAGAGATATTTTTTTTAACTTCAGATATATAAAGATTGCCATGAGGCATAAGAAAGATATAATCTCCATTAAAAAACAAAATATTTTAAAAAAGGTACTGAGCAACGGGAAAACAACTTTAGAAATTGCGAAAAAAAAGTTGAGCAAAAATCAAGGAACAATGAAAAAAGAAATTGAAAACATTAACAAGATAAGAAGAAGATAAAAGAAAGGTGGTTTTAAAAATAAGAGAAAAAGAGATAATGGGTAAAATTAAAAGGATAGTATTACAAGAAAATTGGATTGATCATCAAGACAATATCTGAGGAAGCTGATGTTGGGAACGTAAACAGAGTGAAAAAGATGCAGAAGTTTAAGAACATTGGCTGAAGAAATGACAACATCTTTTAAGTAGACATCACAAAGAGAAAGACAAAGTTAGACACTGAAGTAAATGAAAACTCATTTGTCAACAGTCAGTTTCAGTGATGAATGTAGAGCTGATGGTTTGGCTAAAGGCTGGGTCCTTCATGGAAAAAGTCAACCAACATGACTTAGAACACAACAGGGTGAAAGTAATGTTGTTAAAGGCTAGTATTGTAGGCAGTAAAATTATAGGGACCTATAAGTTGATCACAGTTCTAAGATAAGTACAGTGAATTATTTTAAATTCGAGGACAAGATGTGTTTTGTGTCATATAGGTCACAACCAAAGATAATGAATATATTCAGTAAGACAAGAAAATTGGTCTTCACATTCTACAAAGAGGGCCATTGATTGCTTAAACAGAAAAAGGGCTGAAAGACATCAAATCATTGGAATGGTTCCAAACTTCTTCAGTACTATATATATATATTTTTAATCAATTCACCCCAAGCAAGGTGATAAGGTCACTAAGATGTAAGGAGCTACTGAAAGTCAAAGAGAATGAGAAAACTTTAGAAAGAACTGGAAACCGAATCCTGAAAAGGAAACTAGAGGTAAACCTCTACTCCTGTTCAAAAGACAAAGGAGGAGTGTGAACTGGGCGATAGGCAAATCTATCTACTCCTATTAATCATCAAATATATCATGTTGAAACACCGGTTCTTGGCTGATTGCAGAAATTAAACAACATTGTGTCTGTCAGTAGCTACATGAGTGACCATTTGGGAATACTTCTTTATATGCCATGTCCCTTCAGGAGTAGGCGATCATAGTCCCCCACATCTTCCTGTCCATTGTAGCACTTAAGAAATTGTGAGCACATATAAGAACACTTCCCAGATATTTAAATTTCCACATTTGTTTCATATGTAATTTGCATTTTGGGGTCACCATTTGGCTGAGAACCATTCTGTCTTTAGTCCTTTCTTCTTGCTTTCCTTTGCTACCTTCGGTAGGAGCTTTTGTAGTTTCCTTTCCTGCTATAAACACTGTGTGATCTGCATATATTATGTTAAGATTGTGGCTAACAACAAAAAATCCTGGCAGCACATCTAATTCTCTCAGAATTGTCTTGCTGTATAGGTTAAACCTGTCTTACAAGAAGACACCTCCTTCTCTTACAGGCCTTTCTATTTTTGTATATCTGCTGAATTCATTTTCTATCCATATGTAGGAAGTTTGCAAACATTATAGGTTTTTGATTATTCTAATATCATTCACAAATATGTCAATATTGCTGAGCAGTTCTAACAGATCTTTAAGGTTGGATGTGCAGGTGGTGTAATGGATAATGGCTAAGAATTAGAAATCAAAGAGCCAATTTCAAATTCCAGTCAAGTTTGTTACATTCACTTACATAGAAATAACCTTGGGAAAGGTATGAAGCCATATCTTCTCCATCCAGCTATGGGTAAACAGCAGGACAAACTGAGCCCTATAGTTGGTTGGCAGCCAGTTTATTAGAAGGATAACTATATATATATATATATATATATATATATATATATATGTGAAATTTATTGTTGGTTGGTTGGTGACTAAACTGGTAGTGCCAATCAATCCAATTTATTGACTGAGGTTTATACAAATATCACTTTAGGCCAATGAAACCCAAAAGGATGAAATGTGTCACATGAAAATTTTTTTTCACTTTGTCATAGATTTCTCTAAAATTATTATTGATATATAAAAATTTATATATATATATATATATATATATATATATATATATATATAATTTATTCAAAAATTATAACATAGATATGTTATAAAATCACTACAAAAATAGCCATTTCGTTTCAACACTTCTGGTGTCTTATCAAATGATGTGTTGAATGTAGAATAAACAATTTTAAAAATTTATGCTATAATTTTCGAATAAATTATATTTGCTAGTGTTGAAACAAAATGGCTATTTTTGTAGTGATGTTATAACATATTTATGTTATAATTTTTGAATAAATTATATTTGCTCTACTATGTATTGAGCACTATTTAAAAATATTATTTTTGGTTATTGGAATTTATTCTGCATACACCAATCCTATACTTGTACATACATATATATATATATATATATTTTAAATAATATGGACAAGTTCTGTCTATCAAGTTTTTATTAGATCTTTCAAATTTCTATCTTCCTTTTAAATGCCTTTTTCCCTTATTTACAGTTGTTCCTCCTTTTTCCTCTCTTTTTTTTCCTCTTCCTTCCTATCTTTTTTAATTTTCAATTTTTAAAAAAAAAAATGTCATGATTCATTTTTTATCAAACAATTTAATATTGACAAGCTCCAGGGAATTTCTCTAAGAGAGAAATCTACTGAGGAATGAAATGGTCATATAAATGGGGGTACAATTGAGTTTAATTTTTATGTAATTCATATATATATATATATATATATATATATATATATATATACACGCACACACACTAGCTTACCTGATGACATTGTCCCAATCTTTAGCCAATCTATAAGCTTCAACTGCATCTTTATAACTGCCATCTGCCTCTTTAGCCTTAGCATACTGAATGTGGATCTTTGGAGAAGTAACATTTGAAAGCAACTCTCCAACTTTTGCCCTAGAAATACAAGACACAAATCATTATAATAATTATAGCAATATGACAAGGGGAGGGTGGAAAGAATAAAGCAACAAATTTATGAAACAGCTGCTTGTGCTTCTTTTGTATTGCTTGTACAGTTAGTCATCTGTTGTAAGCTATTTAGAAGCCTTAGAAAAATTCTGAAGCAAAGCAAATCGTTTCCAAATGAACTTAAAAAAAGGAAGATCAATCATCATGTGAACCTGTCTATATTTCTGAGATGAGGTATTATGTACACTATTTACATTATTCGGACTATTGTCCTCATCTTTGTTGCCATATTTATCACAACGTTTCGGCCCTTCATTATCTGTCTATATTTCTGAGATGAGGTATTATGTACAGTATTTACATTATTCGGACTATTGTCCTCATCTTTGTTGCCATATTTATTACAACATTCCGGAATTTCAGTATCTGTCTATATTTCTGAGATGAGGTATTATGTACACTATTTACATTATTCGGACTATTGTCCTCATCTTTGTCGCCATATTTATTACAACGTTTTGGCCCTTCAGTATCTGTCTATATTTCTGAGATGAGGTATTATGTACAGTATTTACATTATTTGGACTATTGTCCTCATCTTTGTCGCCATATTTATCACGTTTACATTTCGGCATAGAGATGTTGATATGCCGCTAAACAAAAGAAACCAAACTTAAATTGTAAATATGAGCATTAGTTAGAATTTCTGTCAAGAGAATATCAAGTTTTAGTGTCTGTTGATTAAATGATTTCAAATAATTGCAAAAAGATGGTGAAAAGAAATAAACAAAAGAATAGTTGTATCACTGAATGCATCAAGTTAATGTCAGGATAGTGAAGACCAACATCTTTCCCCAAAGCCCTAATTTCCAGCCATATGTATTTAAATACAAAATAAATATTAATTGAAGCCGGGGAGTGTGGGGGTGGGGATGAAGAACTCACCAGTTTTTGCCTTTGATATAAACTGAAGCTGCTTTATCATAGAAAGCCCCTTTCTCATAAAGAAGTGCAGCTTCTGGCCATTGCTGAAAAATGGAAAAGAATTTAAAGTGAATAAAATAACAAAAAAGACTTTCAATAGAATTCTAACATTTTATAGTTAAAACAAAAACTGTGAATATCGAAAGACATTCTAATCCTTAAATTCTCTTATAAATTCTTATTACAATGATTACTAGAAATACAAATGGACAAGTTGACGATCCCTTCAGGTTCTTTCAGAAACATTACAATCTGGATTTAATAAAAGTTTAAGTTAATAAAGTCTTTTCACAAACCTTCATTGTCTCCAGGATTTCAGCACATTCCTTTTGTAACGCTCGATTTGGTATTTTGCAAGCAATTTTGACTCCTCTGAAAATTAATGGAAAAAAGTGAGAGTAAGAGAAAAAAATCCAAACTGTAAAGAAACTGCCACAGACTAACATAAAACAACGTGTCAATAAGAACAAGATTACAGTCTTGTACCTGAGGGACATAGAAAGTTTCTTTGCAAACCAATTTCAGCCTGAAGTGGATTTTTGAAATAGATTGAAATGTCAACAAAAAAGAAAAAAGAAAAATATTATTTCCATTTCTTTCTTTGGATTTCTTTCCCTTTCCTCAAATGCCATCTTACCTGAGGCTCTCTACAAGAAAACAAGATCTTTTTCAGCACGCATAACCAAAGAGCAATAGAGATCAGAGCAGAGATTTTTCAGAGGATTTTATAATAACATGGAAAATGGATTTGAAATACTTCTTCAAAGTTGAGACAAAT
>OZ010615.1:38429913-38689913 GCA_963932145.1 Acanthosepion lycidas | reverse complement strand
TCAGTATTGCCAATGTTGTTTGAAAATTTTGTGTGAAGTGATTGCACGGTTTTTGAAATATTAGAAAAAAAGTTATCTCGATGATAATTTGACACACAGTGTATATGTATGTGTGTATATATAAACAAATTTATTCATATTCTTATCTATAGATTAATGTTTGTGAATTCAACAAAGCACATAGAAATACTTGTAAAATGATTTTTTAAATCTGTAAAATTTCTAAAACATGAAACTCGAATTCGCTGTTGGTGGGCCAAGTACAATGTTTAATCAAATGCAAATGAAGAGATGTGTCAGTGAATCACTGTTGTAGCATCCTGCCATTTTACAGCTTATCAATGTCTCTTTCCAGCACTTGTTGTTTGAGCAATGTTCAACTTTTATTTCATTTCATTTTCTATTGGTGCTGTATGCACAGATTTTTTTTGTTTCCAAAATTTGGACAAGAAACTTCTTCGATAAAAACACTATGCTTTGTATTAATAAGTACTAAAAATGTTTTTAGCATAATTCTCTGATTTTGATAAATTTTTCAAACAAAGGTGTTTTTGCTTTAAAAATTTTTAATGTAATTGATATTGTCTTTTTATTTGTTTTTTTTTACGGGTAAGCAATTTTCTACAAATATCTCTAGAGAGTAAACAATATATCTTAAAACTGAAGATACAAAAATTTTGATCATAAGATTAACATTTATACAAGTTTAGGTTCTTTTTTCTTTTGTTTGTTTTTGCTTAGGTGTTGATTTCCCAGCAAAACTTGTTCAACACGACATATTAACAGAAAGTCCCAGAGAGCCAGTTTTTTTATTTTTTGCATAGATAGTCATAAGAACTAAAGTCATGCTGTGAGGTCATCCAAGGATACCAGAAGTCATCAAAGAACATAGAATAGACAAATTAAGAAATTTCTTACAGAGAGATATACTGAGTTGGCTATGAATCACAAAAATTTTTTTGACCTCACAAATGCTAAGATGGATGAGGTCAAATTTAAGCCCTGTGGTCACAGGAAGGCTTGGAGGAAGAATTATTTGGTGACCTTTATCATCTGTATTACAAACAATTACATTTTTAGTTTTATTTTAAACTATGTGTGGGGGTAACTGGGGCAAGAAGATAGAATAGATAGTGCTGGATTTGAAGGTCAGAGGAGGTAACCAGAAGTCAATTTTAGATTAAAATAGATTTTTTTTCTACCAAAACAAGTGAAATTAAAGAATTAAAAGGAGAAAACCTTTAAAATGCTATCAGAAAAAAAATTTCTAAAATTTTTCAGAATTAAATTTGATTTTTAATCAGCTATTTCAAATATTTAAAAATAATGGCTCCAAATTACAGAAATTTCCATTGTTTTTCTCAATGAGTGAGCCAAACACAATGTTCAATTAATGTAAATTAAATGGTTATTTTCTAAGCATACCTTTCATGCAGGAGGCCGAAAGCATGGGGCACTCAGTGAGGATAAAACTGTATTCAGTAGTAAATGATTTAGTGAGATAAGCTTGTTAACCATTGTACTATGTAAAAGTGCCCACAAAGTGATTTTATAAGCCTAGCTTAGATGTGGCACAAGGCCTAAAGTATAGGGAGCTCACAGTGAGGATCAAGCTCACTACTCAGTCATAATTGTTCTAGCGAGACAAGCTTGCTAACCATTACACTATGTCAAAGTGCTCACAAAGTGATTTTCTAAGCCTAGCTTAGATGTGGCACAAGGCCTAAAGTATAGGGGGCTCACAGTGAGGATCAAACTCACTACTCAGTCATAACTGTTCTAGTGAGACAAGCTTGTTAACCATTACACCACCCTGAGGTGCCCTAAATCAATGCAAATGAAATGATGTGTAAGTAAATCTCTGTTGTAGCACTCTACCATTTTACAGATCTTATTCCTGGAAGTAATACAATTAAAGGAGTAAATACAAAGCTGTTGTAAGAGATTCCTGGAGAGGTTCAACTGCACAAATCAATTGACAAAGCTCTAAGCAATTTGGAGACTTCCCAGAACTGAATTGACTTCAACTGAGTTTGAACAACCATCATGCTTCTCAGAAATCATGACTCTCCCATAGCATCAGTAATGTTTGGTCACTTCAATGTGGTGTAATGGTTAACAAGCCTGTCTCACTAAATCAATTACAGCTGGATAGTGACTTCAATCCTCACTGGATGCCCTATACTTTTGGATTTGTGCCACATCTAAGCTATGCTTAGAAAATCACCATGTGTCTTAGACAAGATAGCCTGATAAGAGTCCATTCCTCTTCAGGCTGGTTTGGAATCCAGAGTTTTTCTTCTCCTAGACTGGTTGCCACCTCAAAACAAGAGAGGCTAGTCTGCCCTATTGGAGTAAGATAGATACAATCCTTTCTCAAGGGTATTAGTGCAAAGCAAACAGAACAGAGTCAAGAAGGAATTGAACTTAGTATGTCAGATTTGCTTCCAGTTTGAATAATTGTTACACCATCTGCACCTCCTTGTTCAAGATGAAGACAGCTAAATAGAAAACAGAATGTGATCAGAGATATATAACTTCCCACTAACCTTCTAATATCTCCCATACGAATGGACATTCGAGCCACTCCACCAGCACAAATTTTGTCATGTTCTTCTTCACTTTCAAGTTTGGTAATCCCTTGTTCGTAATGGTTTAGGGCTTCCATAAAGGATCCAGTTAGTTCCAATTCTTCAGCATATTCCCTTGATATGGACGGAATGCTTTCTGGGTGTAGAACTTTGGCCAACTGAAGAGCACTGTCCCACTGTAATAGGTTTTTCCTCATCTGCAAAAGGAAACTAATATTTTAGGAAAGTAACAACCATCAAAATAACTAATGTACTGATGATGTTAAGTTTACAAAAGATCAAAATCTGAAATGCTTTAACAATAAGAACTCTTCTTAAACAATTTACTTTGATAAGCAACATAAGATAACTTTTCAAGGAGATATCTTTTGATCATATATCCAAAGTTCTGAATAGTTGTCATCAGATAAAATGTCAGACTTGATTTTTTTTCTGGTTTATCAACCCTTTAAAGGTTATTTAGAGCCGAAACATATTTCAGACTGTAGAAAGTCACTCACAGTACTCAGTGTTCCCAAGCTGTCTCCTATCTAAGTACAAACCAGGTTTGACATTGCTCAACTTAGAGCAAGAATAACCATGAACTATACAAAAAAAGGATTCCGATTATAATATTTTGTTATTTGGTGAGTAATATGTTACACTTTTGTGGAGTCTCTCTCAGGCATACCTATAGAATGGGACAAAAATTAGCTATTTTTTGAAATTTTTATCTTTTTCTCAGCCTATATATGAAAAACAATATCAACTGTTGTCCATAGGTTTGCTTTTTAGCCATTTCTTGGTCAATAAAAAAAAAGACCCACTGAATATACTGCTTCTTTTTAATAACAACTGCTTCGCATGCAAGCACCAAAATCATGATTTGGATATTTAGAGTATGTTAACTACCTCCTGCAATTTATAATGTTGATTATTCTCTAGTAATATCTTCATTTAATCAGTATCAATCTCCACTCATCTACCCAACTATGAAGGGTGTCTCAGCAGCAAGTAATGTCTAATGAGGCTAGTCCAATTTGATAATTACTACTGAGTAGGGAGTTTGATCCATACAAAATTTGACATTAAATAAACTGATAAGAATTGATGTGTAAAATCAGTCAAATCTAACCAACATTCAACAAGAAATCTTTGATATGAAACTTTGCAAACTACTTTTGACACACGTGAACACTCACGGAACCTTCTTCATAAATAGCACAACTCTTTCTTTTTTACCTTTTTTTTTCTCTAAAGTAGAAAAGCATAAAATCTATTTGCTTCTATCTTCAATATTAGAAACATAACAAAATAAACTAAATTTACATATTTGTAATGCATGCTGATATATCTGTCACTATAAAAAGTAATAACTGTTGCTAAACACTAACAACAAAAACAGGCCAAACATTTTAGGCTACCAATCACCAAATGGCAACAGATTGACTATCTCAAAGTATATGTAAATTATTTTGTACTATTGTTCTCATCTTGGCTGCTACAGATGTTATAGACATATATATCTAGGCCTAGTACTCACTGGTTTATATCAGGTGATTACTATTTTTAGCTGATACGGGTTATCTGTTGGTTACTGTGTTTGTCTTTGGGTTGCTAGTTATTATTAGTTCCTGGTGGATCAATATTTCACTACCTGATTGATGGACTGAACTCACAACCACTAGATGGCAGAAACGCATTTTAACCCACTCCTATATCCACTATGTCACCATCTCAAAGGACATCGGTGTAATTATGGAGCCTTTATATTCAATGTCAGATGGTTTTGACATTTGGTTATTATGGCAGGATCATACTGCTTTTCATGATTTAGTATTTCAATTTTGAGATGAGTCAATATACTTTATTTCAAAATATTGTTCTCATTTTGGCTGTTATGGATGTTATTATGAACAATGTTTCAGCCAAGTACCCTCTGGCCATTATCAGGTATCTATTGTTTGGCTGATATGGGATATCTGCTGATTATTGTGTTAGTTTGTCTCTGTGACACCAGTTATTGTATGTTCTTGCTGAACTCATGACAGTAACATACATTTAACCAACTCCTATATCACTATGTCACTATCTTGAAAGACATCAAAATATCTTAACTATTATTAAGTACTACAAAAAATAAAATTCTAATGTTTCCATGGCTTCTTATAAATTAGTGGTCCAGACAAAATAAAAAAAAACATTTTCTGACTTGTATTTCAAGATTTACTAATTGGAGCCTGGTACAGAACAGGGGTAAATACAGAATGAAGATTGTATTGCACCAGTCTTTCAAGTAGAGATGACCTATTTGTCTTGAAAATCAGCATTCAAAATTCTGGCCTTTGACCTTGGCTTACACATGTATCAGTGACATAAAAGCAATAATGCAGTCCACTAAGCAGGCTTTATGACACACCTTTTAAAGGCAAATTGAAAATAAAAGAAACTAGTAAGAAATATTCTAACAAATGCCTAGGTTTACAATGATGCTCAGCCTGCATAAGACCCAAGAGCCAATCAAGATAGAGGGTTACAGAATAAAAGGCACCACCAAGATACAAGGGGCCAATGGAAGTGAAAGAGAAGGAAAAGACTTTAGAGCAGTGATTCTCAACCACCGTGCTATGGCACACTAGTGTGCTACACGATGCTCTTAAGCATGCTGTGAAATAGTGTCACAGCATACATATATATGTGCATGCATGAAAGTAGTAATGGTACAGTATTAATATTTGATAAATGAAAACTTTTTATCCCCCATTAAAGGCTTGATCAATTTTATTGCAATTTTCTACTTCCTATTTATGTGAATTAAGCTTCTCAACCCTAAATAACATAAAAAATAAGATGCAAGAAAGACTACACTCAACTGAAGAAGAGACAAGGGTCTGCTTATTGCACATTCGACCAAACATTAAAGAAATCACAAAAAAATACCAGGCCTAATTTTGAAGCTACTTTTAAGGGAGTCAGATCATACATGAGATATAAAATTAGTGTATGCACTGCTGGCACAAATAGTTGAATAGAAACATTGAAATAAAGTAAGTTTATATTTGTGTATGTATTTTTTTAAAAATCTATGGTTTTATTTCATAACATTTAAATGTATACCCTTTACAAATTTTACTACGTGTGCAGTGATATTTTCATTTGCTCTTAGGTGTGCCATTGCTTAAAAAAGTTGAGAAATACTGCTTTAGAGGGAATCAGAAACACAATCCTAATAAGGAAACAAGGGAGATTTCCAGAAAGACATTATGTCAAATATTTTATTTATAAAAAATTATACTGCATACAAAATATTCAGAATTATAAAGATAATACAAATATTTAAAGATGGATTATTGTTAGACTAAAAATCAAAGATAGATTTATAGATAAATGGAACTAAATGCAATATCAGTGAAGAATCTATTGAACTTAAATAAGCAATTCAATTGATTTTTTCAACAAAATATAAAAGTTATTTCTCATAATTGTAAACAAATGCAATTCAGAGAAATAAGGAATTCCAAAAAGACTTTACCAAAGCATACTTTAATATTAAAATGTTTGTTCTATCACCCCAAAAATATTATAGAGAAAAATCTTCATTTTATGCATTCCGATTTAACAGAAATATAGATATAACATGATGCATCACTACACTATTATATATATATATATATATATATATATATATATATATATATAATTATTTATTTAAAAAATATGATTCCAAAGCTACAAAGCTATTTCAGCCGAAAACTTCAATATAATTATTTGAATTAAATTGAACTAAAGTACTAAGCTCTGTTCCATCTTCAAGTGAAATTTTTTGGGAATAACTTATTCCTGAAATTTACACATTTTATAAGCATATTCATTATTGAAATTAAAATTACTATGGTAATGGCTAGAGCAATTGTTTAAAGAAAAGGGGCGTAAGGGTTAATAATTTGTATCAATATCTCAGTTACATTCAAAGACGTCAAGTCAGGGCAAGGGTGGGGTGTCTAAATTTAAAGCGGAAGATGACATCGTCTAGTCTGGTTAAGTGTCTATGGAGATTTATTTGTTTTTATTTTAATTTTTTTTTCTGAAAGGGTTTTGTGTATATAAAAAAATGTCATAAGTCGCTAACATTTGTTTTTTTGACGACTTCATAAAGGGTTATCTGTATAAAGGGTTAAAGGGTTATATTTTTTTTTTGTAGGGCATTTAAACTATTAATATAGACTATGGAATTTAAAAATTATTTTATTGTTTGTTTGTTTTTATGCTAATTATTCAATGCGAAAATTTGATAATGTTGGCAAAAAACTGTTAACTCCTGTCTATTGTTTAATAGATTTTTATTGTTTAGAAACTTAATAATGTGTAGTTTTTCATGTAGGCATAAAGGGCATGGGTCATCCCAAGTTTTACAAGTTCTAGTTTTGTTTATAATTTTCCATTTTACTTTTGGTGTTTTATTCATTTCCTTCAAATGCCAAAAATATTTAGATAGAGATGTCTGATTTCTTTTATTTATATTGTTGAAGGAGCACTTATGCTGCCTCCATCTGGTTTTAAATTCATTCTTCGTAGACCCAATGTATATCATATTAGTATTAGGACTCTCAATGGATGAGATAGTACATTGGTATACCACAGATTTTACGCGGCATTTATTTTCCAATGGGCAGTCTTCTGGGTTTCTACAATCACATAATTTTTCACTATTTTTGTCTAATTTAAGTGTAGGGTTTTTATTAATACTATTCTGGCATGGGGGTTTATTCAGGATTCTATTATTGTGTTTTCTTATTTTACTTTCTAGATTTTCAGTGCAGCTGCAACTTAATTTTAGGGTGTTTTTATTAAATATTTTACTAAGTCTACTATTGGTAAGAAAGTGTTTTTCAATTAAAGCTAGGAATTTCTGTCCTAGCTTAATACTAACCATTTGATTGAACGGAGGTGTATACCAAATGATTTTCCTTTTCCTGTTTTTTTTCTGGTTAGTACAATTGTTTGTATAATTGATGTTAGCATTTTTGTATCCACTATTTTTTAGGGCTGCGTTATAAAAATTACTGTGTTGTTGGAATATTTCTTTATTAGCTCATTCTATTCCCATTGATGAGGGTATATGTTTAATTATGGATGGAGGGTGGTTTGACTTCGGGTGTATATATAAGGGGTTAGTATTAGGTTGTTTATAAGGTTGGTATGTATTGTTTGTTAAATCTAGAGTTACGTGGAGGAAGTTTACCCTTTTTAATTTAGTACAGACTGTTGTTTTTAAATTTAGATTTTTAAATTCACTACATATAATCTTTCTAATTTTCTCTATTTTAAAATTAGTAGAACTCCTCACTACCATGAGCCTGTCATCTCTATATAGTCCGATGTCCTTAATATCTATTTCACGGTGTGCGGTTAGGTTGTACAGTATTAAAAGACATCATACACAAGGTATAAAATTAGTATATGCCCTGATGTCCCTGGCTATGCTGTTGACCAACCTATATATCCATTTATTGTAGTTAAATTAACTTCAAAATTAGGTTTTCAAAAGTCACATGATACTTGCATATCATGTGGTATATAGTCTTAAATTTGAAATATTTATGGAGGAAGAGTGCTCATTATTGAAGATAGAGTCCAGGTAGATATAAACCGCATGGACACAGAAATGAACACTACAATGCCACTTTCAAATCTGCTGTAAATCACTTCATATGTGAAACCCAGAAACGAAATCTTCACCAGACATGTTCTAGAAACGTGTGGACAAAGAGAAGAAGATATTGATGAGTATGTTCAGAGGTTACAACTACTAGCTAAAGAATGCAGTTTCAAAGTGGATAACGGTGCTCAAAACAGACAACTGCATTAGAAATGCGTTCATTATCGGCTTTCACTTTAATTCCATTTGACAGCGTCTTTTAAAAAAACAAAATCCTTGATTTACACACAGCTCTTAATCGAGGCAGAGCTCTATGCCTAGCAGAGAAAAACTCTGAATCATATTCACATCCTTTGTCACCAACTGCAGCAGCCATAGCATCAGAAAACAAAGACTCATTTGTCAGGAATGTGTGCACCTTAAGAAACGCTAAATGTTATTTTTGCAGTGGATCATGTCACAGTTGTAAAGTGTGCCCAGCCAGAGAGGCCACATGTCACAAATGCAGAAAAAAGGGGTACTTTTACTGAAGTATTTTGGTTGGTTTGTACTTTGGCCACCTCCCTTACTCAATCTTTACATTGACAATCACTACAATACCTAGTTTATTAAAACAGGCTATGGTGTACATATTGATTGACAAAAATGATTCAACTGTTCTAATAGACACTGGTAGGTCTGGATCGTTTATTTCACTTGACTATGTGAAAAGACACCAGTTAAAAATAAAACTTGCACTTGGGAATGGCTTCATCACCCCTTAATGCTTTAATAAAAGGGCAGTGTACTGTAAATGTAAATTTATTAGGTGAGTGGTATTTGAATGTCATACTTTGTGTCCTTCCGAATCTTTGTAGTAATGTAATTCTTTGGCAAGACTTCATGAACCAACATCTTAGTGTATCTTTTGCATTTGGCGCTCCTAAGAAAGCCTATCTATTTTCAGTTCAACTGCTTGCAGCCTACCATCTTTGATGGTAGATATACTTCCATTATTTTCAAATCTCGATTCTAACTGCAAACCTATTTCTATGAAATCTAGGTGATTTAGAACTGCTGATGAACACTTTATTAAAACTGAGGTTAATAAAATGCTAAGAGATAGAATAACTTAGGAAAGCATGCATCCTTGGTGAGCCCAAATTTTAATTGTTGATAATGAATGGCATAAAAAGAGGTAAATTGTGAATTATAGTAGAACTATTAATAGATTCACTCAACTCGACTCCTGGAGGAGGCTTCAGCTATTATTGAAGCTGTAAAAAAGTGGTCTTACTATCTGATTGACACTTTACCATCGTTATGGACCAGTAGGCAATGAATTTTATGTTTAACACTTGCTGATCACTCACACGGGCTCATTATGACACTATCCTACACAAAAGTTATATGAGCTCCTTGATTGACTTTGTCACTCTGGTATAATCAGGTCAGCCCACTCTGTCAATCGGGAATCTACCTTACTCTATAGAAGATGTAAAAAAGTATGCACTGACTGCCCTGTTAGTTCAAGATGGAAACTGCATTTTTACAAACCTGAAAAAGTTTGCCTGATAAAGGCTATACAATGTTACATTCTTTTAATTCACGCAACACTAATTTCCACCAATGGCCAGATGTGAATGCTCCAAACGCCCAAAACTGAACTAAAATTTTGTTAGCTGTGCAAGGCTCTACACATACCTTCCAATTTTACTCACACACCCAAAGAAAAAATAAGCAATACCAGAATTTCTGCCCAATAGCACCCACTCCCGCTTAAAGAAACAAAATAAAAACTGGAGCTGATTGAGGCCTAAGAAAGGACATAAAAAGAAAGAGTCATTTTTGCCAGTTGGATGGCATCTTGGCCTGAGACAGCTCACCAAAGGCTGTTGACGCAATAAGTCACAACTCATCCTCCCTATCCTTCTGTACACCTCCGTAGATGCCTTGTCCTACTACACTTATCTCCTTTTTTCAACAAAAGACATTTACACAGATTTATCACTTGTTGTTTTTTACATTAATACAATTGTTTATTTCAATAAACTTTCATTGTTTATTTCAATAAACTTTCATTGTTTCTTCTTTGTTCTGCCACCATACACTTAACCAATGGAAAGAATCAGCATAGATTTTAAGGAATCTCTTCCTTCTAACTTGTAGAACCATTATATTTTAACTGTAATAGACGAGTACTCTTGGTTTCCTTTTGCTTTCCCCAATATGACAACTAGTGTAGTAATTAAATGCTTAACTCAAGATTTTCACTGTGTTCAGGACTCCTTCCTGCATCTGCTCTGACTGGGGTTCCTCATTTCTATCTAAGTAACTGCGTGAGTACTTCAGTGATTTTGAGTATAGCAATGAGTCAAATGACCCCTTACAAACTCCAAGGGAATGGTCAGTGTGAATAATACAATGAAATTATCTGGAAGCATGGCTTCGAGAAATCCACAAGAATCTCCTGAGGAAGTTGTTCTAACCGCAGTACTGCAATTCCATAAGATCTCTACTCTGTACCACGACAAACACTACACCCCATGAAAGAATATTTTCATATCAATGCTGGTCATCTTGTGGTCATTCCTTGTCCAGCTGGCTAGCAGACCTTTGTTTGGTTCTCTTACATTGTAATGTCTGTGCTAATAAGTTAAACTTTTAGTCAACAAGGTTCAGCTGCTAGAAACCAATCCCCAAATATGCCCGATGTAAGATTTAATGATGGACATGACTTTACTTTATTTGTGCATGATTTGGCTTGAGTTGGGAACAAATACGAGGAAGGAGAACGAAAAATAAGAGAACAAGTTACTCTTGTGGAAAAGAGCATGACAGAAATGGAGGAACCTGAGTCTGATATCCATTCTAAACCATTGAATATCCCTGATATATATTTGCCAGTGCCATCCAATGCTGAGGATCAACATCCTACTCTGATTCCTGAATATTCACTGACAGTAAGATGATCTTTGAGGGATCAAAGAAAACCGTTAAGATATCCAGAACATAAAAAATAAAGAAAAAAAAGAAGGGGAAGAATGTCATAAGCATTAACTTCCCTCGATTTGGGCTCTACTGGAATCATCCACCTTTTACTGTACTATATATATATATATATATATATATATATATATATATATATATATAATAATAATAATAATAATATAAGTAATAATACTCATCTGGAAAAACCAATACCCGAACTAAGAAAATGTAATTGAGGCGAAAGCAATCATCCTGAATCCAAGTTCTGAGTTATATATATGTGTGTGTGTGTGTATATATATATATATATATAGTCATCCAAAGACAGACTGTTTTATTGTATCACAGCTCTTCATTGTGACTAGACATGATTGCTTCAAGTTGGGATCAAAACTCAACTGATTTGACATTGGTTGGAGACTCTTAACTCTAGACTATCAGTGCACGCTACAGAGAAAGGTAATTTTTAACACATTATATACATGATATAAGCATTATCAGCTGCCTGAATGCTCTATTCATCACAAAGAGCTTAGCATTCCAAAGTGCTGAACTGACAAATGGAAGTGTATATATATATATCCTCTTTTACTTGTATTTTCTGTATTCTTATTTGCTCTTAGCCTGTCATGGGCAACTCTGATTATGAGTCTTCATTAAGGTACTTCTTTAATGCTGTTCCTTATTACACTTAACATCTTGATTATGTCACTTTTTCTTTGAGTTACATGTGTTATCCATTTTTGTTTTTGTCACTATTGGTAGTACTCAAGTGATGTGGTTTATGTTAGGAAGTTGTAGAGAGCAACAAAAATAGTCTTAGAAATGGGATAGACTAAATAAATTTCTAAATAAAGAGAGGTAAACAGCCGGGAAATGTTAGAATTTTTTTATTTCCAACTTGGATTCTAAAAAGAAACAAACAATTCTGTTTTACCTTTAAGAACTTTACAAGTGGGAAGTGTATATATATATATATATATATATATATATATATAGTCTTAAAAGTACTGAAACTCTAAATAAACAAATTAGAAGAGAATTAAATTATTCTTACCTCAAGGGCCTCTTTTGGTTTTGAAGAATTCAAGAAAGACTCCTGGGATAGATTGAAATCTTTTAAGAACATTGCAATATAGCCAATCACCAGATTCCATTCCTCCATATTCTGAAATATAATAAATGTATAAATATAAATTGTCTGAGAGAACAGTAACAATAGATTTTTAAAAGAAAAGCAGTGATTGACCGAGATGTTAAACTGTCTGTTGATATGTGTTAAGTATAGGAAAGTGTTCATTTATTGGTTGCATTTTACAAAATAGCAACCCTTGTTGTGTTATTTAATGTTTAAATTTGATTTTTATTACACTTAAGTATATAGACAGACATTGGCCATGTTTTATACTTGAGTTGATATGTAGACTTTGGCCATGTTTTATATTTGTGTCAATATGTAGACATTTGTCATATTTCATACTCAAGTCTATATGTAGACATTAGTCATACCTGTACTTGAGTCTATAGGTAAACAGGTTACAGTCACATCACATTGAAACACTGGTTCCCTTACAATAAATTTGTTAAGATTTGTGGAAGATAGAATGATAGAGAACGGAAGACATTTTCCCCTGTAATGTAGAAGTGAAATAAGGGCCATCTGGATTGTCTCTTCTCCCTACAAATTGGAATGATGCACCAAGAGTTTACTTTTTTTATCTATTGAAAATCTGGCATGTGGGTAAAACATTAGAAAAACATATCATTAATGAGAAGAAAGACAGATGGGAATTATTTGCGTTGACGAAAACGAAGTGAGAAATGAAAATTGAACAAACCCACTGGGAGGGTCAATAAAAATTGATCCACTCATGACAGGCAGGAGGTCTGGTTTGTGTTTTTACTAAGATGGAGAACAGCTTTGTCTCTTGTTTGAGAATTTAGGTAAACAAATATATTTTTATTGACAAAAACAAATTGGGAAATAATTTTATCTCTTGCTTGAAAGGTTAAATGAGAAAGCAGTGGTATAATTAGTGTTTTCAGTGAACAATTAAATCACAGAATGGAGAGATAATTTTATTGCTGCCTTGGGAAAGAAGGAGAATTAAGATTAATGATGAGAATAAAGTATGCCCTTTCACTTATGCATTTTAAAAATTAGATCTGTCACAAAAACAGTTATACCACCCCTGAAAGATGAGCTAAGAATACCAAGGAGGAAGGAGACAGAATTTAGTGCTACCTGTGTGGAGTGTTGGTGCGAGATGTGAAGTGAAGCAGGTTGGAGTTGGGGGGGGGGGAGGAATCCCTGTGACTACTTCCAAAAAGGGTGGATAATTCTCCAGATTTGAAAAATTGATTAAGGAAGTAGAAATAGGTAATAAAAAAACCCTTGTGGGATTAATGTGAAAATTAAGGAATCATCAAATTCCCAAACCACTTCGATCCATGCTAGTTTTCAACCAAAGTACATATATGTGGATGGCTTTGGGAGATCAGAGACACAGATTTTTTGATTCTAAAGAACTTTGAACCCAGCTCCTTCAGAATTTTAGACAAGACTCAGTATCACTATACAGATTGATGTGGGAAGGGTTAATTTTTGTTGTACCAAGAGCTATATAAACCAATTGAAGATTAGCCCGATGAATCTTTCGTTTCATTTTTTGTCATGAAGATAATTTTTTTTCCTTAATATAGCACCTGCTATGGCTTGAACCAGCACTGCGATTACTATGACCTTCAATCTTCCATTGCTCTGAGATCAAGAACACAATGTAGGCAGTGTTAGTGTGAATCAAAGCGGCCAGTGACCAACAATCAGCATTGAACAGCGCAGAGTTAGCCCTCTGATTAAAACATCATCCTAAGATTCTGATGAACGGACCACCAATTGTGGTTACACCACTGGGTATAAGTAGCGGCAAATATGCACAAGTTCCCATGTCTTCAAGTTATTGATTTGGATTCCATGTGATATAATTTAATAATTCATTTTAATTCATTTCTTCAGAGAGTTATTATTCCTGTAGTTCACTGCTACTAACAAGTAGGAATTTTTTTTTCCTGATGATGGCCATGCTGGTTGAAACTAGTCGAGAGACCTAATTGAGATAATAAAACAAAAAAATATTAATATACAACCCAGTGTGTCTGATATTTTTAATTTTTCAATATTTTTATTATTGTTCAAATATGTATGTGTGTATATATATATATATAGAAGGCTGCTGAAAGAAATTTAAGAGACAAAAAACAATAATAATAATAAAAACAATAATATTTATTGTATATTATTAGGCATTTAGACCAAACAAAAGTATGATAAGAAAAGATATTAAAAATTGCAAATTTTGGAAACATCTGCATCCTTTTTCAATGAAAAATACAATGAGCTGGACATATTTTTGGCATGTCGGGGGAGGGGTGCATATGCGCTATATTACTGATGAAATCTAATAGTTTGGGGTTAGCTACTTCCCATGATTAGGTTTGTAGAAGGGTTTTATGAAAAATGTATTCATTGAGTATTTAGGCTTAGAATTTTCAAATTTATTTTAAAAATGTATTTTAACTCAGATTTTCAGCGTTCTTGTTGGCATTTAAATAAAGACACTAAAAGGACATTATCAATACTATGACCATGTTAGTTTGAAAATAGTACATCTACAGTGAACAATATTTTTCATAGTTTTCTCATGGTTACTTAATCTAAAGTATGACTTCCATACCTGTTTCACTGATATAATTTCTTGTTTCCTATTTGTTACAAAAAAGTAAATATATTATTATAATTAACACAACTCAAGGGAGGAGGTTAGATTACTGTGTGTGCGTGCCAGGTGGTGTAAAATGTTATCAGTGATAATATGCTTACAAACTTGGCATTAGGGTTTATTGGTAAGTTTTTTTTTGTTTTTTTTTAAGCATTTCACCCCAAGCAAGGCGGGAGCCACTAGGACGCAAGGGTTACAGAAAATTTAGAGCAAGATCAGATAGGAGTGATAGAAGAAAGGATGAGGGTAGTGGTGGGTGATTTTGGTAGTTTAGTAGATGCAAGGAGTGATTGTAGATTTGGAGATTGTCACCTGCCATTAAGTGGTGTTTCAGTAAATATCTTATTAATTGTTGGGAGTTTTTTAGTAAGACATGAAATAGTTTGTGAATCTTGTAATTAAAATAAAAAATCATGAAAATTCTGGAATTTTTCTTATTTGTTTTATAGTTTAGAAGCCTTAGTGATTGATTTTTTGATTGGGGATCATTTTTATTGAGTTGCTTGAATTGTTCTCCGAATCAGAACAGATAAGTTTTATGTGTGAACACTGGATATAGATTATTGATATTTTTAGGTTGGGAAGGTGGCAGCTGTTAAAATTTAGGTAGCAATAACCATTTGTATATTTACTATGTGGAGATGTGGTTGTAGTTTTGATGTACCTATATATATATACATGTACAGGAAGAAGAAGTTGAAAATACAACTAGAGTCTTTAAAATTATTTATTTTGAGTAGCTTTACCAGTTTCACATGATTTTCAAAAATTAAATTGAGATGGAAAGACATGTGGCTATGTCATGATCTGTTTCACAAACACACATTATATATATATATATATATATATATATATATATATATAAAAGTGAACATAGAAGTCAACACTTAGAGGCGACAGTCTGTTTCATGCTATATGCAATCGTCAGGCCACATATGCTGTTATTTTTCTTGGCTATTTATATATATACGGGTTAGTGGTGCATTGTGGGTATTCAAACCACTCTATATACACACATCTTCCAACCATCCACCTTCTATAATCAAACAGATACCAAAATCGATTAACCGCAGGCTCTCTGACAATTCCTCCAATGAATCCCTATTTAACAAAGCTAAGAAAGTCTATGAAACGGCCCTAAAAGATAGCGGATTCCCAGCAATACTCACATACTCACCACAGAATACAAAAAAGGCCAACAGGAGAAGAAATATCATATGGTTCAACCCACCGTACAGCAAGAACGTAAAAACAAATGTAGGAAAAATATTCTTCAAACTCTTACACAAACACTTCCCAGAATCAAGCACCTTACACAAGATATTCAACAAAAGCACAGTAAAAATCAGCTACAGCTGCACCGAGGGCATGGCACAAATAATAAAAAAGCACAATAGGAAAATTATCAACAAACCACACGACAAATTAAACCCACGTGCAACTGCAGAATAAAGAATGAATGTCCCTTAAACAGAAATTGTTTACAAAACAACGTAATATACCAAGCCACGATAAAATCACCAGATAATGAAGAAAAAGTATACATAGGAGTAACTGAAGGACCCTGGAAACAAAGAAATTATACACACAAAACATCACAAATAGTAAATATGCGAAGAGTACAATGCTTTCTAAGTATATCTGGGAAATTAAAAACAAAACGCACATCACACCAAGAATATCTTGGAAGATAAGGAAAAAATCATCAGCCTACAACAACCAATCAAAAACTTGCAAACTTTGCTCGGAGGAAAAAATAGCTATCATTACTTTCCCCGACCAAAATAAATTATTAAACAAAAGATCCGAGCTCATCTCAAAATGCAGACATGAAAATAAATTTTTACTATGTAACCTAAAAAATGAAAAACGGAAAAAATAAAATAAAAACAAATAAATATACTAATAAACAAAATAACAATAAAAAAAATAGAAATAAAACAAATACTATGTTACTTAAAAATCGAAAACCGAAAAGAGAAAATATACAAGTAAAATAAATTGACCTAAATTCATCCAAGTAAATAAATAAACAAACCAATCCCAAATAAAGAAAATCAATTAAAAACTGTTCCCGCCAAAATAATACTTAGAATAAACTACAACAATCAACCCCAAAATTGAACAAATAGCTTTAATTAAATTCTCAAACCAAAACAAAACTGTTAAATAAGTGATATAAACAAATTTTTATTACATTAATAAATAAATAAAATAAGAAACAAAAAAATAAAAACAAGCAATATAATTTGACCCAAATAAATAAACAAACGATTTCCGATAAAATAACCGCCATAACAGAATACCCACAATGCACCACTAACCCGTATATATATAAATAGCCGAGAAAAATAACAGCATATGTGGCCTGACGATTGCATATAGCATGAAACAGACTGTCGCCTCTAAGTGTTGACTTCTATGTTCACTTTTATATTTACACACGCTCTATCTCTGATATTGAGCACTTTATTCCATAAACATAGCACACCTTAAGACTATATATATATATATATATATATATATATATATATATATATATATATATATATATACACACACTCTGTATTTAGGCAGAAAATGTTCTTTAAGGCAAATACTATTAAAAAGCAACAAATATTCTGTGCCAGTTAATTTTAATGTTCAACTTCTCAAAAATAAGAATGATCCTTCTCAGACAAAGAGGAAATTCTGTCAGAAATTGTCCAAAGTTCATTTTGGAAGAAAAGTACCACATATATGGTCTAAGCTTTCAATTTTCTTAAGTCATTATTAGGATAGGTAGAAACAATTGTTTAGTTTCATAGAACTAGTGAGTGTTGCAATGTAGACAAAGATTTTTGTGATGTAAACAAGGTGTGACGTGTGCGTTTTGGTTTTTTTTTTTCATATATACATTTTTCTGACAATTTCTGATAGAATTTCCTCCTTGTTTGAGAAGGATTATTCATAACTTGGGAAAGTCGATCATTAAAATTAATTGACACAAAATGTCTGTCATTTTTAATAATAATAATAATTATATCTATATATATAATGTAGATAATAAGATCAATAGAGTGAATGAAAGTTTTGATGCATTTGTTTTAAAATTATCTTATGATATCACAGTTTATATTGACATTATATAAAAGTGAATAAATCTCTAGTCTGACACAGTTATTAGATGGATTTTGATGTGAAATTTTCACTGTATAAGGTTTGTCTTACAAAATTAATAGAGATGAATTGGTTTAAGTGCATTGACAAAAAACAAATATGTAGAAAAATAACTGCTTTGGTGTTGTTTTGTTCTCTTTTTTTATCATTAGGCTATGGATTTATTGATGTACCTATGTGTAGATATTTTACACCTTCATGATATTCTAGTTAGTTTTCCAACCAGATGCCAATCCTACAATAAGATTGATTTGTTTTTTTTATGATTTATCAACGTTTTGTAGGTTATTTAAAGCTGAAACATATTTTTTGATTGCAAGAATAATTTTTTTTTTTTTGTGAATGAATATGTTGTAAACTACAGCATGGGTGTATTGAGGTTGGGGGAAACACCTAAATGATAACTCTCCCAGCCATTATGGGGTTAATAGGCAAAGAAAGGAAATGAAATGAGGGGTAACAAAATGACAAGGAACCAACTTCACAAGACACAGAGTTTTGCCCACTGATGGTTTTCCTGTTGCTTTTATTGACAGGAGATGCTGGCAGAAACATGGACCTTGACAAGTTGCGGAGAGGCCTGTATCTGAACATGCCAAGCTGTCCTGTTGCTAACAGGGGGAAAACCCTAATGTAACTGGTTTACAAACATGTCCGTATGTAATCAGGGGTTTCTTTTGCTTCTGTATTGACATGTGTTCACCACAGAATATTGTATTGATAGTTTTTTTAAGATGATAATGATTTTCAGATATAACTCTTACTATTTAACCAATAAATGAGGGGAGAAGAGGGTATTTGCATATGTGAATGTAATAAACCTGAATTAAATTTGAAATCAGCTCTATAAATTCTCATTCCAGGCTGTTATTAATTACACCACCCACATATCCAAACTTACAGCACCTGGTATTCCCAAGCAGTCATTCACCTAGGTATTGACCAGGCTTGACGTTGCTTAAATTTGGTGATCAGATGAGAACCAGTATTTCAACATGTAAGCCCCTATTGTCAGTCTATGCATCATAGACACAGATATGTTTCAATATAAATCTTTGGTACTTTAGTAATCTTTTGCTTTCTCATATTAAATAATTATACTATTTAGATATGGTAGAGTGCATCAGTACAAGACTAATGGAAAAGAGACTAACAATTTTGTTTCTTGAAATTAGTGGCATTCTTCTTGAAAGCAGTGAGATCATGTTTCACAGATTTAATGCCGGACATAGAACATTATTCTTTGTTGTTGCAGTTCAATTCTCTACCAGTCAGGTTCTCTCCCAGTTTTGTATCTTCTATTAATAAAACATTAATTCAACTTACTTGGATTTCCAGAAGATCCATGACCATTGCAGGACACTTGATATGGCGATAAATTTCAACAGCTGACAAGAGAGTGAAAAAAATAAAATGGTACAATAACTTGATATGATGGTATCTCTCAACAGCTGATAAGAGAGGGAAAAAAGTAAACCAGTATAATAACTAATTGGAATAGTAATAAAGTAGTATAAAAAAGAAAAACAGCACACTCATCATGATAAGTCATTAGACGAGTAATGGCCTACTAGATAGGGGTGAGTTTGTTAAAAATAACTCTGTGGCAGTGATCCTATACAGATGCATGTAGCCTGATACAAATTAATAAAGTTGTGATTTTTTTTTTTTTTTTTGTTCAATCATCTCACCCCAAGCAAGCAATGATGCCACTAAGATGCATGGTGCTACTGGGAGTGAAAAAGAATGAGAAGACTTCAGGAGGAGGAACTGGAAACTGAAACCTAATACTAAACAGGAAGCAAGATATAAACTTTTATTCTTGTTCAAAAGATGGGGAAGGAGTATGAACTAGACTACATTTGAAACTATATTTGAAAACCCAGAACTATTAAATTTTGAAGTTTGACGCTTGCTACTTTTGGTAGTCTCTTTTTAGTATAAGCCAGGTTAACTTTGCTTACAAATGAGAAGTCTATTCAAAATTTAGTAGCACCAGGCTTTCAAAAGTACCCCAATTCACTGCTTTTGGTAGTCTCTTTTTAGTATAAGCCAGGTTAACTTTGCTTACAAATGAGAAGTCTATTCAAAATTTAGCAGCACCAGGCTTTCAAAAGTACCCCAATTCACTGCTTGTATTCCAATCTGCCAGCCTTGATTAAAGGTCTCCAATATTTGATCAAGAGACATGTGGACATTAAGTAAGAGATTGCTGTCATTTTACAATCAAGACATAAACAGATCCCTGACATTTCTCTACTTGAGAAAACATGCTTCTAGGCAAGATTGCCAAATTGGCTACATATCAAAATCTGAGCACTATTAAATCTTGAATTTTGATACTTGTGATTTTTGGTGGTCACTTTTAATATAAGCTAGGATAACATGGGCAGCTTAATAAGAAAGTTTATTCAAAATTTAACAGCGCTAGACTTTCAAATGTAAACCAATTTGCAATTTGTTAGCTCAATCTGGCAACCCTACTTAAATATAAATATTTGATTAACAAATGATGGGTCACTTTTGTTTTGATAATAAAGTTATAAACTGATCCCACACTTTTTACTTTATATTCCATATATTTCTCTACTCAAGAAAAACAGGCTTACATCCATATCCTGTTAAAACACCAATTTTCATATGATCACCGAAGTTAAGCAATGTCAAGCCTGGTCAGTATCTAGATGGGTGATGACTTGGGAATACCAGGGGCTGTAAGTTTGAAAGTGCAGCATGTAATGGATAATGGTTTAGAATTGGAAATTGGAGAGCTGAAATCTGAATCCAGTTTGATTTGTTATAATCACTTAGAAACAAATACCTTTGGAAAAAGTATTTATTTATTATTTGATTATGTCACTGATCCAAGCCCTCCTACCTCATTATCTGTCCCAGAAATTTCAACTGTCTCTTCCTGATGTTAATTATAAGTTTCCTTTTCATTTTCATAAAAGATTAAGACAGTAAAAAATTTGATTTTTTAGTTTCCAATTTACAGTTGACACCAAGTCTACTCTATATCATTTTGGTGTTCAAAATCATTTATGTGGCCTTATGGGGGAGGGGGATAACTAATTTTCCATCCTGCAGCCTCTTTTGCACAGATGCAATATGACAAGCCTATCACTGCTCCATCCCAACTTTCATGACAAATTTTCAGACAAGCTCCTTTCTTTAGTGTCACCAGTTCAGTCCTTCACATACAAGATCCAGCTTGTTACATCTGCAGGTTTGAAGCTTTCTCTTTCCCTATATATTTCATAGGTAAGAAGGGGTTTCCACTCAAACCATCATCTTCCCAAGAACCACTAGCTGTGTGGAAGACACTCAGATGGATGATTCCTCAATCACCACAACCAACTTCTTCAAGTCTCTGGTCAATCATCCTAATGCCCATCATCCTACTTTCTCTGTTCATGTTCATAACACTCATCTTCTCAATAAACCTCTTGTGCCTTTGATTGAGTGAACATTTATATAAAAAAAAGTCTTTATTTTATCAAGTGACCATTTTAGTGACTGGGAGTATTTGTGGTTGCGAGTTATAGCGAGTTAGTCAGCAAGAGAGATAATTGGAGATAGTTTAGAGTTCTATGAATTTTACAAACTTTGATCAAGAAAGAAAAGGATTAAATTTCAATAAGCAAGTTGTTATAGGAGATCAAAAAGAAACAGTAACTTCACCTTCATCAATATCCAAATTGCGGAGAGTACATTCTGCTAGATTCTCCCAGGTCTTCCTCTCATTGATGGCTTTGCATAGTTTCCAGCAATCTGGCCACCTTTAATAAATCAATTACTTTATGTAAGAAGAAAATCATAGAAAATAGGAAACAATTTAATATAGCAGTCAAGGTCTGTCTATATTTCTGAGATGAGGTATTATAACTATTACATTGTTTGGACTGCTGTCCTCATCTTTATGGTCATATTCATGACACTTCGACCATTGTATGCTCCGGCCTTCTTCAGGTGATATATGTTGGAATTTCAAATGAACCCTTTATTTAGTTCACGGAAGTAAATTGTTCTAGTTCCACGTGCCATAGCTTTTTCTGGATATATCAGTTTCAGTTAATTCCCTTTAGTAACTCAACTCTCCAAGTTTTTATTCGCCACTGCTGTGGCCAAGTACTGAACTCACAACATTTTAGGTCAAGTCACTTTTGGATTACTTTAACCAACACTTTTATCCATTGGGCTATGTGTCCTGTGATTCATTTCACAATTTCAGCGTATATCACCTGAAGAAGTCCAGACCATACAACAGCTGAAACGTTGTGAATATTGCAATAAAGATGAAGACAACAGTCCTAACAATGTAAATAATGAAAATAGCAGTCAATTACTACACTAAAAATAATAAACAAACTGCAAAGATACTGTTGTAATGGAATGTTCCACTCTCCCTATTGTGCCTATTGTGGACTGACTATATCGGTAGGTATATATTAGTGTGCACAGGGTATACCTGAGACTGGCTTCAGGAGTTACGAGCCTGATAACAGTGTATTCTCTTTTACAATAAACCTCTCTCTCTTTCTTTCATCTACATCTGTGTTGCTGTTCCTTTCACTCGAGTACCATCTTTATCTGTAACCTTTTTAAGGATACAACAGATACTGTTTTTAATCATTTCACCCCAAGCAAGACAAAAAAGAAACTAAGATACAAGTGGTTACTGAATGTAAAAGTATATGAGAGAAAGAAAAACTATTATTAAGAAGCAAGAACAATAAAAGCACAAGTATTAAGACAGAAAATAATGATTGATATTGCATTTAAATTTTTGAAGGTCAAAGTTGACTGGAAAGCAACCTTTCATATCAGCCTGATGGCATGAGAGTGGAGAAAAGACAAACACGAGTAGCACTGGCTGTTCGGTCAATGAATGCCAAATGTTTCCTTATAAGAAAAGGCCTAAAATTACCATGAGAGATGAGGAGAAGAGATATTACACTTTGATCCCAATCTGATGGCCAAAGAATGAAGAAAAATGTAACTTTAATAGCACTGGCTGCTCAATCAATGAATGCCAAATGTTTCCTTATAAAAAAGCAGATAATATAAACATTATCATTAGAGATGAGAAAACCAGATACTACACTTAGATCCAATCCTAATGGCCAGGAACTGAAGAAAAGCCAAACTCAAGTAGCACTGGCTGCTCGATCAATGAATGCTGAATGTATCTTTATAAGGAAATAGTTGATATTACCATTAGAGATGAGAACAGATATTACATTTTGAACCCAATCTGATAGCTAAAGAATGAAGAAAAGCCTAACTTCTCAGTCAATGAATGTCAAATGTTTCCCTATGAGGAAACAACTAATATTATCATTAATATTTACCTTTTCAGTTTCATACTCAGTAACAAACTTTCTTGAAGCTGTAAAATAAAAAAATGAAAGCCATCAATATTCAGAATCCATTTGCTAAAATTCTAATTAACAGACTTCATCCAATAACTAACAATAACAGAGATAAACCAACAATGTTGTTTCTGGTTATATATATATATATATATATAATTATTTATTTAAAAAAAAAAAAAAAAAATTTATAACATAAATATGTTATAAAATCACTACAAAAATAGCCATTTTGTTTCAACACCCTCGGTGATGACAAAATTATTCATATACCCATCAATTTTGAATATTTTTATCCATTTCTCAAAATCTAATGCCCATATGATGCCAGGTTTTTTATATGTTAATAAGCACAAAAAAAAAAAAAAAAAAAAAGGAATATAAAACTCAATTTTTGTGAACAATAGATTAAATACAACAAATTTGACAGGTGAATTATGCAAAAAAAACCTCGCATATTATGGGCATTAGATTTTGAGAAATGGATAAAAATATTCAAAATTGATGGATGTACGAATAAGTTCGTCATTGACAGTACATACACACCTTTTACATAATACACTCAGCATTAAGGCCTCTGATTGGGATAATGGAGGTTTTGAGGAGCCTGAAACCACCTCTTAATTGCTGTTATTCCTAGGTCCACTCTGACTCAGGGTGGTATCATCTGTTAGGGTCCCAGCTATGGGCAAATAGTAAATCCACAAACAAACACTATGAAAGTATAAATATACATTTTTACAGTAAAATTACCAACAATACATATTTATGGCAAAATGAGCAAACAATACATTTCATCTATAGTTGAAGGCATGCAATTGTGTTCAAAATATATTTTGTTGAAGACATAAAATTGCATTCAAAATATATTTTGATGAAGCCATAAAATTGTGTTCAAAATATTTAGATTTTGGCATTAAATAACCCATAGAGGTTGATAAGCCGCTAAACCAAACAACCAATATCAAAGAACTCTTTCATGACATTAATTCATATAATACAATTTCTTAAAGAAATTAAACTGTATTCCAAAATATAACTTCAACAAAAGTACAACATAAAATACATACATCACTGTCTCTAGTAATCATATCCACACAAACATATACATGCACAAAAGCTGATTATCATCTACCATGTATTCAATTATGAAAGTAGAGTAACATATATTTTTATTACTTTAAAGCTCTCAAGAAAATTAAATTTAAACTAAAATTAAAATTAAACTAAATGACCCATAAGGAGTTGATATACTGTTAAACAAAAAAAACAACTTTTCTTTAGCATTTTATTAAAATTTATTTTAATTTTGTATTTTCTTTTTGGTTGATTTTCTTTAGCAGCATATCAACATCTCTGTGGGTTATTTAATGCTGAAATGTAAATATTTTAAACACAATTTTATGGCTTCAATGAAATATATACTATAAATAATTATTTTATTATAAATAGGTACTATTGGTAATTTTACTATAAATATGTATTGTTGTTATCTTTTTTATATAAAAATGTATTTTTATACTTTCATAATGTTTTGTTTGTGGGTTCACTGTTTTCCCATAGCTGGAACCCTAACAGGTGCTACCACCCAGGGTCAGAGTGGACCTGGGAACAACTGCAATTAAGAGGTGGTTCCACATTCTTCAAAACCTTCAATCACCTGATCAGAGGTCTTGCTGCTGAATGTAGTTTATCATCATACCGAGGACTATATTTCCTTTTTGAGATGATTAACTATCAATATATTTTATTTATTGTGAACTACTGCTCTCATTTTGATTGTTATAGATATTATTATAGATACAACATTTCAGTCAAGTACTCTCTGACCATCCATCATATGATGTCCATTTTATTTTATTTTATTGTTTGGCTATGTTACAGTGGAGTAATGGATAGCGGCTCGGATTGAGGAATCAGAGAGCCGAATTTGAATTCCAGTCGAATCCATTACATTCACTTACATGCTAATACTCTTGGGAAAGGTATGAATCCCCTTCTTCTCCTTCCAGATATGGGCAAATAGTAGGACAGACCAGGTTCTGTAGCCTTGGTTGGCAACTGGTCTACTGCAGAAAGAAATGGCAACCTACTTCAGGAAAAAAATCTGCCTTGTCAGTCATGTATCAAAAGATATATGATCACCTGAGCATGTATCACGCATGGAACTGACTGACTAGATTATTGTACTAATTTCTCCAGTTATTGCTCATGCTTGCTGAACCATTGTCTCACTATCTGATTGAGGGATTGAACTCACAACTATTACATGACAGTAACAAATGCTTAACCAACTCCTGCACTATGTAACCATTCCCAAAGAACATCAGTGGTGTATTTTTGGAGCTTTTATATTCAGTGTCAGATGGTTTTGATATTTGGTTATCATCATGAGTTTATATTGTTTTTCGATACTTTTGCATTTCACTTTTGAGATTAATGATTGTCAATATATTTTACTTATTGTTTTCATCTTGTTTGTTACGGATATTATAAAATTTACTTCACAACTTTATGGTAAAAATAATACAGAAACACATACTGATATATTTATCTGTTCAGTAATTTTGCACTCAAAGAGAGGGAATAAAAACTTAAATTCAAATATAACAGATATTAAATTTATTTGCCAAGAACATCAGTGTCCATGAACCTTTTGAAACCAAGTGGATGGTATACAAGTTGCTGTGTGAAAATGCATATGCCCTGGCAGCCAGTATACTGGCCAAAGGCATGCGTGTTTTGTTTACAAATACAATGGTCTTACAACTTTAAACTTAACCTATGAGTTAGCCTGGGTATTTCAGCCAATCATGGAAGGTTTTATCAAATATTAGGTCACCATGGAATTTCAACCAAACCACATAATTTTAGCCATGATTTAATTATTAATAAAATGTTGTTATAACAGTACAAAAATGTACATTTTCCTAGTGTGTGGCTTTATGAGATGGGCAATAGGAGTTCAGGGTGGGAGGCCTATACTCATCAGGGTTCAAAGGGCTAAAGCCAAGTGTAAAACTAATTCTTTACTTTCTCGTTGAAAGAATCTGTGATTCTGGATAAACATTTTAATAAAACTGAATTGACTTCTTCCCTACTTTTTAAGATTCTGAGTGTCCTTGCATTCTGATTAAATGAAAATCAGAACGTAGATTGATTTTGTTGGGTATTATGCTAGTCTATATAATTTCTCTTTTGCTGCTATTTGTTGAAACCTAAGAAACTAATGACATTTGTACCAGGAAACAAGGCAACACTAAAGAAGGTAAAAATACTCAGTATGATAATTTGATCACCTTTTCATGAGGAAGTTCATCATATTTATCATTGATAAAGACAGAATGAGTTGCCAAGGTAATGTTCACTAGACGTCCGCTTTGATGCAGTAGAGTTATCTCCCCATTGTTAAGGAGCACCGGCCTTTGTGCGAAGGGTGTTTTACACTGATTAACCTTTTCACATTTGCTTCCTGGAAAAAAAATAATGAGAAATATTTTAGTCACATCCTTGTTTCTTGAAACTTTAAATTTCTATAATCAAAATTTATAAACAGTGATTTACCAAATATATTCTCCTATATAATAACATTTTCTTTCTCATATATGAGGGTTGGCTAAAAAAGTTCATAGGCTGACCAAGATACTCTTATGGAATGTGACTAAATGAGGTTTATTTTTCAACATAATCCCTCTTACAGTCTGCATACTTCTTCCATCAGTGTTACAATGTCTGGATCCCATTGGTGAAGAAGCTTTCATCCTGTTGGTCAAAAATGTCATCAACAGCAGATCTGATGTCATCATCACTGCAATGCTGGTTCCAAGCCAAGTGTTTCTTCATGCTGGGGAATAGATGATAATCAGATGGGGACAAATCAGTAGAATAGGGAAGGTGATCTACCAGTTCATAGCCACAGTCATTTATAGCAGCCATCGACACCAAAGACTTATGTGTTGGAACACTGTCCTAATAAAACAAGACCCATTTTGACAGTTTTCCTGTGTGTTAGGCCTTGAAAGTCTTTCATAACTGCCTCAGCAAGTTGGTACTGTGCTTTCCATTGATAATGTGGCCCTTTTGAATGCAGTCAATAAACACAATGCCTTTTGTAACCTAAAAAACTGAGGCAATCACTTTCCCTGTAGATAAAATGACCTCATCTTTCTTTGGAGTAGGTTAGAGGGAGGTTTCCACTGTATTGGATTGTTTCTTTGTCTCCGGCTCAAAGTGATCTACATATTATAAGCATAAGTGGACAATCTTTCTGTATTATTTTATATATATATAAAAGTGAACATCAAAGTCAATACTGAGAGGCAACAGACTGCTTCATGCTAGACGCAATTGTCAGGACATGTGTGTTGGGTTTTTTCTCAACTATATATATACAGATCAATGATGCATTATGGGTAGTCCATTCTGATGGTTATTTTGGTGAGAATGGTTTCTTTATTTATCTATTTGGGTTAATTTATTTTACTTGATTTTTATTTGTATTTTTATTTTATATATTTATTTATTCTTTTCAGTTTTTGATGTTTTAGCAGCGTAAAAAATTTTTGAGATTTGTTCAGATTGTTTATTTACTAGTTTGCTTTAGTCTGGGAAGGTAATTAAAGCTGTTTTTTGGTCCAATTTTTGGATTGATTGCTGGAGTCTATAATAACTGTTATTTTGTCGGGGACAGTTTTTTAATTTGTTATTTTATTTATTTGGATTGATTATTTTTACTTGTTTTTGCTTATTTATTTTTATTTATTCTGACAGTTATTTTAGCAGAAGCAGTTTGTTAATTTATTTATTTAGATTAATTTATTTTACTTGTTTTTTCTTATTCTTATTTTGTATAGTGTTATTTATTCTTTACAGTTTTTCAATTTTTAAGTAACGTACCTCTCTCATTAGAATAGACGAAAAAGAATAAAAATAAAATAAGAAACAAGTAAAATAAATTAACCCAAATAAACAAACCATTCCTGCCAAAATAACCGTCAGAATGGACTACCCACAATGTACCACTGACCTGTACATATAAATAGTTGAGAAAAAACCCAATACACATACATCTAGCATGAAACAGTCCGTCGCTTTGGAGTGTTGACTTCAATGTTCACTTTTATATTTATGTACACTATCTCTGATATTGAGCACTTTATCCCATAAATATAGCACACTTTAAAACTATATTTATATATATACAGTGACATGCATAAGTATTGGATACATGTTATTTTCTGTTATAACTCTAGTTTATGTTCGCCATTTTGTCTGATATTTGGTAAGTAATATCTTGTAAAGTTGTTTTAGTTGTATGTGGAAGGAAAATTAAAAACTCATGGATGAATCCATTTTTTTTATCAAAGTTCAAAATTCCCCTATACAAAAGTATTGGATTCATCAATTTAATATTTTGTTGCATAGCCTCTGTTTTGTTTCACTGCTTCCAGTCGCTTTCTATCGTTGGCCACAAGTTTTCCACACTGATCCACCGTTACTTTACTCCATTCTTCCTTGCATAATTCCTCTAATTGCTTGATATTTTGTGGATTCCACTTATGAACTTTAACCTTCAAAGTATTCCACAAATTCTCAATTGGATTCAAGTCAGGAGACTGACTTGGCCAATTGAGTGTACTAATACCATTATTTTCAAACCATTCCTTTGTAAGTTTTGCAGTATGTTTGGGATCATTGTCGTGTTGAAGCATGAAATTCCAACCATGTCCTAAAGAAGTTGCAGATTTCTGAAGGTTCTTCTCTAGAATCTCCCTGTACATGCTACCATTCATTCTACCATGGATAACTTGTAACTCACCAGTGCCCTTGGATGAAAAACATCCCCATATCATAATGGAAGCACACCCAAACTTAACTGTGGGGATGGTATTGTGCTTGTTGAAGGCAGTGTCATTTTTTCACCAAACACTTGTTGCTGTGTTCCTTCCAAATAGTTCAACTTTCATTTCATCCGACCAGATTACCTTTTCCCAAAACTGCATACCTTTCTTTTCATAAGTTTCAACAAACTTTAATCGGTCTTTGATTTTTGGTTTTCAGTAATGGCAATTTACTTGGTGATCTTGAATAAAAGCCTGTACAATATAGAGCTCTGCTAATGGTATCCTTACTTACATTAATTCCAGCACCCTCAAGATCAGTTTTAATTTCAGAACGAGTAATGAAGGGTTTTTTTTGCACATTTCTGCTGATCCACCTTGAAGTACTCTCATTTATTTTTCTCGGTCTTCCATTTCTTGGAAGGTTTGCTGTACCGTCGCCATACTTCTTATACTTTCTGATGATATTTCCTACTGTACTTTGTGCTAGATTCATTTCTTTGCTAATTTTTTGGTAACCTTTTCCTCCTTTGTGACATTCAATGATTCTATCTCGCATATCTCTGGATAATTCTTTAGTTTTTGCCATTTTTAATCCTTGAATTGCAGAATGCACATCAAAGAGTCAGATGATTAGTCGCACCATCTTGTAAACAATTGTGTGCTTCTTTGATTGGTCAGAGATAATATTCCAATACTATCGAAAATTTGAATATTTAAAGTCTTTTAAAATATAAAGTTTCGATTGGAAATTTGAAAAAAGTGTCATGTATCCAATACTTTTGCATAGGGTAATTTTGAACTTTGATAAAAAAAAAAAAAAATGGATTCAACCATGAGTTTTTAATTTTCCTTCCACATACAACTAAAACAACTTTACGAGATATTACTTACCAAATATCAGGCAAAATGGCGAACATAAACTAGAGTTATAACAGAAAATAACATGAATCCAATACTTATGTGTGTCACTGTATATATATATATATATATATATATATATATATATATATATAAAATAGATTAAATCTGACAACTTATTTGTTTAAATGTTATTTTTAAATGGATACTCATATTTGAGTAGATGCTCTGTTTTTATTTATTTATTTATTTATTAAACAGCATATTTATTTATTTATTCACATCTACTAGCCTGAATATTTAAGAAATCTTATTAGAAAAATATGTAAGAACTGCTATCAACAGGAATTGAACTTGTATCCCTTTTACCATCAGAGAAACTATTATATTATTACTATAAATGTTATTTTTAGTTCAAGTTGCAATCTGTTGTTTTTTATTTTTTTTCAGCAAAATTAATAACAACCAGCCTAGATTAAGAAGTCCTACTAAGAAAAAATTGTGCCGCCTGATCTACTAAAACTAATTTTTATAGTAATAATAAAATAAAATAATAATACAACTAAAAAAATATGTGAAAGTTATGATATTTTTACATGTTCTCTTTACAATAACAGAACTTCTGCCATAAAAACACTCAATCCATAACCAGAGCTATAATATTCGATAAATGAAGAATAGTTCAAGTGACTTATCTGGTTATCCTACTATAGAATTGTGTGTTGAAGCGATCATCAGGTCCTAATGTGTGTCTCAATGCAAAACTCTTGTCAGATAACTAGATAAGTTACTTGAACTTACTTCATTATTTATTGAATATATAACAGCAAAAGTATAATTTTAATCAGAGACTACTTACCATTCAGTGTGTGCTTGCTATAAATGTAAACAGATATAGATTCTTCATCATATGCACTGAACACTCCCTAGAAGAAATAAATAATAAACAGACATTTTGAGATTGTTTCTTTTTTTTTTTTTTAAGTATGTTAATTTCCAACATTTTAATAAATAAAAACAGTGAAAAGGTATGATTCACAGTCGTCATTACTTAGTTGCTGCTCCATAAAAAAAAAACCTGCAATATTTTATATTTTACTAATGGTTGAAATTTTGAGTCAATCTCAGGGTCATTGCATATCATTTGTAAGAAATGTATATGTTATATTGACTTTACTGTATGAAGAAAAGATTCATTCATTCATTTGGCAGATTTTGCACCACTGTGGTCACCACTCCTCTCCATCTCACAATTGTGGTTCATAGTGACATTCAAGGCAGAATAATGCAATGGCTTGTCGGTTCCTTTTGTACCAGGAATGTTGAGGTTACGTCATCTCTCTTCTCAGAAATTAAAAGAGATAAGAACTTGAAAGTAGCAGGTGCTTTGAATTCAGTTTTCTTTCTCCTAAAATGGTGATGGTATATGGATGCAGTGTGCTGGCTCTTCTCATAGCTGTACTGACAAGATCCAAATACTCTATTTTTAAATGTGTTTTTTACATTTTAACCTTTTTCATCATTCAGACCCCTTGTATAATATGAAATTAGAAAATTTAATGCTATAAAATACGAATTTCTTTTAACTGTTTCTTTAATGCCAGATGAACAATACTAGTCAAATTGGATCAGTGAAAATTGTATCATGATTTTAAAATCAAGTGCGAACGGCAAAGCACAGTAATGCCATATAGTAAGAAAAATGTTAAATCTTTACATAGGTAAAAACTTTAAATCTTTATAGAGTTATAAACTTTACTTAATAAAAAAAAAAAAATGAATATTTTGAAACATCATTTTAATTTAAATATTGTTGGCACTTTAAAAATTGCCTTTGTTTTAATAAAATATTTTTTAGACCAACATAATCATTATTTAAAAAGCAAAGGCAATATAAACCAGCAATTCTCAACAGTGGTCCATGTAACATTACTGGTGTACACACAAAAAAAAATAGTTATTTTACTTGTGTACATAAATGTTCTATAGAATTTTGTTGTTGAATACAAGATTATTTTCATTAAATTAGTTTTACTTCAAAGTAAAGCATATGCATTTACTATTTCTATAATACAATTACTAAACTTATCTATTAGTAAAAGTTAAAATAAACATTTTTTTTCATTGAATGGTTATGGGAGTCCTCCAAAAAAGTTAAGAGTAAAAGTGGTCCATGGGTAAAAAAGATTAAAAAAAGAACCACTGATTTAAATCATCTTTTAATAAAAAGTATTTTTAAAAATATGCAATTTTAAAATCAGCCTTTGAAGCCTATTTGGCAATGGAACCAATGGAATTATTTTTAAAAACAAAACAAAAATACCTATTTTCTTTTATCTACCCCCACCTTGTGACCGAGAAGTGTCCTTAAGCTCCTTCTCAAAAACAATTATTCTTTGATAACATTTGCGTCTGCAAAATACCTATAAAATCATCACTGTTGATTTATTGGATTTTTGTGAAAGTTTTGCAGTAGATAAAATGCAATGTATGTGTCTATTAGTACATCATCAAAGAATAATAATAAAAAAAATAAGATGCTGTCAGTAACTTACCTGATCATTAGGGTGTGTCTCCCATAAAATACCACAGATATTGGCATCAAATCCTGGCACAGCCACCACTTGGTCATTAACCTAAGAAGGATCATCATGAAAATGTTTGTTATAATAATTACACTCAGTACAAGGTCTGTTCATAAAGTATCCATCCATTTTATATTAATGAAAAAAATAACCTACTGAAAGCAATGTCTTTTTAGTCCTCTTTCATTTACAAAACAGTTTGCAAAGTCCTCTTTTGGGATCACCATTAACTGTCTTGTTGCAGAGTTTCAACAGCAGTTTTTGCATTAGCTAAAGCCTGAACACAAAGTTGCAAAGAATCAAATCTGAACAGGAGAATACTTTTGAAAAAAATCTCTGTACAAGATATGACAAATGGGCAATCCCATTCTTATGATAAATGAGAAGGTCATGCAATATATAAGCTTACTCAATGGCATCTTCCTAGTGACTGAGTAACCCTACAGGAGAGTATCAATTTACACAAACACAGTAAGGTCTCGTTTGATTTATTATTAAATTATATCAAGGCCAGTCATGCAAATGGTTCTTGAAAGATTCCAAATGAGTGGCTATTTCCCAGAGAAACCCTGTATGGCTCATTCATCATTCACATATATATATATATATATATATATATATATATATGCTTTTTGAATTTGTAGGTCTGATGAAGTGGATCATGATTATGATTCCAATGTAATAAATTATAACCATGGAATATTAGTGTTTGAGCCTTTTAAATTCTTGCTCTATCTTGTACATAGAGCTCTACCTGGATTTTATCCTCTTGGATATATAATATATATATATATATATATATATATATATATATATATTGACCATTAATATTATCTATATATACATATATATTGGCCATTAATATTATCTCTCTCTCTCTCTCTCTCTACATATATATATATATATATTTATTAAAGACATTTTTATGTTTAACGTTATAGATACAAGTATTTAAGTAAATGCTCTGTTTATAATAAACAGTATTAAATAACATTTACCGGCCTGAATGTCCGAGAAATTTTCATAGAAAATATTCGTTCTTTGACAGGATTCGAACCTGCATCCTATACGGAACCGTCATTTACGCTGACGTGCCTTACCGTTAGGCTACAAAGAAGCGTTCGGTAGACAAGGTCGAATTTACTGCTTATAAACTCAATCTTCCATGAATCTCGAATATTCATAACTGCTCATGGTGTATCAAATGTAAACAAATGACGTCATATATTACGAAATGGACAAAGTCCGACAATTTATTTATTAAAGACATTTTTATGTTTAACGTTCTTTTTATAGATACAAGTATTTAAGTAAATGCTCTGTTTATAATAAACAGTATTAAATAACATTTACCGGCCTGAATGTCCGAGAAATTTTCATAGAAAATATTCGTTCTTTGACAGGATTCGAACCTGCATCCTATACGGAACCGTCATTTACGCTGACGTGCCTTACCGTTAGGCTACAAAGAAGCGTTCGGTAGACAAGGTCGAATTTACTGCTTATAAACTCAATCTTCCATGAATCTCGAATATTCATAACTGCTCATGGCGTATCAAATGTAAACAAATGACGTCATATATTACGAAATGGACAAAGTCCGACAATTTATTTATTAAAGACATCTATAACGTTAAACATAAAAATGTCTTTAATAAATAAATTGTCGGACTTTGTCCATTTCGTAATATATGACGTCATTTGTTTACATTTGATACGCCATGAGCAGTTATGAATATTCGAGATTCATGGAAGATTGAGTTTATAAGCAGTAAATTCGACCTTGTCTACCGAACGCTTCTTTGTAGCCTAACGGTAAGGCACGTCAGCGTAAATGACGGTTCCATATAGGATGCAGATTCGAATCCTGTCAAAGAACGAATATTTTCTATGAAAATTTCTCGGACATTCAGGCCGGTAAATGTTATTTAATACTGTTTATTATAAACAGAGCATTTACTTAAATACTTGTATCTATAACGTTAAACATAAAAATGTCTTTAATAAATAAATTGTCGGACTTTGTCCATTTCGTAATATATATATATATATATAAATAAAGAAAGAAAAACAAAAACCCTTGATGGAACCAATGAACAACTTGCCAAATCCTAAAACTCTTATCCAGATACAGTTTTGAATAAAAAGTACAAGACCGAAAAAAGAAAGAGAAAAAATGCCCAAAGGCAAACTTACCTACTGAATGAAGTGCTTGAAGCCTAGATTGCCTAGACTGAGCAAAAAATGCTTAGTAATGTTAAATCCTATGAAAGGATGGCTCTAGTTGTAACCAGAGTTTCACACTTACATTTGAATGTTCAAATTGTCTGAAGATCACATGAGTGTGAAACTCAGATTACAACTGGGGCCATCCTTTCATAGTGTGTATATATATATATATATATATATATATATATATATTTACACACAATGTAGTTCTGAAAAGTAGTTCCACATAATTTCTAATACTAAGGTGAAAGAAATAAAATGGATAACTACCAAATGTCTATTTTACAATATCTTTGTTAATGTCATTATTCACATACATCAGAATACATTTTTGTCATGTACATTGACTGTGTAAAAGCAATAATTAGCATAAAAGCAAAACAAAACAAATTTCATTTGTTCCTGGTATGTCTCCAATGAAGAAATATTTTTAAAGAGTAGAAAATATATTTTGGAAAGAAAAACATTGTTGTGTGAAATTGATTCTTCAAACGACACAAATATTGTTCTTGTCTGGACATTTATAATGAAAGAGAAATTATAGCTTTGTTACAAATGGTAACTGTTAGTACAAGAATATTTCCAGATAACAAAAAAGTAGACACCCCTTCATCTATTATAAACAAAAAGTAGTGATATTAATATCAGATATGTCAAAGATAAACTGTTAAGTTTCAATGAAAAGGTGGAAGTTCTTGACTTATTAACACTTTCAATGCTGCATTGTTATAGCATTATTGCCTAGCTGTGCTGGCCCATTTTGGGAAAAATAGGAAATTTACATTTACTAGAAATAAATGACTTATAAAGATGAAGATGGCAATTTCTCATGGGTACTGTCATTTTGATTTCAGTCAGACCCTCTACAATACAGTCGAAGCTAAACAACTTCCTCCAAACAAAAATGTCACAAAACAGGTTGTATTGTATGCTAATAGATATCTAGTTTCTAGCACAAATAATGTAGACCAACATTACACAGTGTCTTGGAAACATAGTGTTGCATTTTGTGTCATCTTTGGCTTCGAATCTTCAAACCCAAAAACAACATCACAGACTGCATCAACAATGGACACTTTTCTTTGCTTATTTTGCTTTATTATATGATAGGCAGTAGTTGTAGCATCATTTCTAGGAGGAAATGACAGGGAAATAATCAGGAAAACACATATCAACAAGATGGCTTGCTCCACTAAATTATTTGAAGGCGGGAGAACATGCCGATCCTTCAAATTGTTGTATTAGTGTCTATACCTTATTCATCTTGTATGAAAAATGTCAACAAATGCAATCCATCATTATCAGAATTCCATGCACACGGGTTTCAAACCACCCCTACGGAGTCCATGTCATCAGAATTCTGACCAATAGTTTGCTATTCTGGGACAGGGTATGCATTCTGTAACTAATATATATATATATATATATATATATATATATATATATTTGTGGTGGGACAGTGTGTATGTGTGTATGTGTACAAATGAGTTTACTAATTCCTCATAGTAAGACAGTATATGTTTGGAGGATTGGATATTGGATTGGATGTTGGATTTACTGGCATGTCAACTCCTATTTGGGTCATTTTATGCCGAAGCCTTATTTATTTATGAATTTAAGATGGTTATATTGTATAAAAGGTTGAAAGGCTGTTGGGTTTCATAATCTACTGTATTTTTTGGGATTGCTTTTTCTTGTGATTGTTTCTGATTGTATATTTTTATATCTACATCCATACATGCATATATATGTCTATAAACACATATACACATACATATACACTATTTGAAAGGGTTATATTTTATTGAGGATCTTGATTTCTTTGAGAAAGTTGTATATTTTATCTGTGTCTGTATTTTTGAAAATTTCTTTTAAACCTTTTCCATTGAGATATTTTTGTCTTATTTTAATTATGATTTTGCATTCCAATAGGATATGTTTTATTGTGATTAGGCTTCCACATCTGCATTTTGGTGGATTTGTCTTTTTTTAATATATAAGAATGGGTTAAGTATGTGTGTCCTATATGTATTCTGGTTATGACGACTTGTTTTTTCCGAGTATTTCCAAGATTATTTCCCCATTTTCCTATTTTAGGTTTAATTTGAAATAGTTTATTTCCGGTTTGGTTTTTCCATGAATTTTGCCATTTGTTTCTTATACATTTGTTTATTTTAGGTTTTAAGTCTGTATATGGAATTTGAAGATTTTCGTCTATTGTCATTTTTAAAGATGATTTAGCAGCAGTATCTACCTTATCTCCTTCTTGGATGCCGACATGGCTAGGAATCCAGCAGAAGATGATATTTTTGCTTTTTTCCATTGAATGTAGTTTATATAGGAGACTTTGTATTAATGTATTTTCCAGTTTTTTTCCTTTTAGGGATGTTAATACAGATAATGAATCTGAGAAAATAATATAGTTTTCTCCTTTGTTTTTTGATATGAATTTTAGTGCTAGTTTTATTGCGTAAGTTTCTGCACTGAAAATTGATGCTTCATTTGGCAAGCGCTTTTTGATAATTGTTTTTTTTGTTATTGCTGCGCTGCCTGTTTTTTATTTGTCTTTTGAGCCGTCTGTGTAAATACTTTCATATTTTTGATATTTTCTTTTATTTTTGAGAATTTTTCAATGTATGTTGTGGGGTGTGTTTTTGATTTTGATAATTTGTTTAAACTTAATATTATGTTTGGATTTTTGATTATCCATGGTGGTATGTTTGATTGGTTGGTTTTAAGTATTTGATTAGATGTATATTATTTTCTTGGATGATTCCTTCCATTCGGTGTCCTAATGTTTTGATTTTATTTGTGTTAAGATTAAATTTCTCTTTGTGATTTGGTGTAAGTACACAGTCGTGTGTGGGGTTAGAAGGACAGGAAGAGAGTTTTAGATAGTATTGAGTTGCTAGTTTTTCCTTTCTTAGTTGTAATGGGAGTTCATTTGCCTCTACGTGTAGACTCTCTATAGGTGAGGTGGGATAGGCTCCTAGAGCTATCCGAAGGCCTTCATGGTGTATTGTGTTTATTGTTTTTAGATAGGACTTTCTAGTTGATTGGTAGACCATGCTGCCATAGTCTAGTTTGGAGCAGATCAACGTTCTATAAAGTTTAAGAAGGGTTTCTTTGCTAGCTCCCCATTCTGTGTGGGCTACTGTTCGCAATAGTTGGAGAGCTTTAAAACATTTTGTTTTTAGGTAATTGATATGTGGTCTAACGGTCAGTTTGCTGTCAAAGATCATTCCTAGAAATTTGTATTGCTGAACTAGTGGTATTTCTTCCTTTTCTAGTTTTAGAGTTGGGTTATTGTGTAATTTTTTCAGTTGGCAGAAGTGTACAGATTTTGTTTTTGTTTTTGATATTTTAAAACCGTTATCAAGTGTCCATTTGTTTATTTGATGTAAGCATTGTTGAAGTTGTCTTTCTGCTGTGTTGAGGTTTTTTGATCTGTAATATATTGTAAAATCATCAACGTAAAGGCTACAGTGTATTCCTGGTTTGATGTTTTTTATTATGTCATTTATTTTTATTTTGAAAAGTGTAGGGGAGAGTACACTTCCCTGTGGTACTCCCTCTTCTTTTTTTCCATTGTTTTTATTCTTATTCATCATCCACGCTCCCTACCCACTGCGGAGTCCAGTATTGGGACATGACAAGGGGGAAACCCATTTGCCTTGCCATGTCGGGGCTACGTGAATGGTATACTCTCTTTGGGAGGAGTCTTTGAGCACGCATGTTCCTTTGTTTCCGTTATCCAAGTTTTACGGCTGTGAAGGTTTAGCAGGTGTGTCAGAACCTTTTTTCTCCCAAACTGATTGACCCTCAGCCACCGCCTTCCATCACATATTTAGGGTTAAGTGTTAGTTTTGGTTGGGAAGAGGAGTGTCAGTTATAGGTTTGGAGTGGATTATATATGATGGGGCTTGACATGACCAGCTGATTGATTGGATCAGGCCCCTCCGGCCGCCCGTCTAGCCCAGGTAAGGGCCAAAGTGGTGTGTTACAGGATCGTGACCGCTTTACACCTGGGTTACAACCTGCTCAACCACCAGGATCCCGTCCCCAGACATTATGGGTCGCCACCCACGGCCAACAGGTGGCCCCATTGAGGGACTTTTACCCTCTGCAGGGGGGCAGTCAGTGTATTCTGATGCCCCACCAACCGGGCAATGTATGGAGGGGGAACATACGCATGCATATATACACGCATGCTGACAGAAACACACGAAAATGGAAACAGATCTAAGAACACACAGGGGTCAGTAAAACATTAAAAGATAAAATGCCTATAAGTAATTCATCATTTCTCTTGGACCAACCTTAATTGTTTTATGACCCTTCGCGCAGAACTCTTCACTGCCAATTGAAGAAAACATTCGGATTACTAACACAAAAACAGAGAATGTCTCATATCGAGAATATTTAACATTGAAAAACATAAGGAAAAAATGAATTATTTTTAATAATATGTGGAAATCTCCGCCTTTTACCTGAAGACGGTCGCGAGACCAGAAACACGTGTAGTAAAATTATGGAAAATAAAGCATAATATTTTTTTCTAAAAATCCACATTACAACCAAAAACATTTGCGGTTTCTCTCTTCTCTTCTTTTTAATATATATATGTGTGTGTGTGTGTGTGTGTGCGGTGATATAACGGTTAATGGGACTTGGATTGAGAAATGAATGAGCCGAGTTCTTATTCCATCTGAGTTCGTTATATTCACTTAGGGAAAGGTATGAACCCATCTCTTCTCCCTCAGCTATGGGTAATTAGCAGGACAGTATTGATTGGCAACAAGGCTAGGAGAAGGACAACTCTGAATTGAAACACTAAGGATGATGGTTTGGAGACTTTCTGACACACTATGGGAACCAGTTCTCTGTAATTGACTTTTCCAAAAAGGTTCTGTACAAGACTTCACTATAACCTTTTTTTGGCCATGCCCCACCTAAGTGTCTCCAAAATCCTGATGAGCTCTCAAACGACATAATTTTTATTATTCAACATGTGAAGGAAGTCTAAAAGCCATTAATTTAACTTTCTTTAAGAATTTGAAACTGCATATATGCAATAGTATTATTTAGTCTATTTCAAACACAGGTATCCTTTAAAAAATAATGTTTGAAATAATAAAAATATATTGGATTAAATAATGAAATCCATTAATTCTCTCCCTCTCTCTCTCTATATATATATATACACATACACACACACATATATATATATATATATATATATGATATATAGTGGATACTCATATGAGTAGACACTCTGTTTATTTATTAAACAGTATATATATCTATTTCCGTCTACCAGCCTTAATGTTCACGCAATCTTATCAAAGAAAAATTTACACTCTCTGGCAGTATTTGAACCTGTGTCCATCTGGATAGAGGGAGATACCATAAGACCTGTCATGCTCTAACCAGCTAAACTACAGAGAACCAGCTGATCGAGCAAGGCTGAGTTGTGCCTTTAAATGAAACTATGCATGTATTAGATCTCCCAAAATTTTTCATATCTGCACAGTTTGTATCCAAGTGTAAACAATGCAAATTCTTCTAAGGCAAGTAATGGATTTTTATTAATCTGACAGATTTTTATTACTTTAAACATTATTTTTAGTGGATGCTTGTATTTGAAGAAATGCTCTGTTTATTTATTAAACATTATATTAGTTTATTTTCCTCTAATGGCCTGAATGTTATATGTTATAGGCTGATGAAAGGAATTTGAGAGACAAAAAATATAATATTGATAGTAAGACTAGTAGATTTTTTGTATCCACTGAGTATGCTTAAATTCCTGTTTAAACCTATGCATATTTAATGAACATAGTTTTCACAAAAAGCATTTCTACAAACCCTATACAATCATAATAATGATAAACAACTAGCCCCAAACTAGCAGATCTCTTCAGTAATATAACACATGTGAAAAAAAAAAGAAACTTCCTCCAGAAAAAAGTCCCACTTCACTTTTTATTTTTTTGTTTTGATAAGAAAGAACACAGGTGTGTCTGAAAATTCTGATTTTTAACATCTTTCCTAATCATGCTTCCATTTGGTCAAAAGACCAACTAATCTACAATAAATATTATTAGTCTTATTACCAATATTATTACTTTTGTTGTTATTTCTCTTAAATTTCTTTCATCAGTTTATTATATCTACATATCAAGAATTAAAAAGCAAAAATAATAAAATAAAAAATAAAATCATCCTTGATAATGGCTAAAAGTACAGCCAAAAGTGCTCAGAATTATAGAACATTTGGACAGTTTCTACACACTCTGTGTCCAGAAAAGAAAACATTTGTTTGAACATAAGAAAAATTAAATAAAAAGCTTAATTGTAGTACCTTGTCCGTTGTTTTTAATGAAACATTTATAAATGAAGGATTTCTGCCTAAATACACAAATATCATAAAAAGCATCTGTTGACAATCTTTCTTTACTTATTCTCATAATCAAGAACTAAATAAATACACTAAAAATCTTGAGCATCAATTCACAACACCTAATCAGAGAACAAATAAATAAAGCAATTTCCGCACCTAGAGAAGATACACTCATGTATAAAATTAAAAATAAATCCAGATGTAACCCTATAGTAAGCACTTTCAACACCACTCTTCCTCCACTCAGATTATCAAAAGTCACTGGAAAATACTACATGTCAAACCAGACCAAAAATTTTTGTTTGAGGAATCTGGCTTTCTAGCATATTGTAGACCTAAGAACCTTAAGGAAATTATAGGTAGTAAGCAAATTTCAGATGATAAGGTAATCTGTAATAGACCAAAAATACAAACAACAGGATTTTCCCAACCATGTAACAACAAACCACATGTAACCACATTAGACATAATTTGTTCACTAACTCAGTCATTAAATCTGCTTTTAAAATCTACCACAACTGTAACTGTAGAAGTCATAATATAATTTACCTATTAGAATGCACACTATGCCAGAAACAATATGTGGGAAAATCTGAATGACCCTTTCACTACAGAATTAATAATTATCAGAATCCAATCAAGTCATCTCCCCACAAAAGATTATTATCTGTAGAACAACATTTCCACCTAGAAAAACATGATTTTAAAAGCCATGTACAATTCACTATAATTGAAAAAATAGAAATAGACAGAAAAGATAACCTTAAAAAAATACTATACGAACATGAAGACAAATTGATTTTGTGCCTCAAAACACTTCATCTAGATGGGCTTAACCATAAATTTAACAGCATAGAATTAATATATAACCCTATAAATCAAGCCCTACCTACATTTCTCACCCGCACAAGACAGACATGCTTGCAGAGGTGTTGAAGTCTCACACTTATACACACACACACACATACTAATACACACACACATGCACAGAACTAAAAGATGCACTTAGCACATACATCCCATTCCCAGCAATCAATAAAACTGTCAAAATGAACAAGGAGGTAATTCTTAAAGCCAGGAATCTCCCATCCTCTATCTTAAAAACAACTTGGAAGAGGACATTTGACCAACACAAGGACTGACCAAAATTAACGATAAAAAAACAAATGAAAATTGCAGATAAAGTTTACTTTCTTTAGAAACAGCCATTCACTCTTGTAGTTTCCTGATACTAACAAGAAGGAATTTTTTTTTCTCCTGCTGATGGCCATGCTGGCCGAAAATAAGAGGGTTTATATATATATGCATTATATTTTTCATATGTGCAATATATATATAAACATATGAAAAATATAATGCATATATATAAACCCTCTTATATGAGTATATATAATAAATCCTGTGATCCTATGTTATAGGAACAGATCATATAGATTAAGATAATACAGATAATTAAGATATACAGGGTGTGATGCATAAATTGTCATCTAAATTATGTAAAAATGAAAATAATGCTGACAGGCTGGAAAGCATGGAGCCAGGAGGGAGTTCCACAAGCAAGAAAAACTGTAAATTGATGAGATATTGTTGCCAGTCTAGTATTGCACTTAAATTCATACAGTCTGGGTAACATAGCAAAAAGAACATCCTTTCATATTAATGCAGGTGACCCACATTAATACGAAAGGAAGTAGATGAGTGGTCATTTAGGACAACTTTAATTTCATGATTTGATAGGAACAACTGGACTAGCTCAAAAACGTGCCCGGATATACCGTAAATTTTCATCTTGTGGTGAAGACCTGAATGTCAGACCTTTTCAAAGGCTTTTGATGTCTGTTTTTATCTAGAGCACGATAGGCTTTTTCTGCAATTATTGTTAGTACATCGGTAGTTGATCTGGAGAAATGAAAGCCGTATTGCTTGTCTGAGAAAAGGCCCTGTGACAAGAGATGATGAATCAATTCAGCATTGATTAGGGCTTCTAGGAGTTTCTTAAAATGAGGCAGAAAGCTAATAGGCTGATAGTTGGATGGGTCAGATGGTTCACCAGAGTTCTTAAAAACTGGAACAACAGACAATGGCATCCAGCAAGCAGGAGACATTAATTATACAGTTTAGAGAGAACAGGAGCTAGTTCAGGTGCACATTTCTTAATGACTATTACAGGGAAGCCATTGGGTTTACGTACTTTGTGTGCATCAAGGTTAGAGATGATAGCAGAAACGATGAAAGAGATTAAAAATATAAAATGGTGACAATTTACCCATCGCACCCTGTACATTATTGCTATATTTATTCCATTTTGATTTATTTTTGGTCCTTATTCTTGATGATTTGTTAAGTAAAAGTGTAGCCCTTTCATTTTCCAATAGATTTAAATAGACTGGTTCACTCATTAAAAAAAGGGGGGATTTGAGGGGAAATAAAGACCTTCTGTAAGCAATGACACTTATCAAAATAAAAAATATTAATTTGCAATCATTTTAAAAAGGGAGGTGTTACATAGTTATCTGCACATAGTGTTTTATTTACAAATGCCTTGAAAATCAATATTTTTAAATTCTGAAAAATGTTGCAATTTGAAGAAAGATCAAAATAATGCTAAACTACAAAAATTATTTCCCAGAAAATGTTTCTCTATGTTTTACAAGAGCACCAGTCTATTTAAGTAGTGCCAAACATCAATATGATATCAATTTAAAAAAAGAAAAGAAAATACTTACTGGATTATATATAAAACCATCATATTTGTCATCAATGAATATCAGGTGGCCCAGTGGGTGAGGATAGACTCGAATGATTCCACACATGTGTTTGTATTCATTCACAAATTTCCAGTCTTCCATGAAAAAATACTGGATTAAGCCAGACTGTAATAATGAAAAACAAATCTATTATATCATAATGCCCATTTCTCTAACAGTTTGTCAATATGAATAAGAAAATAAAAAGATCTTACCTCATTGGTCAGTCAGAGTTTAATTTATTTGAGATAGAAACAATCACTGTCATCGTCAAAAAGTTCCAAATTTAGCTATTAGCACATTTGGCTCCCAAGTCACATTTCCCTTGCTGTCACAGAGTCCCACACTAAATCTTAATTAATTTTGGTACAAGCAACCTTTATGTTTTAACATTGTTTCATATATGAGGCAAAGTAATATTTATTACCTGCACACAACCTGTGTGTTTTTCAGTGCCCGAATTCATTTTACAACCCACCCATGGGTTGTTGGGAAATTCCCAATATACAAGTATTACATTGATTCTAAATCTCATTTTCTCTAATCAAAAATATTAAAAGTTTTTTGGAAAATAATGTGATTCTGGTGTACCATGATCTCATAAGCAATCAATCATTGCATCCTACTCCCAATAATCCTCATAAAAATGAAATTGGAAAATGATCCATTGGAGGGTCATGTGGGCCTTGCAGACACACCACCACAACTCTCTGGTGGATTGTGTGGGAGCCAACATGTTAACTAAAATATTTGCACAATATTTGATGTTGAAATCCTAAAGTGAACTGCTAAATGAGTCACTTCAATGGTAAGGATAATATTAGGTGTTTCCTTATAAGGAAATATTTGACATTCATTAACTAAACAGCTTGGGGTATTGTCGAAATCTTTGTTAAAATAATTTTTCAGAAAAATAGGTTTTTCAAGTCCAGTAACTGTTATTGCTATTTTCTAGTGTTGATGGGGGTTTCCTTCCTAACTTTTGTTTGTAGTAGTGTAGTGTGAAATATTATCATCTTGATTATGCAATTATTTTCTCTTTGAGTTACATGTGATATCCATTTCAGATGTTGCCACTGTTGAAAGTCCTCAAGTGGTGTAGTTTCTGTTATTTGGTACAGTTCTTTGTGATTCTGTAGCGACACTCCACAAGGATGGTTTTCTTTAAGACCTACATGCTTCATCTTCTCAAAACCATTTTTAACCATGGATCTGAGAAAACGTCTGTAAGGCTGACAATTTAGATATTTCTAAATGACATTGGCATGTTGTATGACATCTATATGAAAGTCTAAATCTGACAAGGCTATTTAAGAACATGACAAAATTTCTTAGGTTAAGGTTTTGGCTTTGGGGCTATTTGGAGTGTTGCATAAAGGTATTCCTGGAAATCACATATACTGATTTGTCAGAGGCAGACAGAGTCAAATCTGTAGTCATCCAGTAAACACTTTTAATTATTCATACTGTTTACTTAAATGGTCATTGAAGCTAATGATTTGAATATTATGATAAAAAAATCCCAATAAAGACAAAAGTCAAAGGTCATAATTTTATATCTCTATTTTGTTTATTGCGATATTTTCATAAGATCTACAGATAGCATTGTAAAATGTGGAATTTGCAAGTCAAATTCAAATTCCTGTCACTAATTTTTTTTTTAAAACTGAGTTCACCTTATGCAAGGTAGTAAAGCCACCAAGACACAAGATGTTATTGGGTGTGGCAGAATTATAAAACAGAAACATTATTAAGGAGTGAGAACAAAAGAAGAGTAATCAGGAGGACAGTAGCTAGTGATTGACATTGCATTTAAATTTTTGAAGATTAAAGTTGAATAGAAAGCATGGGGCCAGAAGAGAGTTCTACAAGTGAGAAGTGTGTTTGGTTTGTTTTACAGCATATCAACCTCAATGGGTCATTTAATGCCAACAACTTTTTTTTTTCCTGGTAATGTTTTTGTTTTGTCAAAAATCTATTTCTGTTAATATTTTTTCCTCAAAAATGTATAGCGTGTAATATTATTTTTTCAAAAACGTATAGCTGGTAATATTTTTTCAAAAATATATATCGTAAAATTTTTTTTTTTTTTAAATTATTCACTTGGTAATATTTTGTTTGCACTAGACCAAAATCTACACACTCTCACAGTATATGTTTCACTGTAAATTTTAATTATTGCTGATAATAATGTTTCCTTCAAAATTTATTGCTAGTAATATTTTTTTTTTTTATTACAGATTATTTCTAGTATTAAAACCTATTTTTTACACAAGTTTGGGTGTTAACTATTTGCCCATAGCTGAGACCCTAACAGGTGCTACCACCCCGAGTCAGGGTGGACCTGGGAACACCAGCAATTAAGAGGTGGTTCCACGCTCCTCAAAACCTCCTGATCAGAGGCCTTGCTGTTGGACGTAGTTTATCATCTTACCCAGGACGCAGATGTAGTTTATCATCATACCCAGGACAGAAGTGAGAAGTGTGAGAAAAGAAACTGTTAGCATAAAACTTACAGTTACATCTAGCCAAGCCAATTGGTATATTGGTGAGACTGTTGCCAGTCTAGTACTGCACATAAATTCATAAATTCAAGGTACCATAGCAAAGAACTCATCCAAACAGTTACCATAAAAGTATTTATAGAAAAGGCACAAAGAAGTGGGAAAGTGAGTGAAGCTGGACTCTCTATCCTTGAGTAGCTGCTCATCTAGAAGAAAGACAACGCTGAATTCAAAACCATTCAGAAGGCAATGAGAAACCAATCCACTCTTGAAAAGCTATAAGATTCTGAAAACATAAATTTAAACTCCTGAAACGCTCACTTACATCTGTGCAGAATATCAAAAACTCTTGTGTCATGGCATGGAAAGTGATCTTGGACTTGCTGACCTCAAATAGACGTGATCCATGCTGTCCTATTTCTTGGTTACTGTTATCCAGATCCAGCTGAAGGGGAAAAAGAAAAAGACATGAAAAGAAATCTGAATGATTTATGATTTTATGATAAAAAAAAAAAGAAAAAAAAAAAAAAGATCCAGCAAGCTCCAAAAGACGAAGAATTCTAAAATTAAATATATTTTTGCTAATAATCTAATTCCTTTTATGGTTTAAATATATTTTCATTTTGTAAATTTAATTTAGAAAAAAAAATGTAACAAGCATAAGTTGATTTGTTTTATTTTTTTTTGGAGATAACAATGATTTACTGATACAAGTTCTGCTAATCACCCCATAACTAAGGGGTAAAAAAGTGGATTCATACCTTTCCCAAGGGTATTAGTGCATAAGTAAATATAATGAACATGACTGGAATTCAAATTTGGTTCATTGATTTCCAATTATCTATTACATCACTTGCAATTCCAAAGCGATCACCAATCTAGCTACTGACCAGACTTGACATTGCTTAACTTTTGTTATCGTACAAAAATTGGTGTTTCAACATGATGGCCATATATATATATATATATATATATATATATATATATATATATATATTATAATTTTTTTTAAAATATATTTCCTTCGCTACATAAGAGTTCTCATGTTTCAAAAATGAGAGCTGAAACCATCAAATATTTTTCGCTTGAGGATGAAACAGGGCTTGTTACTTTAATTCAATTTAATTTTTAATAATTATATTGATGGTTTCAGCTCTCGTTTTTGAAATATGAGAACTCTTATGTAGCGAAGGAATCATAAATAATTATAATCTAAGCTCTACTTCTGTATGGAGCACTGTTTTTTAAAAATAAAAACAAAAATACTAAAGAACCCTGGATTATTTACCTAACGTGTTCTTTCCTATTTTTCTAAATACCTGCACACACACACACACACACATGCATATAGATATTTGTGTGTAAAATTTCAGATATAACTAAAATATATATTTGTAAAAGGACAATATGAATAAAGACAAAAGAAAAACGTATTTTAGCCAACACTGTTGATCCTCTAATGGGATTTATCAAGGCAAATGTAAGGATTTTATTTTACAACAAGCATTTTGTTATGGTCCAATATCCTCGCACCACATTTATGGACCAAGGTTAGAACCAAGGAAGAACAACACGAACACAAGAGTAGAATAACAAAGATATATTACAACAGAAATATAGTACAAGAAGTTGAAGGTGTTAGTAATGACTGTCCTTCTGGTTTAGAGTGAACTCATATTGTCTCGACTCGTTACACCATTCATTCATTATACCTCTTGAGGGGCGCAGCATTTATAGTGTCAGGAAGAGTCCATTATCGTTATAGGTAAGTTCCCATAACACATTTATAACCAAAAGTAAAAATGTTAGTTTTTCAAAATGTTTGAATTTAAGAGATGCACATAACTATTCATAAAATTAAACTGAAAAGTCAAGGTAAACTACAGAAGATGTTAAGTGACATAATTTAATGTCTAATAAATGAAAGTGAGTAAATGATGTTGTTGATTTTTTTTCTTTTACAATTAATAAGTAATAACAAAAGTATGCAGGTGTAGGCTTTGGCATTCATTGGCCAGAAGTTACAGTCCTTGCTTAGCATTCTTAATTCTTTTAAGTACTGTTCCAGCGATTCACCATTTAGTTAGGCATCAGGTAGCCAGTTTATGTTGTGAGATTTCATTCTTTGGTTTCCGGTAAGTAGCTTGTAGTATGTCCATAGCCTCCTCATAAGTGGGACAGTCTAGGGTTATTTCATGTACTGTGTGGGATATATAATTAAGAGTTAAAGCTTGTTCAGTGGCTGATGTGGGGTTTCTGCATGTACTGCTTGTAAGAAGTTGTTGAATGTCACTCGGCAACGCATCCAACACTTTTCAGAGTCTGTAGTATCAGGTTCTATGTTGAACTGCTGTGGGCGTATTAATTGTTCCATGATGGAGAGATTCTCAGTTGAATAAAATGTAATGACAAAACTACACAGGTGTAGGCTTTAAGAAAGCTTTATTCAACTGAGAATAAAAGGTTCGCATATAGTGTTCTTTTATAGTCCCAGTAAACAGAAATAGCCCTTTCAAAGAGGAGAGTAACAAAACAAGGGGAGACCACTCTTGATTATTAATAACACCAAGGAAATGCTTATAGACTGGAACATAAATGACTGATATTTACTTATTCTTGAACCAAGTGTAATGACAAAAGTATGCAGGTGTAGGTTTTAATAAAGCTTTATTCAACTGAGAATACAAGGTTTGTGTATATTGTCCTTTTATAGTCCCAGTAAACAGAAATAGCTCTCTCAAAGAGAAGAGTAACGAAACAAGGGAAGACCATTCTTGATTATTCATAATATAATATATAATTTATTTTATTTTGGAAATAATTTATTATCTATTTTAAATAAAAAGAGTTTATGAATTTAACTGTTTTCTTTAAATTTACTAACATTTGTCTAGTCATATATGTTGACTTGGGTTAAGGAGTAATTCTTTCAGGAATGGAGATGTTTTTTTAAAATCCAGTAATAATATTTATGAAAAAATAAACAAACACAAGGTTATAAAAGAGACACTAAAATTTAAGAACAAATCCAAAAAAATTATTAAGAAATGAAATCAGTTCCTGAACATCACCTGAAAAAAAACATAAACCAGATATCCCGATGAGACCCATTATATCAGGAATAAGTATTACCACCACATAAACTAGCCAGCACCCTTGCCAAAATTTTAACCCCACTTCTTGCTGCAATTATCATCTCACATATAAAAAACTCTGGTGATCTTTTAAATAAATTAAAAAACATAGACATCAAAAAGCAATATATAACTAGTTTAGATATAAAGTCTTTATATACAAATGTTCCTGTAAAGAAATACCTAAATTTACTAAAACCACACTTAACAAAAATAAAAATTAACTATTCTTACAGATAAAATTATAAAAATGTAACATTTGATCACTTATGTTTTTCACCTTCAATAACAATTTTTATAGACAAAAATTTGGTTTACCAATGGGATCTACTCTTAGTCTATTTTTGAAGTTTCTGAAAAGTGGTTCTTTCATAAATATTTTACCACAAGATCCTTATTTTAGATACATAGATGATTCTCTATTAATATGTCCATCAGACAGTTTTACCCCATCTTGTCAACAAAATTAATAACATTGAACCCACAATAGATTTTACCTTTGAATCTAAGTTTAACAACTTTACCCTTTCTAGATATCATGCTACATAGTACTAATATGGACCTTCAGTTGGAGGTTTACAGAAAATCTACCAACAAGAATGACCTTATCAATTTTTATTGCTACCACTGTAACAGGATAAAATCTGGAATAATTATAGGATTCTATTTAGGAACACTAACAATCTGCAGCCCCCAATACTTACCTGAAGAAGAAATATACATAGAGAACACTTTCAAAAAAATCCAATATCCTTATTATTTCATTCACAATGTTAAAAGAAAGGTATAAAAAATACAACTGCTAAAAAGATAATAACATTATTAACAATAATAGCAATGACAATAAACTAGAGAAAAACAGATGTATAATACTACCTACTAACTTCGTAACATCTGCTAAGAAATCAACAGATTCTAAGTCTCACTGAAAAACCATAAATATTATATTTTGTATGTAGAGTGTATAATAATTCTAGTTTGTTTATATGGGATTCAAATGACAATGTATATTCGTAAGTGTGTATCATCAGTTAGGTTTAGAATCCATTAATTTTTTGGAAGTTGAAAACGATGAGTCATCTTTCCTTGTATTTGGAACACCATAAATTATACTAACATTTGTTTAACAAATGCACATTGATTAACCAATAAAAATCAAGCAACACAAAAATAGAAATACCAGAATTTCTTTCTTGTTTTTCTCTATATCTCATACTCTGATGAAGCCTTAATAAAAATGAAACATGTTACATTGATGCTTCCTATCTTATTCATTTTATATATATATATATATATATATATTTGTAGGTCTGATGAATTGGATCGTATTTACGATTCCAATGGAATAAATTATGACCATGGAATATTAATTTAAGCCTTTTTATCATATATATATATATGTAAATAAAGGATGTTCCAATAAATTGGACCGATTTTAAACGTGAATTAAATTTAAGTGTCTAATGATTTTTTTTTTTTTTCAGATTTGGCGGACATTTGGGTGATATTATTTTTCACACATAATTGCCATGACTTAAATAACATGATCCAATAGAGAAATAAATAAATTTTCACCAATAACACTGATTTATTTACTACTGACTTTGATAAGTTTTAATGAAACACCTTATATATATATATATATATATATATATATATATTTCCAGCAACTGCTTGGTACTTCATTTAAACAAAATTATGAGCAAATATTTGAATTTCCTACAAATACCAGACTAATATCACTAAATGGGCCACAGATGGTGATGTATGTGGCATGCAATCACTTAATTATTTAGACTGGTGGTATTGTTACAGCTCCATTGATTTTGCATAAATCCTAGCATATTCTACTTGTATATGGCTTCTAAACAAAGTGCAAGTGTCTGTAGTGGTTTCAGGTGTAAATACTGATCACTTTTGATGCAAGCAGGGGTGGGAGAGTTGAAAAAAAAACTTGACCCCAGCAATCATAGTGACAAGGAGGATAAAGATGAAACCAAAAGAATCATGATTGATAAACTAATTCAGTTGACAGATAAACTAAGTGAATGGCTACAGTAACAATAAAATTTTAGAAAAAACTGAAACATACAGAAATGTTGTACTTAACAACAGAAAGAGAGAGGGCTTAGAAAATTTGACACTTACAGAACATGTTAAAAACAAGGGAGACACATTAACATCAGAAAGAGTTAATATTTCTTTGACACATAAAAAGGAAAGAGGGCTGATAAAATTTGACACTCACAGGATATATTGAAGGTAACAGGGGCAACAATGCATAACCTTCCTACCAAGCTTGTGTAAATGGATGGCAGAACAGGGATTAGAAGGGATAGCGAAAAGACAAAATTTACTAAGAGCTACAGAGGACAGGAATTAGTGGAAAGCCATGTGTTGTGAATATGAACACACTTCTCTAGAAGAGGACTTGGACTCATCCAAATACATATAGACAGATTTTGAGAATCATCAGTAGGAGTAGCGAGTCTAGCTTATCTGTTTACTACCTATTTCAGTAAGACTATGTTGACTCCAAGCAACATATTGCTTCTTGATTGTGTTATCTTCATTCATGTCAATGAAGATATAACAGTGGCAATGAGAATTCAAATTCACATGAAAAAAAATGTTTTGTCTCAGCATAAATAACTGGCAACACTACAAATTCATGGAAAAAAAATTTGGGTGGAGCTTGTGTATATTCATATGCAGAAGTTGATAAACTTCAAGGTTGTATGATATACGGCTATTAAAAAAAAACAAAAACTTTTTTCTTCCAGTAGTAAGGACTACTGGTACAAACTAAATACACTATAGAAGAATTGAAGATATTTATTCAGCAACAGTAAGAATTCCAGAAGACATTATTACAACAAATGCAATGGGAATGGACTGAATATCAAGAACAGATAAAAGTAATCCTGAAAAAGCAAGGACCAGATAATACGCCAATTTTGTTTTCACCAGACTCAGTCACTAACTCAATTAATGAATTTCATTGTCCTAGAAGTAAACATTACATTCCTATCGTACTTCAGAAGGTACAAAGACATTTTCAAAGAAGAATGTCAAGGATGGTTGGATGAAAAGAAGGTATGTTACAAAAACTGTACTCCACTGAACATGAAAAAATATCTGGATTTCATTTTGATGAAAACTCCAGAAAAAGTGTAATTTAACGAAAGTGCCAATATTATCAAAAATCTTTGGTGAAAAGAATTCAGTTTTGTGAATGTTGGCAGTGCATGAACCTTACTAAAGATTAAAATGAAGATTTTGTCACATATGCCGGTAAAATCAACCATGTGTGAGAAATTTAAACTGGATGAATTATCCCCAGAGAGATTTAAATGTCTAATTTTCATTAAAGGTCTAACATCAAGCAATGATATGGTAATACACTCTCAAATACTTACAAAACTTGAACAGTTAATGATACAGAATGTTACAGAAGAGTGCCAAAAAATTATCAATTTAAGGCACAATACAGCAAAAATTGAGCAGAATGGCATGACAGAAGTACAAATAGGAAAAAGACAGTAGTACCAAAACAGAAAATACAAAATAAAAATACTACAAAACTTAATGTGGTATACTTCATTTCAGAAAGGACTGTCCATTTAAAACCAAAAAAATGTTTTAAGTGTGGGAAAACAGGTCATAAATGCAGCTACTTCAAGTTGAAAAGCAAAAGAAATACATGAATTTGCTGAAAGTAGGGCTTCCAGATACAACATTGGAAAATTCGAATAATAGAAAATTTGTGACAGTACAAATGAATAACGCTAAGATGAGATTGCCATTGGACACTGGTAGAAATATTACAATTATTGATAAACAAACTCGGAACAGAATTGGCAAGCCTAACTTGAGAAAAACTGACAAAGGTACAAGAGGAATATCAGGCAAGAAATTAATTTTTCTTGGGAAAACCATGTAACATCACTCTTGCGGGTAAAACTAAAAAAGCAGATGTGTATGTATTAAAAAATTCCAACTCAAATTTACTAGATGTTGATTAGCTAGAATTATTTGAACTATGGAATTGGCCAATTAATTCATTCTGTGGAAAAAATGATTTTTCATCAGAGAAAAAGATTACAGCTAAAGAAACACTAAGTAAACTGAAAAATAAATTCACAACTATTTTCTCAGAGGCATTGGGAAAATATACAAAGACATTTTTTTAGAATTAAAAAAAAAAATGCAGTACCAGTATTTAAGCCTAAAATAAAAAAAAGAAGTGCTGCATTGGAGTCTATTAACACCAAATTGGATAGGTTAGAAAATCGCAGAATTATTGAAAAAATAGATTATTCAGAATGAGCCATGCCAGTGGTTTATATAAGAAAGAAAAAAGATTCATTTATGTGCAGATTTTTCAACTGGGTTGAATGACTGCCTCTTACCTCGTGTATATCTCCTACCAATTCCAGAGGATATATTTACTAAATTAAATGGTGGTAATTTTTTTCTTTCAAAAACAGACCTGTCCGAATCATATCTTCAAATAGAAGTGGATGAGGAATTCCAGAAGTTTTTGACTATTAATACACATAAAGGACTCTACATGTTTAAAAGATTAGCCTTTGGTGTAAAAGTAATCCCAGGTATTTTCCAGCAAATAATGGATACAATGTTGGTTGGACTAGATGGTGTTGTTGCTTACATGGATGATAAACTTATTAAGAGTGCTATGAAAATCCAACATATAAAACTGATTCAGGAAGTATTTCAGAGACTATATGATTCCGGTTTCAAAATCAGTGAACAGAAATGTCAATTCTTTCTGGATAAGACTAAAAATTTAGGTCAAATAATTGACGAAAAAGGAAAATGACCAGATCCCACTCAAGCAAGTGCCATTAAAAACATGTCCTCCCCAACAAATATGGTAACCCTACAATCATTTCTTGGGTTAGTGAATTTTTATATTTATGTACCAGAGATGTTCAAATTATGAGAACTTTTGAATAATTTACTTAAAAATGGTACGAAATGGAATTGGTCAGCAGAATATTAAAAAGATTTCGAAGGAATTAAAATGTTATAAACTTCAGAGTTTTCACCGACATATTACGACCCTCACAAAAAGATAATAGTAGCATTGAACACAAGCAAATAAGGCATATAAGTGGTAATAGGTCATGAATTCAAAGACAGTGAAAGAAGTCGCTCACGCTTCAAGAAGTTTGACAAATATGGAAAAATGCTACAGTCAAATTGAAAAGGAACCGCTTGCTATAATTTTTGCTGTAAAGAAATTTCACAAGATGATATTAGGAAGAAAATTCATACTGCAAACTGATCATTGTCGAATATTAAGTATATTTGGTTCTAAGAAAGGAATTCCCACATATACTGCAAACAGACTACAGCGTTGGTCTATGATTTTATTGAACTATGGTTTCAAGATGGAATTTCTATCATCAAAGAAAATGGGACATGCAGATGGTTTATCCAGATTGATATTGAAATTTAAAGATTTTGAAAATACTGTTATTGCTTCACTGGAATCCAAAAGTGAAATTAAAAGCCTGTTGTGTAACACTATTAAAGAACTGCTGATCACAATAAACAATATCAAGATTCATTCTAAAAAGGATACGTCTATTCAAAAATCTTTGAATGACCCCAAGTCGAAATGGAGTGAAACTAAAATTAAACCTGCTTAGAATAATACATTTTCTATTTGTGATGGAGTATTTTTGGACATAGATTGTGTTGTAATTCCATTATCAATACAAAAAAGAATTTTAAAACAATTCCACATAGGACATCCAGGAATATTGAGAATGAAGTCCTTGATGAGAAGCTGTGTATTGGACAGAAATATCTAAAATACAGTTAGAAATTGTAATTGTTGTAATTCAGCAGCAAAATCACCACTTATAAATTATTAAGTATGACCGAGCACTGATAAACCATGGGCAAGATTACATATGAATTTTGCTGAACCACTAAGTGGTTCATGCTATTTAATTGTGGTCAACAGTTTCACAAAATGGCCAAAGATATTGAAGTGTAAACGACCTTCTAACGCAATAACAGTTTACTCTTGTGCAAACTTTTTGCAAGGTTTGGAGTATCTGACAGTATAGTATCTGATAATGGAACTCAATTTACTTCTAGCGAGTTTAAAAATTTCTGCAAAAGCTATGCAAATGAACATTTGACTATGCCAATCTATCATCCAGAGTTGAATGGTTAAGTGGAAAGGTTTGTTCACACCTTTAAAAGAGCATTAAAAAAAAGCTAAAGGCTTGGAAGTTGAAGAAATGACATTACAAGAATTTTTGAGCATGTATCAAATGAAATAAAATGCAAAATGAAACTGCAAAAATCTCACCTGCAGAGTTCATGTTTTCTAGAAAAGTTTGATCCATTTTTGACAAATTATTGCCAGAGAATAAAAAGAAAGTGCAACAATTTCAAACTAGCAGATCATTTAAGATCAGCAATAAATTTTTCTTTAAAAGCTTTAAGGCCAAAAAGAAAAATTGGCAGGAAGGAGCACTTTGTTGGTATGATGTACATTCTTAAAAGTGCACAATTTCATCATCTTACTTATTATAAAACGCAGATTGTGTGTGTCTGTACGTTTATATATTGGATCAGATTTCCTACATTTTTCTACCAATTTCAACAAAACTTCACAGGACTATGTAAAATTACCTTACAGTGGTTCTGACAGCGCCAAAAATTGGAAAAACAATTGTTTTTGCACAAAAACAATTTGAAAACACGATTAAGAGGCATTAATGAAAGGGGGACAACTCATATCGAGTTATACATATTAATATCAAGTTATCGAGTTATGCTTATTATAAACCCAGGTTGGCTGTTTGTGTGTGTGTGTGTGTGTTCATTTATATATGGGATTGGATTTCCTACATTTTTCAACCGATTTCAACAAAACTTCACTTTTTGGGGGGCAGGTAGTGTTTCTTATTGTCTTGCACACTTTTATCTTTATTTTTACATTCAGAATGCTTTAAAAATTCCATTTACAAGACAATTGTTTATAATAAAATTCTATTCAATCGGTAGACTCATAACAATTGAAAACAATGTTTTTGTTTGAGTTTGGGTTTGACCAATTTGTAAAAAAAAAAACAAAAAACAAAAAAAAATAAAACTAATTAAGACATGCATGTCCGTCAACCTTAAACAATAATCTTTGTCAATTTTATTTTTCAGTCTTTATGATGGTCGATACTTGATCTATCTCTTACTGTTACATCCCCGGGCAACGCCGGGCTCTACTGCTAGTAAGAGACATATAAATCAATTTAGGTCTAGATATGCAACGAAATAAACAACCAATACAATTTAATTTACTTATAGACATACTTTATGATACTTTTGAAGTACCCATTCCTAAAATTGAAATTACAATACAATGTCAGGGTAAGCGAAAACGTAATCTGACTGAAGCGTTGGAAGTGGACACATGTCGGAAAAAGTATTGTCTAAGGAAAGTGTGTATCTAAAGTGGGGCAGGGTGGAGATGAACACACCTCTCCAGAATATGACTTGGACACATCCAGATACATATCACCTGACACTGATAATCATCAGTAGAAGGAGTAAACAAGTAGAGGGTTAGAGATCTATCTGCTTACTAAGTATTTCAGCAAGATTATGCTGACTCCAAGTGACATATTTACTTCTTGATTGTGTTATCTTCATTCAAGGCAATGAAGACATAACACCAACGGCCAGAAAGGACAAGGCACATAGGTGAAGAATGGAAGTTTATGACAGATCAAGAACTCATGAACTTTTATTTGCTTTATAAATAACTTAATTTATATTGTTTTCACTATTTGCCCATAGCTGAGACCCTAACATGTGCTACTACCCAATGGTCTTATTGATTTTACACCATTCAGGGAATAGCAGTTCATTTTATGTCACTTAAAGGAAGGATTACTTAAGTTTCTAATAGTCAATGCTGCTGTAGAGATACAAGAAATTCACAATTAATAGGTCAGGATTATATTATTGAATTACTATGATGCAATTTCTATTGGTCTGGCAAAATGGATAATCCAGCATGCTTTTGGAATCAAAGGTGTTCTATATAAATTGATTATTACTGTATAAAGAAACAAAAAATATCTTACAATATGGAGTTGTATTTTTCCCTCCGTGCGAGCAGCAACATATTCAGAATTCAAACAAATATCTTGTACAGTTCCTAGATAGTCCTGTTCTCGAAGTTTTACTGCACCTAGAAAATAGAAAAAAAAAACATCTACAAGAAAATCAAGGATTATGGCAAAATATTAAATCAGAATCTGCAATAATTAAAAACTTACATAAGTGAAAAACTATTTTGTGCAAATATAACTGTAAATATTTACAATTTTCAGATGGTAATCCTCATCCTTGTTGCTATATTCATGGCATTTTAGCCACTGTACTCTCTGGCCTTCTTCAGGTGATTGGAATATCGAATTTAACACTTTATTAGTGAAACTAGAACAAACAAACTATAGAACTAGAACAATCTACCCATGTGCCATGCCTCTTCTGGATATCTCAGTGTCAGTTATTTCCCTTTAACTCAACTCTCCAAGTTTTTGTTGACTTCTGCTGTAGCCAGGTATTGAACTCACAACTCTTTGGGTCAAGTCATTTGATTACCAATGATTTTAACCATTTAAGGACATCAGTGTATGAATTTTAGGGATTTATAATCCTAATGTCTCAGCATCATTTTTTACCAGAGCTCAAATTACAATTTTGTTGTTATTATTGTTTCTCTCTAGCATTCCATATTACTGGTTCCCATATTGTATTGACGTTTATGACTGGCCAGCTTGGGAGATTTTTATGGCCTAGCATATGTGCTGATTCCTTAAGTTTTTGTATTTTCCAATGATGCTCTCTGTCTATTAATTCAACCTCATCCCACAGAGGGTGATGATCTCAGCCATGTCTGATTTTTCTATCTCCTTTGTGTTATGGCTGATGGTGTTCTTGCAGTTTTATCTTAATGAGGTAGCCTGTTTTTTCCACAACTGCATAGAATCACCTAAAGAAGGCTAGAGCATAAAATGGCCGAAATGTTGGGGATATGGCAACAAAGATGAGGATAATATTCTGAACATTGTAAATAGTGTAAATGATTACAATATCTCATCTCAGAAATATAGATAGAATAACTGTAAAGTTGTATTTTTCTTTTTTAGATAACCTGTTTTAAACAAAATGATCATACTTAAATATTTCTTCAATTTTATAGGTGAGTTTGTTTTCTTTTTTAAAAAAAAAAATCACACTTTTCTTAATTTTATAGTGTGAAACTGAAATCCAAAGGAGCACTGGGATAGAGAAAGATGCCTTCCAAAAGTTAAGCAAAGTATTAAAAAACAGGAAAATTTCGCTAGAAGGAAAGAGTACTGAAAAGTTACATAATATCAGTCCTCCTATATGGCAGTGAATGCTGGACAATCTCTTCACTTGAAGCAATGGAAATGTGTTTCTACAGAAGGATGCTGGGGATACCATGGACTGAACATGTGAGCAATGACAAAGTTTTAGAGAAAATAGAAACAAAAAGGACACTTATATTTAACATCAGGTAGAAACAGTTGAGATATCTAGGGCATATAAAGAAAGAAGGCTTAGAAAATTTAATACTCGCAGGAAAGGTCAAAGGCAAGAGGGACAGAGGAAAACAATGCATAACTTACCTAGTGAGCTTGAGTAAATGGATGGCAGAACAGGGTTTAGGAGAGATAGCAAAAAGACAATATTTATTAAGAGTTACAAAGAACAGAGAATTTAGGAGAGCCATGATTGGCAACATCCTGAAGGGACACAGTATATTGAGGAAGAATATACTTGCAGGACTTTTAGGGATATTTCTTTTTTGGGGAATATAAGGTCCATTTCATCTACAACAATGACTCAAAAATAAGTATCATATTTGACAGCATAAAAGACACAATCACAAATTAAATATACCCCCCCATTTCAGCAGGGTATATACAGGAAAATGTTTTATGGCATTTTTGCATTTAATGTTCAAATGTCAAGTGCTACTGGGACCATGTAACCCTGTACTATCTACCGCATGGTCAGGTCATTGGCAATTAGACCAGCTCCCCCACCAGGCTTTCCTGATGAATAGTGGAGATAGATATCCAACAGATTTAAAAATAAAACCTATCAAAGGGTCAATGAACTGGGCTCCATATCTATATATGCAGAGCATCATCAGGTAGAAGGTTTCCTGGACTAAGGTTAACAGCCAAGGAGGAGGTTTCCCCAATGGCTATGAAAAGCCACATTATGACCAAGGTCTGCCTTCAAATTGGAGCATATCAACTGTTGTTTAAACTGGAGAGGAATGGGCTTTGCCATCTCTACTTGCCCAAGATGCACAATGGGTGAATCAATACTTTTCCAGATTTTGAACCAGAAAAGGAATTGTTCAGGTATTCAGCTGCACAGTGACTCTATGATCACCCCAGTCATGGACTGATGATGATTGTTTAAATTGAGATTACAGCACAAAATATTACAAAAGCACTTTAGCTATAGCAGAAAACATTACTGTATATAAAAAGCAAACTATCAGTATGTTACAAAAAAACAGAAAAGCACTTTAGCTATAGCAGAAAACATGAGTGTGTATAAAAAGCAATCTATCAGTACATTATAAAACATGAGAAAATTGCTTTACCTATAACAGGAAACAGGAGTGTATATAAAAAGCAAGCATTTACAAAACATGAGAATAGCTCTTTAGCTATAGCAGAAAACATTACTGTATACAAAAAGCAAGCAATCAGTACAGCTAAACATAAAAGAAGAAATCACAATTGTGAAAATATTTGACATGATTAAAGTAATAAAACATTACATGACTGAATACACTCACCTCATTTAAACACACCCACATCCATTCACCAATCATTCTTCTTTGGCTGCTTCATTTGCATGTCATGTATAAAGCAACCAATCAATTACAAAATCACTTTAGATTTAGCATAAAGCATTACTGTATATAAAAAGCAAACTAGCAGCACAGGTGAACAGAAAGCAGGAAACCACAATGTGAACACCCCCACCTCATCCTTTCACTAGTTATTTTTCTTTGATTACTTTGTAGGACATTGTCAACAGACCCAATGTTCTATTTATCAAGTTAGTGTTTTACTATTATTGGTATTTCCTTTCAACTAGATCAATTCCTTCCATAGTTTACTGCTGGTTAATGATAAGCATGTGTATGAAGCATATTTAGGTATAATGGATCAGCTGGTACCAACAAACATTGCCAGTACTTTGTTACAATAATTCCTTTTACAATACCAGTGATAATAATAATAATGTCATTTGAATAAACATTATAATTAACGAAATGTGACTGAGATAAAACTCACCAAATATTGTAGACCCCTTAGTGAAAGTTCTACTACTTTAATTTAGATTTGGTCTACAAAATTTAAACAAATTCAAGTTGATCTTTAAAACCAGAATTTTTCAATGTTAAGAATAATTTTGCTACTTTTTTTTTTTTTTCAATCTTCTAGTTTTACCTCAGTAAAAGTGGAGCAGGTGTCAAACATTGTAAGAGTATTAAATTTATGAGTTGTTTATACTACCTGTGATATAGTTAAAATTTATTCAACAGTTCTGAGGGTAGGGGAAAAATAATGAACATGTTTGTAGAAAGGGGCATGGAAAGGTTTTCAGCTCAGAAATAAGATGATACTGTCTAAATATCTTTGATGAAGTGTTCTCACTATTAACTTCATAAAACAAATTTGAACAGCATTATCTTATTAGATCATTATAATTCATTATATTTTTTCTGCTTTTTACCACAATGTCCAGGTGATTTTATATTCTTTTTACACCTGTCAAATAAACAACATGGATGAAACAATAGAAAGGCTAAAACAATTAAGAAATATAAAACTTACATTTACTATTTCTAGTGTAAACAAGCAACATAAAAAAAGTAGTTAAACGGGATAATGAAGAATGTAGGGAGATGACTGAATTGTAATGATACCTGCAGGTTAGCTTTTGTAGTAATTGGTAAGGTAGTGACCTAGTATAAAAGATTCCCTATGACTTGTACATTTGAAGAAGGCTGTAGAATGAATCAGCCAAAATGTTGTGCTAACAGTAAAAGCAGTGCAAACAATGTGATCAATAGCCCAAACAACTCTCAAAATTATAGAAGGTATTTTTGTAACTTTGAAGAAGGTTGTAGAATTTATCAGCCAAAATATTGTGGTAACATCAGAATGAACACAACAGTCCAAACAACTTCTGAAAATAATTTTATTTTTTGTGCTGTCAATAGCCAGGGAAAATTTGTCAATAAACATCAAATTAAAAAATGTACTTGTAACCAAATTTTGTTAAACTATTCTTGGTCAGAGTACAGTATATTTAAACAAAATAAAAACAAAGTACTTGCAATTCGTACTTTCTAAAAAATTCAGTAACATATGAGATCTGAATCTTGATATAGACATACTTTGTTATTTTAAGATTATTTTTACCTATTTTACCTTGCACAGTTCTTTCATCTTTCCATTGTCTACTAAACCATATAATGAGGTCAACTTATATTTTAAACTAAACAATGTAATAGTTCAATTTAGTACTAATTTCAAATGCATCTTGTAGTAATCAGGCTTTACACATGATTTCTCCAGACTATTTGGTCTCTAGTTCAACCCCAGTAGAACAGCGAGATTTGAAATTCATACACCAATAGAGTTTGAATGGGAAGACATATTTCTGTTAAATATCAAGTCTTTAATAGTCAGATTGGTTGATTTTACATGTCAACCATTGTTGTATTCTGAGGGACCCAATGAGGATTGACTTCACTAATAATGGTCAACTAGACTAGCCTTACAAACATTTACTCCAGCCCAACTGTTGGGTGGTTGATTTTATGATATGTCAAACCTTGTTGGGATATTTAATGTCAAAATTTTCTATTGGGCACCCAGTGAGGATGGAGCTCACTACTAAGTATAAACCAGATGAGTATCTCTAACCATTACCAAACACAGTGTTAATTTCTTTTATACTAATGTTCACCCAATACTAGGCCCAAGAGCCATTCAAGCGAGAGGGTTACTGTGTGGTTTTGTATGAGTGTAAGAAAAGGCAAAAAAGTGAAGTTCATGGGGTTATGCAGGAAGTATAATGGTTAACCATAGACTTGAAGAGGTAGTGATTGAGAAAACATTCTACCAGGAGCCTGTTCCACAAAGCAGCAGTTCATGGAAAGAAGCTGTTTGAATGGAACTTACATCTTACTATAGGAATACAAAAGGAATGGAGATGATTTACTATTGTGTATGTGGCATGGTGGGTGTAAAGGTCAGAAGTGGTAGGACTAAGGAATGTTACCCATCAGAGCACATGCCATAAAAGTAGTAATAGAGCATCAAGAGGCTCACAACATTTCATCTGCGGGAAAGGGACTGAAGGGTGGAAAATAATTCATCACCCACAAGGCAATGTAGGTGCATTTGAACTATCAAGACAGGCAAGTGAGAATTGGGCAGCTCCAGCCCAGATATGGCATTTGTAAAGATAGAGCATAGCAGGAGGAATCAGATATTTACTAGAGTAGTACAATGAACCAACCATTTTTCCAGCATCTTTAGTAATAGATTGGATAGACAAGTTCCACCTGAGGTCTGAGGAAAGCTTGAGCTTCAGTAGATGTTCAAGATAAGAAGTGGTTGATTTTAGGACATGTCAACCCTTGTTGGGCTATTTAATGTCAAATTTTTGTATGAGGCACCCAGCAGGGATAAACTCACTACTCCCTAATAATGTTCAACTAAACTAGCCTTGCTAACCATTATCTCACACTAAGTTACCTTAGGCAGTGTGCCTAATTTACGTGATCAAAAACCCAAACTAAAAGAAGCACAAAACATTTGACTTACTGTAAAAAGTTTTTTTTTTTTCTGCCTACAATGTCTGCAAATAAACAGAACTCAACAAAAGACATAACCTTTAACACATGACTTTTCATAAGTCGAGATTTTTTAATACTTTTGTCTTGGATAACATGTAATAACTTGAAATTACTTTGCTTAACACACTGACCTATGTACATGAGACATAGATTTTGTAAAAGTAATCTCCCAAAGAGCATCAATGTGATTTGTAGGATTGCATTCTTTATTGTTGCAATCGCAATCATATTTTGAATAATTGCTTTTTCAGTACTTAAACGTTTTGAGTATTTACATCAGATTTTTTCTCCTAAAAAGAAAACATAAAAGTTGAATCCAATGCTATGAACATTGTCTTTTACACATTCCTATTTGAAAGGAATGTTCACATGAAAATCAACTGCTTGCCTTTTTTAATGTCATTAATTGGTAATGTTCTTACTACAGTTCAGTTCAATCTATTGTTGCCCCTGTTGGCTCCCCTGTAGAATATAGTGCCATAGACAAACCGTGATAGGTACTGCTATTGTGGATTTTGTAGGTTTTCATGGGTAGAGTTATTGCACACCCAACCAGTTTTGAATTCAAAGTTGTCCTTTTCCTACACTGGCTGCTAACCAGAGCTAAACAGCCTAGTCTGCTCTGCTATTTAACTATATAGTTGGGTGGAAATTCATACTTTTTCCAAGGATATTTGTTCAAAAGCAAATATAATGGCCTCAGCTGGCATTTGAACTTTGGTATGTCAATCCAACTTTCTACACATATAACGGTCATTTTGGTAATTTCTTGGTTCTTTGAATACTACACTTTTGCATTTTATTTATTTATTTATTCTATTGCTTACTTTATAGTTTTTATCATTAGACGAGAAGAAAAAATAACACTCAAATACAGAGTAAGGATTGTCACACCTGTGAATCATGTGAGAGAATCTGTCTTTCCAAGGCTGGTCAAATGAGTCATTTGTATAGGCATGAAGATCATATACCTGATGCCTCCAATCCCCATGTTTGTGTCTTGTGTAGGAAAATATTTAAAACCCTGTCCTGACTTGACTCAAGAGTCACCTTCATGCATTCCATCCCTCTGGTGCATGTGGGTGATATTTTTTGTACCAAGTGGCGGTCATACTCGTGTGAGTTGACAGCCAAGATATATATATATATATATATAGTGTATGTGTGTATATTGTTATACTACCTATTCTATGGTAATGGACTCTTCCAGAGACAATAAGTAGCAGTAGCGGTCGCCAGTTCAGAGCAGGTGGTGTTGAGCGGTCTCTGACTGCGCCCGCCTTCTGTCGAACTCTCTGCATTAGCAGAGACGAACCCGGACGAGGCTTTGCCGAAGGGCAAGCTTTTGTCCAGGGAGGTAGACAGGGCCTGAACCCGTCTAGGCGGGTTCAAAGGCTATATTTTCGGCTGAGCCTACGGGCTTGGAGAGGCCCACATTAAACCCGGCCTTGTACCACATTTGGTCCTCGTGGGTGGATCGATAAATACCCAGGTGATGTTGAGCGAGTCAGACGATATTGGACATTGAAGTACCAACCATCACAACTAGATTGCTGTGTCCTTAACTCTTATTTCCAAGTTCTAACGTTTTGTACGTCGAACCTAATTTAGGATGACTTATTGAAATACAAGCCTCCACTGTGAAATGACTCCACAACATATTTTGCTGATGAGGTATTTGGACTCATACGTGGGAAGAGAAAAAAAAAATTTTGTTCGCCACAGTATATTTTGGCAACGAGGCATTCGTAATTCACACGGGAAAAGAAAAATTTTTCAGTTACTTTACTACAACATTGACGATGAGGGATTCGTTTCTCAGACGGAGAAAGGAAAAAAAAACTTTTTTGTACGCCTAACAACATTTTTGGCGACGAGTGACTTGAAACTCAGACGGAGAGAAAAAAAAAAAACTTTTTTGTACGCCTAACTATAACAACTTTGGCGACCAGAATTTGAAACTCATACAAAGAAAAATTTTTGCGTTCACTCTGCAACACTTGTCAACGGGGATTAGTAACTCGTCCAGAAGTGAAAAAAAAAAAAAAATTCACCCGCCATAATAAACGTGGCGTACGTGGGATTGCATTTCATATAGTGAAAAAAAATTCTCTTACATTATTTGACGAAATTCGTTTTTTATATGAAAGAAAAAAATTTTGCTTGTCAAATTTTCGCCAACAACAACTCAGATTCATATAAAAAAAAAAAAACTTGGCAAAGTTTTTTCAGAAGACAAAACGTCAACTTAGTGATGGAAAAATCAGTCGTATTCTCAACTAAGAAAAGAAATTTATTTTTTCTCGATAAGACAGTTTGCTCAAATAAGTCACGAATTACAAATTCGTTTTGGACCCCCCTCTACAATATTTAAGCATTGTGTAAACTTTTTGCGAAGATGAAGGAATGCAAAAATATATTCCAGGAACAACAGAAGACGATATTGGAACAACAGAAAACATTCCAGATACAACTTCAGGAAGAAACTTTTAATAGACTAATACAGTTTCAAAAAGAAATGGAACTAATGCATAAGGAGTTTCAAAACAAAATTCTGGAAATAACTGAGAAGAGGAAAGAGAAAAATCTATGAAATGATTCTTTCCCAGAGAATACAATATGGAATTTGATTGAAATATTCACATACAGTCCAGACGAAGAGATAACTTTTGGGGAGTATTTTAAAAAATATACGGACGTGTATAACGAGGACTGCCACACGTGGTCTAAAGGAAAGAAGGTTAGACTTCTTATAAGCAAGTTAGGAACTGCTGAGCATAACAAATTGGTAAACTACATTTTACCGAAAAAAACTAGCGAGTTGACTTTTACCGAGGCGGTAAATATATTAAGTGAATTATTTAGTAAAAAGACATCTTTGTTTCACAAGAGTTGGAAATGTTTGAATCTGAAAGAGGATGATTAAGACTTCATAACGTATGCAGCTAATGTGAACAAGCATTGTGAAGAATTCAAACTAGCAGAATTAAGCGCTGACAATTTTAAGTGCTTAGTATTTGTTCAAGGTTAGTTTCAAAAAGAGATGCAGATTTAAGGAAATTGGTACTTTCAAAATTGGAAAACGAACCAAGGATTTCGGTACAGTTTGGCGGAAGACTGCACAAGATATGTTAGTGTAAAGAAAGACTTGAAAAAGATAGAACAGTGTGGCATTTCACATCTAAGGAAAATACGCTACAAAAAAGAAAGAATTCTAAAATTGCGGATTATCAAACAAAAAGTGAAATACCAGGAAAAAATAAACAAAAACTCCCGAAGTCATGTTTTACTTGCAGTGAAAATACCACGAACTTACTTAGTACGGACTGGATAACAGAATTTCAATTATGGGATTTACCAATAAATTCTTTCTGTTACAAGGTTGAAAATTTAAACTACGAAGCTAAAAAATTACTACAAAAACTAAAGGGAACTTTTCCTACTGTTTTTTCTCCAGGTTTGGGAATGTGTACAAAGATGGAGACAAAATTACAGCCAAAACAAAATGCTCAGGAGGTATTCAAAAAGAAAAGGAATGTGCTGTTTGCTTCAGTTGAACAGATAAAGAGTTGGACAGATTACAGAAAACGGGTTTATTTAAAAATGTGGAATGGCTAACACCGACAATATGCGTGAAAAACAAGCTTCAGAAAGTAAAAATGAAGCCGACACCGAGAAAAATTGAGGAACAAGTTACACGCAACCAAGGACATGCAGTATTATTATGATTTCAGTCAACAAGAAGAACCTACAGAAACTATGAGTCCATCTTTAAGAAGTTCAAAGCGGAAGGTTGTTTCTGGTAACTAACACTATGGAGATATAAAATAAAATAAAAAATAAAAAAATAGAAAAGCGGATTGGCTATATGACGTACTTGGTGAAAGGGGAGGGGAAAAATTCACGTGCAGAAGGCACATTAACCAGATCAGACGACGTGCTTCAGACGTGGTTGACAGCGGTCCAGCGGAAGAAACATTGATAGAGGTGATTTTCAAAAAGTTTGATCTAACAACCGCTGCAAATAATTTTACCTAAGGTACGCTGATCCAGAAGAAAAAAAAAAGAAAGGCAACTGATCATTTAAAAGTGGATAACAAAAACATAGGAGCTACGATGTTGCTAAAAAAAAAAAAAAAAAAAAAAAAAATTTTTTTTTTTTATTTTTCTTCATATTTTCTGTAAAAATTTGAAAAATAAATTAATAAATAAAAACTTTTAATCCTGCAGGGTAATAGACTCTTCCAGAGACAATAAGTAGCAGTAGCGGTCGCCAGTTTGGGGCAGGTGGTGTTGAGTGAGTCAGACAAAATCGGACATTGAAGTATCAACCAACACAACTAGATTGCTGTGTCTTATTTCCAAGTTCTAACGTTTTGTACATCGAACCTAATTTAGGACGACTTATTGAAATACAAGCCTCCACTGTCAAACGACGCCACTATATATATATATATATATATATATATATATATATATATATATATATATATATATATTGTAAAATAGTCATTCAAAGAATAAATCAATAAAGTTAATGTAATTAATGGTGAACTAACTTTGCTAACAGATTAAGAAGGCATTAACTCACTGACCACTTGCTGAACAGCACTGGTTTTTATTAATTGTATAATGGATTAGATGTTCATTCCATATTGCTAGCAAGTACTTTCAGTAAAAACATTTACCATCCTCAGGCACAGATGTTATTTTTTTTTCTCAATTTCAGGTAATTTGGGGTAAAATCCCAAGATAAAAATGAATGTGATATTTGTCGAAAGATGTTTTATTAAAAAATGTGTGCTATTATTAACAGTTAAGAATTTATTTGAACATGCAGTAATGTGACACTAGATTTTTGAATATTATAATAATGTAATAATCACAATTTCTATTATTAGAAATTCTATATTAGTGTTTTTTTTCATTGAGGAGACATGAACTATTGGTCTAATAATTAATTTTACCATTAATTACATTAACTTTATTGATTTATTCTTTGAATGACTATTTTACAATATTAATTAAGCTGCATTATTTAATAATATATATATATATATATATATATATATATATAACCTTCATTAAATCAATATGTACTTCCTCCTATTAGAGGTACTATGTTTCATCCCACCTTTGTATGCTCTCACAAGTTTCCTTAAGAACTTGAGACTGCATATATGCAATAGTATTATCATTTATATTAGAATTTTACAATTATAGTTAAATAGTAGGGCAGACTAGGCTGTTTAGCTCTGGTTAGCAGCTAGTGTAGGAAAAGGACAACCCATAAAAGAAGCATTAATTAAACTGTTGTAAATTGTTTTCCTTGTTGGTCTATTCTTAACTATTGAGCCATGATTGTGCATTCCAAAAGATCAGGAAAATTTCTTTTATTTCCCAATCATACATGATCTTGCTGGATCAATTATGACTAACTAGTGAGTTTGAGTAGTAGCAAGTTAGATGCTACATCTAAACTACGCTTAGAAAATCATTTAGAGCACTTCAACGCAGTGTAATAGTTAGCAAGCTTGTCTTGCTAGATCAATTATGACTGAGTAGAGAATTCGATCCTTACTGGGTCACCCATACTCTTTACCCTATGCCACAACTAAGCTACACTTAAAAAATTACTAGGTGGTACTTAAATATAGTGTAATGGTTAGCAAGTTAGTCTCACTACACCAATTACGACTGAGTAGGGAGTTCGATCCTCAGTAGGTGCTCCTCACCTTTGTGCCGCATCTAAGCTTTGTTTAGAAAATCACTAACAAGTATTTCGATGTGGTATAACAATTAACAAGATTGTCTCACTAGATCAGTTATGACTGAGTAGGGAGTTTGATCCTCACTGGGTGCCCATACTTTTAATCTTCTGCCACATCTAAGCTATGCTTAGAAAATTACCATAATCTGAACATGTATGTACATTTATATGTAATTCCAATGTATAACTTCCAAAAGTTATTTTTAGGACACACAAATGTAATTAAAAAGTACTAATAAATTCCACAAAAATATTTTTTGAAAAGTGTTTTTTTTTCAATTTGGAAATATTTAAGTATTGCCTCATGAATTTATAAAAGGTTAACCAAAAAAAAAGAAATATATTAAAATTATGCAACTTACCATTTATTTCCAGAGTATAGAACCAAGCTCTGTTGTTCATACCAACAGCCAAATGCGATGGTCCTAACCCAATGAATGAAGGTTCAATGCTAATAGGAACACTTATTGGTGGTTCCTACAAGGTAAAAATCATATGAAACAAAGGTATTCAATATTATTTCCTGGAGTTATTACCCTTTATTATATAAATTAATTTTATCTGAGCTATATTAAAAAATACTTCATGCAAAATAAAATAGAAAATTTAAAAGAGAGATTTGTTTTGATAATTTAAAATATGTACAGAATTTACTGCAACCAAAATGGACATTTTTTTTTTCTATTTTGTTGTTATATTTTTCAATCCACCACTTTATGGTGGGTAATAATTTTTTTATTCATATTCTTGTTCTTCCTCTCCTTTTGTATATTTTTGCATATATTTATACATACATTTTGAAATGTTTTTTATCACTTTAAACATTATTTTTAGTGGATACTCATATTTGAGTAGATGCTTCATTTATTTATTAAACAGTATATTTATTTATTTTCATCTACCAGCCTAAATATTTGAGAAATCTTATTAAAGAAAAATATGAGCTCTCCAACAGGACACTGACCTATGAACCTCTGTTTAATAAATAAATGAAACATACTCAAATATGAGTATCCACTAAAAATAATGTTTAAAGTGATAAAAATCTGTTGGATTGATAAATCAAATCCATTACCTTAGAAAATTACTTTTTAAAATATCTGTTTTTGAGGCCCTAATAAAATATTGCACCTCAGCACAGATTATTTTAAAAACAGATAAGCTGAAATTAACATGTCAAATTTTTTTGCATAGAAGTATATGGTGAAAATTTTACTAACATTTGCTCGATACCACTTTTATTGTGAAAACATTGTCTTACATAATAAAATGTACTATAGGCTGAGAAACAAATACTTAAAGACATGTATCACCAATATGAATATTATGATAATCATATAAGAATTGTGTTTGCCTTTCCTTTCATTAGTTTGCACGTCCATTACGCCCTGCCAATACCTCATATATAATAGACTATTCCATTTTGATCATGTGAAAAGATGAAAAACATCAAAGGTGCAACTTGGTTTCAGTGAGAAAATGAAAGAAAGAAGGGAAGATAAAAGTGTTTAACGTCTGTTTCAGTGAAATGGAAAAAGTTGTCAGTTTCAAATCTTTTCATTTGTACTCCCTTACTTCTTAAAATAACAACCAGCATTCATATTTATGATTGCTATTGCAACATTCTGTTCAAGTTATTAAACTCAGTTATGTAACAATGCAATAGGGAAATTTCTACGGATATTTTATTGTCAAAGAGCTCGCTATGAGCTTATTCAATCATTAACTGAAGAATTAAGATTCATGTTATAGTGAAACACACTTATTCTATTGTTAATAGACTCTCCCACCTATAATAAGTAGGAGTAGTAGCAGTCGGCAGAGAGTTGGTCAGTCAGTCGATGTTGGACGACCGTTAGTTGGATATTAACGTATCAGCCACCCCAACTAGATTACTGCATCATTACCTATTATATCAAGTTCCTAACGTTTTGTACGTCAAACCTATTTTAGGACCGACTTAGTACAAATACAAGCCTCCACTGTGAAACCACTACATAACAACTTGGTGACGGCGATTTGAACACTCATACAGAGGAAGAAAAACATTTTTGTACACACTACATAACAATTCATCAGAAAATTCAAATAGTAAAACCAGGAAATTTTCAGTTTAAAACAATAATAAATATTATAACAAACATCAAGTTGATATGTTAGCACTACAGTGATTCCAAACTCATTCGACTGACGCTGTGCTATGGTTATTTTTTTCTGTTCTATTACAAGCAAACAATTATTTGTGGAACAATGGAATAAAAAGAATTTAATTATAAGATACTTAAAATGTAAAATACAGAACAATGAATTTTCATAATAGGAGCTGCTATTGACCACTTAATTTTATTTAATTGCTACATTAAAGTTAAAAATGTCAAAACCAAAGATTTCCAGACTACAGGGCGCCACCTCAAAACTCTTTTTAGACATTCAGGAGAGCAGATCAGAATTCCTGAACTGATGATTTGTCGGTTTCAGTTGTAGTTGAATAACTGCTAAAAACATCCCACTCCCCAAATTTATAAACAGATTGTACAGATGTATGCTGGGATTTCCTCCTAACCAATAAAAAATGGATCACTTCTGTCTAGAAATGAACAAGAATAAACAAAAATAATAAAATAAATAAACAAAAATAAGTAAATTAAATTAATCCAAACCAATAAATAACTAAATAAATTAAGTAAAAAAACAAATTAACAAACCACGAACGTGACCACAATAGTACCAACTATAAGCATCCTTGAGCAAAATGCAGTATAACAGACCTAAAGATATGTTATGGCAAAAGTGCAGATAATTTTTTACTTACCCTAGTGTATATATATATATATATATATATATATATATATATATATATTTAAAAATAAAGTTTATATCAATTTCACCCCTTCTAATATTAGGTTGACCAGGAAGACCTGACTCACTTTGGATGCAGAAAGAAAACAACAAACCTTGGTCTCTGTCTGGTGGAATTTCCAAGGAGCACTGCATTTCAAGCTTGTTCCACATGGTTGCATCATCAAATGCTAAACTGTATTGCCAGTAGCTAGGCAGCATGTATGACAAACTAAAGAATTAAGTATCCTGCTTCAGTCAATTGAGGTTGGGCTTTGTTTCAGTAACACAATGTGAGGCTACACACTGCCAAGTTGACTAAGAAGTTCAAACAGACGGAAGGTATTGAGATTCTTCCACAGCCACCATTCAGTCCCGATGCTGCTACGAGTGACTATGGCCTATTCCACTTAGTGGCATACTTCCTCTGCGACCAGCATTTTAACACTTTTGATGAAATGACGGAAGCTTGTTTACAGCTTTTTGATTCAAAGCCAACACACGGGTATCTGGGACAGATTCAAATGCTAGCTGATCGCTGACAGATCTTCAAGAATGACAAACTTTAATTTGAAGAATAAATGTTGGTGTTGCTGCAGGAAATTTTGTTGTTTTCTTTCCACTTCCTAAGTGAGTCAGGACTTTCTGGCTAACCTAATAAATACTCATCATTAAAAGTCAATTTCATATCATAGTGATTGTTATTAAATATACCAGAATTTGTGATTCATATCAAAAATGCTAATAAAATAAGCACTAGTAATTTTGAATGAATGAATAATATAATTTGATCAGGAGTGCTTCTATTCAGTTATCTCATGAATAACAAACCATATCTAAATTAAAATTACTATCAGATAATTTTGTGGTGTTGTACAATAGGCATTGCAACCTGAAATAATCATTTTCAATTTTTTTTTTTATTATTACTAAATATTAAACACACCAGATCATGAATACAAAGAAAATCTTATTAAAATTTTTATAAAAATTAATTGGGTAGAGGGAAGTTTGCTATGTAAATTGATACCCCACTCCTGATAGAAACCAAAATAAATGTGCCCATACATGATTTGTTATAATTAAATTTATTTTTTTAAATTTGTAACCTGGAATGCTTAATACAGTGGTTCCCAAACAGTGCAGCACACCTCATAGATGTATTGAAAGAGTATAGCAGATGAGGCAGAATGATTGAAAGACAATCAATGTTTAGAATCAGTTTGAAAAAATTCACATGCCAAAAATAAATATGATTTCAAAATTTAAAATATTATTATGGATCACTTGTAACTGCATGCATGAGTCCCAATATAAATAGTTATTGACTGATTTTATCATTGTGATATTTTTGCATTATATCAAATATTAAGAATATAGTAACGAGGGTCTCCAAATTGGAGGAGAGAGTTAACAATAACAGTGTTCTAACTTCAAATCCACAGTTATCTTCTTCTAACCCTCTCTCTGTATTTTATTTTTAAATGTAATTTTTATCACAAAAAATCTGGTGAGGCGCAAGCAAATTTTTATTCTGAAAATGCGGCCCAGTTAAAAAAAAAAAAGTTTGCAAACTACTGGCTTAATGGATAGTAATATATGAAAAAAGAACTACAGATTATGAATTTAAAAATATTTAAAAAATTTTTTTTACGTTTTAATAAACCATGCAGTATGAGCATGTTTTGCTTTGGCTTTCATAGGTGTTGATGAATTTACATAGCAAGCTAGACCCCTCACCATTAACTTTTATCAAAATTGCTTTTTTATATTTGTGTTCCGGAGTGCTTAAACTTTAATAATCTGTAAAAGAAAATTTTGAAAAAATTATTATTTCTAATAGTAGTATCTACTGCACAATTCCACAAATAATTTTAAATGAACTTGGAACTTGCCTTTATGCTTCCCAAGAGATAAAATTGACCAAAGCCTTTAATGCTTATACGATCCTCTTTTTTGCAAATAATATTTAACAATCAATCTAAGAAGAAAAGAAAACAGACTCACATTATTGACATTATCTTGGACGGTGACTTCAAGTAATGAAGTGAGGTAGGCAACGCTTGTCTGGTAAGCCACACCCAACATAGGTAACTTTGTCAAATAGACTTGTAAGCCACCATGTTTGGAGGAAATAGCCAACAGTTGTCCATCTTCTGTCCACATCATTTTGTCTACAGATTGTTCATCTTCCAGCTGGATGATCGCAAATACTTCCCTTGAATCATTCATTTCATGTATCCGAACACTGAGAAAGTTTGATTGGACAGACAAATTAAAAAAAAAAACCCATAAAAACAGCTTTAATATTTTCTTATATAGTAAGCAACTGGAGGACAGACTTTTGTGATATTAATTCAAATAGTATTTGTTTTATCTTAGTTTCAGTTTGAAATAATAGAGAAAAATAGTCAGCAAACATGGACCTTTGTGTCCACAAAAAAGTGGCAAAAGTACTGCTTTTCCCATGACACTCCATTTATTTTAACTATTTTCACTCTTTGGCAATGTTTATTGTTTTAGAAAACAATGATTAGAATTGTAATAAATTCTAAACAAGAACAAAAAATATGTAAAATTCAGTTTCATTATGATGAAAGTGAATTTTTACATATTTTTTGTTTTTGAGAATTTACAACAAAAATATTAAACACTATTTATTACATTGTTTATTTACAAGAATAATTTTATATTTACAACGTTCTAAAAACTAATACAATTAAAACTAATGCAATTTTTATCATTTATCAATTTAAAAAGAAATAAATATCAAAACAATTTTTTTATTCATAAATTTATAAACATTTACTAAATTATTAAAATATATGAACCAAGTATAAGGAAATCCTTATTTACCATTTTATAAAGTTTGAATCAACTAAATATTCTTTAATTTTTGTTGGTCACTACATCTAATAGTAGTAGAAGTAATAGTTTTAAATTATTTGAATTTCTTTAATTTGTTATTATTATTAATCTTTGACTTGACATTTTTTTTCATTTTTTACTGCATGTTCACAATAATTAGTACTTATAAATATAAATTAAGTTATAATTCCAGAATTATCCAAATTTGAAACAACTTAAGACATTATAACATAATACTTTTGGAAAAAAAAAGAAATGATAAAGAACAAAAAAGCCAAAACAACAACTGTTGAATATTAAAGATTTCAATCTATAGTTGTGAAGGAGAAACACATCTTGTGTTTAGATGAAAACATAAATATTATTTGGTTCATACTCCTCCCTGGTTTTTTGAACAGGGGTATAAGTTTATCCCTTGTTCCCTGTTTAGGACTGGGTTTCTGGTTCCTTCTAAAGTTTTCTCACTCTATTTCACTCCCAGTAAACCCCCTTGCATCTTAGTGGGATTATCACCTTACTTCAAGTGAATTTATTAAAATAAAAAAAATAATAATACAAATATACACAATTGTCCAGATTGTTTTGTCTAAAAAATATGAAGATACAAAACAATGATTTTTAAGAATTTAAGAGAAGTCAATCCACACTGGGTACCCTACTGATGTGACTGTAACTGACTAATCTAATCTCAACAAACATAATGCTTCTACTTGACAGCAAGTTAATTAAATAAAGCAAAACTGTTGTGTAGCTGTAGCACTGTTGTTTACTGGAAGATGTTTATTAATTGTTTCCCAAATGCTTACCTATTGCCACCAGATGTGGCTACTTTATTTAGAGACATGGACAAGGCGATATCACTGAGACCTTCTTTATGATCAAAGGATGAAAACAGTTCCTAAAAGAATAATGAATAAAAAGAAAATGCTTTCATTATAACTTTCAATTTATTGTATTCAAGGAGGAGTGTCATAAAAATAAATCAATCTGTCATTCATGAAAGAAATGTTTTTCTATTTTTTTTTCCTGTCCAACTCGGTTCAAAATTATGAGTCTATAATATTGCATTTCATTCCTGCCATTTTTACTTAGACTGGGTCAGCTTTCATGTATAAAGCAGGGGTTTTCAAAATAAATCATCGTTACAGAGTCAACATAGCAAAATATCCAAATCAAGTGTTGAAAGTCATTTTGGATTATATATGAGTCACTGATGTCTGGCTTCCAAAAAAAAGTCCTTGTTGATTATATTTCCATGGACAATTCACTAAGCATAGTAAACTTTTCTTTTGTTACTTTACAAAACTGCATGAGATAATGGAGCAAGTGAAAGGAACCACTATTAACCATACCAGAGTCCATACCAAAGATGATAATGCCAAGTATTTGGTGGAATTGGAAAGAAGTCCTCTATTATGAGGTGTTTCTGGAGAAGGAAATTGCAGCAGACAGTGCTAAGGATTAGAATGGCTGTGGGTATTACTTAAATAAACTGATTCACTTGTAAAAAACAGAGAAAAATTAATGAATAATTTTTGTAGATTAGTATTTTTTTAGACCTTCCACAAGCCATGACATTTATCAGAATTGAAAAATACTGATTTTTTTTATCAATTCAGAAGGGGGTCCTGTTCATAATATCAATAAAGTATCAAATCAATCCCTGACTTTTACAGTAATATCTGAACCTAGTTCTTTATTTACAAGTGGCATGTACATTTGCATATTCTGCATATTTTTTAATACTTTTGTTATATAAATTTTTATTCTTTTATTAAAAAAGTTGGTACTTCTTTCAATCTGCAATGAAAGTTGGTTTTCTCTCATGCCAGAAGGTTTTTCACATCAGAGTCCATCTTACACATCTATAAATCTACCATTCATCCATTTATTGAATACTGCTGCCATATCTGGCCTGGTGCCCCTGCTGTTCATCTCGAGGGGCTTGACAAAATCCAAAGAAGGATCTAATTGATTCTGACCTGGCATCTTGACTTCAGTCACTTTTTTACAGACATGATGTGGCTTCCCTCTGTCTTTTCTACAAATATTTTCATGGCAACTGCTCTGACAAGCTTTTTTCCCTGGTGCTTGGACTACATGAATTTAAACATGCTACTAGATTGGCATCTAGGTCCCATCCTTTTACTGTTGAAATAGCTAAATACAACTGCCACTTCTACTCCAACAGTTTCTTTTCTCACACTTCTCGCCTGTGGAATTCCCTTCCTCTTACTTGCTTCCCTGATAACTACAATCTTCAAAAATTTAAATGAAGTGTCAACCACCATCTTCTGTTGAACCCCATTCATCTTTTATCCTTTCTCTTTTATGCCCAGTCTTTTCTCTCAATTTCACTCTCTGTAACCCCCTGTGTGCTAGTGGCACTCCTGTCTTGCTTGCAGTGAAAAAAACAAAAACTGTTTTTTAATGACAAAAAAGATTTTGTCATTAAAAAAATTTCCCCAAAATAATAGCTTATTTAAAATATTTTTTAAAACACAGAAAAAAAAAAAAAAAAATATATATATATATATATATATATATATATATATATATGTATATATATATATATATATATATATAGAGAGAGAGAGAGATATTTGATCTTTAAGAGACATCTTTTTAAAAAAAAAAAAAAAATGTTTTAATATGAAGATATCAATGCCATTAGAATAGTTTCACACTTGATATTTTTAAACAGCTAATTTCCAATAAAAGTCAGGGATTAATTTTACATTGTATCAATATTATGAACATGACACCCTTCTAAAATGATAAATGAATGAATACTTCTTTATTTTGACAAGTGTTGCAGATAAAGTGAAGATCCAAGGAAAAGCTGAACTACAAAAATTATTTACCAAAATTTTTCCCCTATTTTTTTTTTTACAAGAGGACTAGTCTATTTAAGTAGTGACAATTGCAATTTAAGAGACATTAAGAACCTTTCAGAAACAACCTCACAAAATACTTAAAAGAAAAAAAAATTTTTTTGTTGAGATTCTTAAGAAAAATAAAATATGCGGATAACAATGATATAAGAACAGTTTCAAATATAACATTTGTAAATAAAGAATTATCGAAACTTAACAGATTAAGAAGTTAGGGATCAATTTTACACTGTATCACTATTGTGAATAGGATCCTCTATTCTAAATTGATAAAAAAAATCAATATTTTTTCATTCTGAGAATATTCAAAGAATGCTAATCTAAAAAAACATTACTTCAAAAAATGTTTTTTCATATTTTTTTTACAAGTGGACCAGTGTACTTAAGTAGTGCTGACTGTATATTTCTGTGGTAACAAAGTAAAAATTGTTACAGTTTGGCCGGCAAGTACACACACATCTGTCATATTCACCAGAGAGTGTCTTTTTAGATTACTGCATATTCTGGCTTTCATTTGATGAAAAACATTCAGTTCCCTGGAAGAAGGTAAAAGGAACCTGGGGCAGTTCTTTATACAGAATTAATGCCTGAAAGATGACTGAAGACAACAAAGAAAATATGTCAAAAGTATACCTGTCTACCAGGGTGGCTAGCCAATCACTGTTGTAAAGGCCTGCTCAGGTACAATTATTCAGAGCTCCCTTGTGATTCATACTGCAACTATGCTGAGCAGACTGTTGTTACAGTTTTTGAGAGAGAGCACATTATTTAGTGTGATCAACATAAACAACTCCCAAATAGTTTTGTCTAACTAATTTCACTCATAATGCTTGGGTCAACACATGGTTTTCAGGCATTTTACAAATGTGCCACACACTGGGATTGCCTCCCTAGGTTGATAACATCATGAAATAACATTCCTAACAAATAAACCATGGTGAGATTCAGACATAGGTCTCATGGTCAGAAAGCGAACATTCTAACCACTGTGATAATGGCTTATGAAAGCCACTATTTGATAATGGTTGAAACCACATACTTTATGCAATGTCATTTCCATTGATGGAGTATTCCTGGAACTCCTTTTTGGGGGTAGCGAGCAGCTGCCTAAACGCATTCTCAGATGTGAAAAGGAAAAAGTTGCAAGCGGGTGAGATCTGAGGAATATAGGGAATGCTGTGCTTGACCAAAAATTGCTTCACAAGCCATGCTCACTGATGTAACTTTTGAACTAGTGAGATGACCACACTCTACACACTTTCCTACCAAGGCAGAAGTTAGTCAGAATGTTATAACTTAGTGTGCATGCATGACAGAGTTCAAGGTGAATCTGTGCCAAGTAGTTTCACTCTGTGTACTTTAGTTCTGTTAATTCCGATAATTTTCGATCAGACCAGGTATAATGTTTTTTGTGCTATGTCATTTTTATCTCTCTTCAAATATCACATCTTGGGAAGCATTAAGCATAAAAAAAAAAAAAAAACCAAAGAAAAAATAAAATTTTTATCAAATTTAGAAACAATATAATTTATTTCATAGATAAAAAAAATAAGGAAAATGAGAAATAAAAATGCCATAACACAAACTGATAAATGTAGACATGATTTATAAAACAATACTTAGATACTTACTTGTCCAATTTCCTTCATGTGTGTAGATATTCCAACAAAGTAGCCAGATGAAAAACCAATTATAATGTAACCATCACCATGCCTTTAAATAGAAAACAAAATATATCTTTGTTTTTGCAGTCTGAATTTTTATTCTAAGGTTGTCAATTCTGTAGACACCACAGGAGAGTTTCAAGCCACAGGTAAACCACAATTTTTTAAAAAGTCATTTCACCCCAAACAAGGCAATAAAGTCACAAAAGCACAAAGGGGTTTACTAAATGTGAAAGAATAAAAAGAAAAACATTATTAAGGAATGAGAACAATAAAAGAGAAGGAATCAAGACAGTAAATAACAATGGATATTTGCATTTAAATTTTTGAAGATCAAAGTTTGTTGGGAAGCAAGAATACTGAAGAGAATTCCCCAAGTGAGAAGTGCAAGAGAAAAAACTGTTAGCATAGTTCCCATAGCAAGTAGGTTTTTACAGGGTGGAGTTTCTAACATGGCAGCCAACCAGTTTGGTAATTTATTTTATTTTTATTTATTTATTTTTTTATTATTTGTTGTTATTGTTATTATTATCCTATTTTTATTTCTATTTATTTTTATCATTTTTTGTTGTTGTTGTTATTTTATTATTGGCTTATTTTATTTTCATTTATTATTATTGTTATTTTATTATTTGAGATTTTTATTTTATTCTACTTTATTTTTTATGCTAATTCTGGTATTTTTTCGGGATAAATTTCATTTTTGAAAATATCTTCCCATTTATTTTATCTCTTCCAAACATTAAACTCAATGTGTCTCAAGATATATTTTTTCAGTCACACAGTGTGATCTCCACCTTCTTAGCTATGAGATATTTTGTTTTTTCCCCCAGAGGACCAACAGCGATGGCCAATCCTGACAATCAATTATATTTAGTTACATTACCTTTTTCTGTTTGATGGAAGTAAAGGAGTGTAAAAATTGTCTATAGTGTCTACTACCCCAAGTACTTTCAGTCACTTCTTTAGCCATTTTCAAGACAATTTTGCTGTTAAGTGTTGTTTCATGTTTGTCTGTTTATGATGTAGTTTTTGTGGTGTCTAAATAGTAGTAGGTTTATTCCAAGCCACACAAATTGAGTGTGGATAGAATTCTGTTTTAAAAAACCTTCAACATACCATTCCTGCTACTGAATAAAGTGTTAAGAATTTATTTATTATTTATATTCAGACTATTGTCCTTATCTTTGTTGTTGTTATCACACTGTTTCAGCTGTTGTACCCTCTGGCCCTCCTTAGATAACAATAGTCCAAATATAAATAGTGCAAATAAAGTTGATGAGAAATTAAGTTAGTTGAGAAATTCTTAAGGAATTGAATCTGAATATTAACTTGGAAATAATTTAGTAACCAAGCATGGTGCTGCACTTAACTACTATACTCCTCAAAAATGAGTAATAAATTACTTCTTCAGCCCAAATCAAAAATTATATCTAAAACCCTTGAGATCAAGTTGTTTACATAAAGACCTATTCATCAGATTGGTGCAGTTTCTTAAGCAAAAATAAGCTAAAGACATATCTGCAACTGGTTTCAAAAGAAAAATAGTTTTGCAGAATCAGTTTATTAGAACTCTATCTGTTGTGTCGTGTATCTTGCTAAGTAAGCGTTCGACCTCTGTTCTAGTTGGTGTCCGTTTATCATATGAGCTACCTGCTCATATGCAAATTATACTAATTTGCATATCACTACATCTCCCTATAACGGAGGGGCCTTATGCCGCGAGTACTTCTTGTACTTCTTCTTGTGTCCTCCTGAACATATTCCTTTATCTCTCTCCTTTCCCTTGGAGATCTAGATCTATCACGTCTTTCCCTATAATCGAACTGTTCCTCTTGCATACTCTGGTCTTTCTCTTCTAACTTGTCCCATTCTACTTCTTCCTCTTCTAACTCATCCCTCTCTACTTCTTCCTCCGCAGTTTCATTCTGCACTAACTCTTCTGTTACATCAATAATGGGCATCTCTGAAGGCATTTCCTCATCCGATTCTTCTCCTTGGGATCTTATTTGGTCAGCATGAGCTAGAACACTGTTCCCATTTTCTTTATTTAATATTGCAGTATTATGTCCTTTCTGCATAATAAATTCGGCTGACTCAGGTTGCATATTCCTATTTCTTTTGTACCACATCTTTTGATTTGTGGCATATGACATAGTCAAAGGGGACCTTAATTGTCTGCCCATTAAGGCAGATGGACTTTCCGGCCTGCCTGCATGTGGAATTGTCCTGTAACTTAATAATAGTCTTGGTAGGAAACCATCGATTTCCTCCTTCTGTTGCAAGCATGCTTTTATGCCCTTCTTTACCGTCTGGACCATCCTTTCCGCTGTCCCATTACTTTGAGTGTGGTAGGGAGGGGTCTTGTAAGGTCTACATCCTATTTTTCTTAGCCATTCATGCAAATCCGCATCCACAAATTCTGGTGCGTTATCAGTCACCAATGTTCTCGGTGTCCCATTCCTCGAAAATATTACTCTTAATATTTGTTTTACGGTGGTACTTTTTTTATCAGGTACTCTCACCACTTCAGGCCAACCTGAATATGCGTCTACTAATATTAATAATAGTCCTATCCCATCGACATAGGCATGGTCCATGTGTACTCTGCTCCATGGTTCTACTTCTCGGGGCCATACATGTATTTTCTTTTGCTTAAAATTCCTGAGTTCTGTGCATTTTTTGCATCTTTTTACGTAGTCTTCTACGTCTCTTGAGTACCCCGGCCACCACGCTTCCAATTTTAATCTTCTTTGCGTAGCTGCCACTCCACAATGTACGTCATCGTGTACACTTTTTATAACCTGTCTCCTCTGTGTTTCTGGGGGAACTACCAAGTCTCCATTACATATTATCCCGTTTTCTATAGTCATTTTATGTCTGATTTCTTTGAATGGTCTTTCAGCCATTGAACAATTTCCCCAGCGATTCTGTTTTATCCTCGACATTATTCTATTTAACACTGGGTCATTTGTAGTTTCAGTAGCCATTTTATCTACAGATATTACATCGGTTTCTACAAGGTGCAAGAATGTGTCTTCAAATTCCTCGTCGTTTTTGTCCTTCTCCTCTCTATAAAACCTCAATCTAGATAAGGCATCAACGTGCGGTATCGTATTCCCTTTAACATATTCAATGTCAAAGTCGAACGCCATCAGTCTAATCGCCCAACGTAATATTCTGGACGTTGTAACTTTTGGTAGCTCTTTTCTTGGATTGAAAATAAATTCCAGTGGTCTGTGATCACTTTTCAACAAGAATTTTTTTCCCATCAAGAACTGTCTTGCTCTATCCGTTGTCCACACTATGGCTAGTGCCTCCCTTTCTATATTCAAATAATTGTGTTCAGTCGTTGTTAATCTCCTCGATAAGTACATTATGGGATGCCCATCTTGTGACAAAATACCAGATATGGACTGCTCACTAGCGTCAATAGTTAGAGTTATGTCCTTCTTAGGGTCAAAAATTTGTACTATTGGCTTTTTTGCCAGAATCTGTTTTAAGTTTTCAAAGGCTTTCTGTTGGTGTTCTAACCAAATGAATTCCACATTTTTTTTTCTTAACTTAGCAAATGGTTCTGTCAACTCATTATATTTTAGTACATATTTTCTATAAAAATTTACCAAACCTAAGAAGGACTCCAACTCTTTTTTATTTTTCGGTGTAGCAACTTTTAGAATTTTCTCTATTAGTACTTTATCTGGAGAGATCCCTTCCTTTGATATTGAGTAACCCAAAAATGATATTTCATTACTGTTGGTTACACACTTTTTTGTATTTATTGTCATACCAGCGTCTCTTAGCTGGTTCAGTATATTTTCAGTTTTTTTCTTTAAATCATCATTTAAATCTCCAACACATATATCGTCTTGATAACAGATGGTATTTTCAACATTTCCTATTACTTTTTCAATAGCTTTTTGAAAAATTGCACTTGCCGTTTTTATGCCATATGGCATCCTTTTCCACCTTAACAGGCCTATAGGTGTATTTATGGTCGTCACTTCTTTAAAATTTTCATTTATCGGTATTTGGTGGTAAGCTGATTTTAGGTCTATCTTCGAAAATACTTTCATTCCAGCAAGTTTATGTAAAGCTACTTCCACATTCGGAATAGGGTACGAGTCAGCACAAACTTTATGGTTCACCCCTATTTTATAATCTCCACAAATTCTCAAGTCACCATCTTTTTTTTTTCAATACCACAATGGGTGATGCCCATTTACTTCCTCCTGGAGGGGCAGGTTCTAATAAGTCTTCCTTTATTAGCTTTCGCAATTTAGCTATTACCAACGGTAATAAATGCACTGGTATTTTTCTCGCTTCGTAGTAGGAGGGGGAAGCATTTTCTTTTAATTTCAGGCTAGCTTCATAATTTTTTAATTTTCCTGTTTTTTCCATTTCTATCTCATTAATCAACTTCGTTGAATTTATTTTTAACACGTCATTCCCCAGTAGTCCATGCGTTTTTCGGCAATTTGTAACTATAATGGGTACTATTTCATATTTTTCTTTTAGTTCTATTGAACCTTCAAAGTAACCCATAATTGCTATAATCGAGCCATCAAACTGACGTAATTGTACGTTGGTTTTTTTTAAAAACGGTTTTCCCATTTTTTCCCACAAATTTCTGGGTACTATCGTGACCTCACTACCTGTGTCGATTTGCATTTCGACAATACAGTCGTTGATTTCCACTTTTATTTTTGTATCTCCGTTCTTAGATCCAATATTTTGTATATTATCCTTTTTTACATTAAAAATCTGTCTATTTTCATCCTCTACTCTTTCCACATTTTTCGTTTTACATATTTCTTTGAAGTGATTTTTTTTTAAACACTTTGAACATGTTTTTCCAAAGGCTGGGCATTTTTCTTTTTTCATTTCATGAATTTTTCCACAGTACGCACAATTTTTTCTTTTTGTTTGTACCGTATATGTTTCAGCCATTATTTCTTCGTAGGATTTATTTTTATTTTGGTTGTAGGTATGTATTAATTCCTGCTGTTGTATAAATTCTATACACATATTCAAAGGCATGTTTGTAAGTTGTAACTGTTCCATTAACTTATATCTATTTGCTGAATTATGCATACCTTCAATTAATCTTAATTGGATTAATTCTTCTTCCGTTGTCTGCTCTCCTGTTCCTAGTTTTTCGAATTCACAGTATTTACTCGCACTTCTTAACCGGTGTAAATATTTTACTATCGGTTCATCCACTTCCTGCTTCATTGCCATAAACTTGGTCCTTTCTGCAATCACCAGTCTTTTCTTTGGCCTCATGTTTCCCATAATAACCTGACTTATTTCTTCGAAAGTCATTTCTTCTAGTTCTCGAGGGTAAACCATTGTAGCAACCTTCATAATTGCTTCACAACCAGCAGTAGCCATAAACAAGTCGGTGATTTCATTTTCCCCTCCTCTGTTTTTGTTGTCTTTCAACTTTTTACATCTTGCATTAGCAGCAAAGCAACGAATCCACATATCTACGTATTCTGGGTCTTCAAGGACCAGAGAGTATCCTATCGGCGACGCCATTGTTGTGTCGTGTATCTTGCTAAGTAAGTGTTCGACTTCTGTTCTAGTTGGTGTCCGTTTATCATATGAGCTACCTGCTCATATGCAAATTATACTAATCTGCATATCACTACACTATCTTTAGTAAGCCGGCCCTGATAATTCTGGAACATAAATTAATGGTCAAATCCTACCAATACATTATTGGTCACGAGTCAGCAGCCTGAGTTCCCTTTATACAAGTGAATGATGATGCTCTTTAGTGAGTTCTGCAGGAGCCAACTGAGAAGAGATATAGATGAGATATTGGGCAGAACAGAAACACAAGAACAGATCATAGTAATGACCATCAATGAGCACCAGATGACCATCTTAACTTTTGAAAAGAAGGACTATGAAGAGACAACAATATGGAATTCATGCAGCATTGGAATTAAGGAAAGGAAGTTGATAGTTTGAAACACAAATTAATATCAGTCATAAAATATTTAGAACTGAATAATTCCAAATCATGAGTTGAAAAGAAAATTAAATTTCTTTAAAATTCTTTTTTTATTAAATTAAATACATTTAGCTTTTAATCTTATGAATTTCTTCCATGAAGCATTGTCATCATTAATCATTTTTAGCCCATTTGTACCTCATTTCTTTTGCTTTTTTTTACATCTAGTAGTAGTAGTAGTAGTAGGGAGGAGGCAACGCTGGTGTAATAGATAGTAGGTACTTGAATTAAGGAATTGGAGAGCTGAGTTTGAATTCCAGTTAAATCCATTACATTCACTTACGTGCTAATATCTTTGGGAAAGGTATGAATGCTCTTCTTCTCCCCCCAGCAATGGGTAAATAGCAAGACAGACCGGGTTCTATAGCCTTGGATGGCAACTGGTTTACCGTAGAAAGAAATGGCAACCTACTGCAGGAAAAAATCTGCCTCGTCAGTCATGTATTTAAAGATACGTGATTGCTTAAGCATGTATCACGTATGGTACATAACTGACTGAGTAGTAGTAGTAGTAGTAGTAGTAAGCTGCATGAATTACTTAGATGAAGCATTGTCATTATTATTAATTTTGATTAGTCTTTCTTTCATCTTCACTTACTTCTTTACACCTAGTAATACTAGTAGTAGTAGTAGTAGTGTTAAGTTGTGTGAATTTTTTAGATGAAGCATTGTCATTACTATTACTTTTTTACCAGCCTTTCTTTCATCCGATTTCTCTTGCCTCTACACCTAGTAATAGTAGTAGTGATGTTAAGTTGGGTAAATATCTTGGATGAAGCATTAAAATTATTATTAATGCTTTTACTGACCTTTCTTTCATCTTGCTTATTTACACCTAAACAATGTTATTTCTTAGAAATTCAGACGACTTTACTATTACCTCTACTAGTTCTATGTGTAAGAAAGCAATAAAAACAAGATAAAAATGAATACCACTAACATCTTTAGGAGTAAGATTTCAATAACTGCATCTTTAATTAAAAGAATAAATCTTTTTTACGAATAGAGAGTAGAAAAAAAGTGTATTTCTAAAAATTAAAAATATTTCTTAATTCAATTTTGTCATTCAAGCAAACAAAGCAATAACCATTTGAACATATGACTTTTCATTTATAAGCAACTCGACTAGTGATGCCAGTGTGACTTAAAATAAAAAAAACTAAGCAAAGAAAACAAAAAAGAAAAATGTAAAATTAAGCAAAGTTTTAGTAAATACATTATTATTATTTAAAAATTTTTTTTAATCATTTCACCCCAAGCAAGATGGTAAAGCCACTAGTACGCAGGGGGTTACAGGAAGTGAAAGTGAAAGAGAAGACTGAGAATAGGGAGGATTGAGGAAAGGATAAAAGATGAATGGTGTTCAAGAAAACAGAAGATGGCAATTGATGTTGCATTTAATTATTTCAACAGTAAAAGGGTGGTACCTAGATGCTAATCTAGTAGCATGCTTAAATTCATGCAGTTGGGGCACCAGGGAAAAAAGCTTGTCAGAGAAGTTGCCATGAAAATATCTACAGAAAAGACAGAGGGAAGCCACATCACATCAGTAAGAAAGTTTATGCTGTGTTCAAGAATTATACCCATTCCACTAGTTTAATTACATTGAAACATCTTTTTTCTATTTCATTTATTAGACTCAAGCTTAAGATATTTAAGTAACTATTAATTCTTGTTCAAAAATTAAGCAACACAAGTACAAAATTCTAAGTAGCTTATGAAAAACAAAAAACTGTTATATAAAATCATTAATTTTAATTTAACTGAAATGTTTGTTGTTTCATATCCAGATTTACCTTGAAGCAAATACTTCAAATCCAAATCTACCTTGAAGTAAATGTTTCAAATCCAGATTTACCTTAAAGGAAATGTTTCTGACTTGCCTCATCCCAGGATAGAACCATAAACCTTTCCAGCCCATTGAACATGAATAAAAATCAGGAACAAATATTGATAGACTGATTTTGGACTTTATGGAAATAGGCAAACAATAACTGAGCAGTATTAAAAATAAGAGTTAGACAATATCCCTAGACATGAGCAGTGAAATGAGAACAGTCAATCCCACAGATTAAATAAAGGGATCAGTTCAGAATTACCTGTAGATCAATATACACCTGAGGAAAGTCAAAGGGCACATGGCTGAAACATTGTGATAACAACCAGAAAGGTGAGGATGATAGTCCAAATATAAATAATGTAAATATAAATAATGTAAATATAAAACAGCTGATAAAATTTTTTTTATTCCTCTAAGTTGGCTATTATAAAGTTGGCATCTGAAGTTTGATTTGGTAATTAAACCTCTGACAGTCAATGAATTAAAGCCAAAATATTTTGAATTGTAAAAATAATCATTTTTTTTGCCTGCAAGGGAATATGAACAGATATTAAAAATATATTAGAAAGTGTAGCAAAACATACCAGTTGTAAGCAACGATTGTGCCATAAGCTTTATTAAATCTGAGTTCAATTGGATTCTCTGGGTTGTTGATATTGTAAAGAAGCAAATGACGCTGAGCTACAATAATGCTTACCTGCAAGAAGGAAAATATTTTGTTAACATAGACAGAGGCATTTACAGAACTTAAAAGTTAAACATTTTACCTTTTTTTTTTAAATATCATATACATTCAGGTGATCATGGCATGCCGAACATGCCTTTTCTTTAATATCTATGAGTTACGATGACTTCTTAGGAAAGAGAGAAGATGAGCATTACAGTTTGAATCATTCACCTTGTCTCAGAAATTCTAATAGAATGAAAGCCAAAAAATACAGCAGGTATGATAAAGACAAAGAAACTAGTCGATCAGAATCATTGTATAATAGTAGCAAGATGAGGATGGTCGGAGAGTAGAATGGCTGAAATATTATAATAAAGATAAGGGAAGTGTCCAAAAGATTCATTGTATAGTAGTAACAACATGAGGATGGTCGGAGAGTAGAATGGCTGAAATAATGTGATAATGACAACAAAGATAAGGAAACTGGTCCAAAATAATCATTGTATAATAGTCACAACATGAGGAAGGCAGGAGAGTAGAATGGCTGAAATAATGTGATAAAGACAACAAAGATAAGGAAACTGGACTAAAAGAATAATTGTATAATAGTAACAACATAAGGAAGGCAAGAGAGTAGAATGGCTGAAATAAGGTGATAAAGACAACAAAGATAAGGAAACTGGACTAAAAGAATCATTGTATAATAGTAACAACATGAGGAAGGCAGGAGAGTAGAATGGCTGAAATAATGTGATAAAGACAACAAAGATAAGGAAACTGGACTAAAAGAATCATTGTATAATAGTAACAACATAAGGAAGGCAAGAGAGTAGAATGGCTGAAATAAGGTGATAAAGACAACAAAGATAAGGAAACTGGACTAAAAGAATCATTGTATAATAGTAACAACATGAGGAAGGCAGGAGAGTAGAATGGCTGAAATAATGTGATAAAGACAACAAAGATAAGGAAACTGGACTAAAAGAATAATTGTATAATAGTAACAACATGAGGAAGGCAGGAGAGTAGAATGGCTGAAATAATGTGATAAAGACAACAAAGATAAGGAAACTGGTCCAAAAGAATCATTGTATAATAGTAACAACATGAGGAAGGCAGGAGAGTAGAATGGCTGAAATAATGTGATAAAGACAACAAAGATAAGGAAACTGGTCCAAAAGAATCATTGTATAATAGTAACAACATGAGGAAGGCAGGAGAGTAGAATGGCTGAAATAATGTGATAAAGACAACAAAGATAAGGAAACTGGTCCAAAAGAATCATTGTATAATAGTAACAACATAAGGAAGGCAGGAGAGTAGAATGGCTGAAATAATGTGATAAAGACAACAAAGATAAGGAAACTGGACTAAAAGAATAATTGTATAATAGTAACAACATGAGGAAGGCAGGAGAGTACAATGGCTGAAATAATGTGATAAAGACAACAAAGATAAGGGAAGTGGTCCAAAAGAATCATTGTATAATAGTAACAACATAAGGAAGGCAGGAGAGTAGAATGGCTGAAATAATGTGATAAAGACAACAAAGATAAGGAAACTGGTCCAAAAGAATAATTGTATAATAGTAACAACATGAGGAAGGCAGGAGAGTAGAATGGCTGAAAAAATGTGATAAAGACAACAAAGATAAGGAAACTGGACTAAAAGAATAATTGTATAATAGTAACAACATGAGGAAGGCAGGAGAGTAGAATGGCTGAAATAATGTGATAAAGACAACAAAGATAAGGGAAGTGGTCCAAAAGAATCATTATATAATAGTAACAACATAAGGAAGGCAGGAGAGTAGAATGGCTGAAATAATGTGATAAAGACAACAAAGATAAGGGAAGTGGTCCAAAAGAATCATTGTATAATAGTAACAACATAAGGAAGGCAGGAGAGTAGAATGGCTGAAATAATGTGATAAAGACAACAAAGATAAGGAAACTGGTCCAAAAGAATAATTGTATAATAGTAACAACATGAGGAAGGCAGGAGAGTAGAATGGCTGAAAAAATGTGATAAAGACAACAAAGATAAGGAAACTGGACTAAAAGAATAATTGTATAATAGTAACAACATGAGGAAGGCAGGAGAGTAGAATGGCTGAAATAATGTGATAAAGACAACAAAGATAAGGAAACTGGTCCAAAAGAATCATTGTATAATAGTAACAACATGAGGAAGGCAGGAGAGTAGAATGGCTGAAATAATGTGATAAAGACAACAAAGATAAGGAAACTGGTCCAAAAGAATCATTGTATAATAGTAACAACATGAGGAAGGCAGGAGAGTAGAATGGCTGAAATAATGTGATAAAGACAACAAAGATAAGGAAACTGGACTAAAAGAATCATTGTATAATAGTATGAGGAAAGCTGGAGAGTAGAATGACCAAAATATTGTAGACTATTCTTTTTTTTTAATTTCTCTGGCAATTTGTCAGATTGAAATTAATATTCCTAGTATCAGTTTAAACTGGTACCTTCATTTTTTTTTTAACTATAGTTATAAACTCTACTTTGGAAAGTGAAAATTTCACTTTAATGTGTTGGAAAATTTCCACTTTCATCTGAAATTGAAAAAATATGAACTTTAAGCAAAATGATGGCAATATATTGAAAAAAAGGTGTCATTTTAAACCAGAATATATTGATTATTTAATCTAGAATATACTGATATTGATTATTATATTGATCTATATTAAATTGATTATTTAAACTAGAATATATTGAAAAAGTATCGGTTTAAACAAGCAGCCCCATGCCCAACTGATTTTGAATTTAGAGATGTTGCAAACAAATGTTAGAGAGGCCAGTCTGTTTTGCTATTTAGTTGTTGTAGAGTAGGAGTCAGCATACTTTCTGGTCCTACTTACAAATATGGCAAGTAGCCAAATTAGACTAAGATTTGAGTAGTATTTGATTTACTCAAGATTTTCTGTTCCATGTATCAGTATTTAATAAACCTTTTCTTTGTTTTCTGTACCTAGTCTTCTGTTCCTCTAACTATGGCCTCACTAGTTCTTGGCTATGAACAAAGACAATATTACAAAATGAATCCATAGCTTAGAAGAGAAGAGAGGATATTGGTTAAAGTATAATTTGGGAAATAATTCAATAATTTTTTTCTATTAAATATTTAACATATATACGCAGTAACAGATAATTGATCCTGCATCCAATTTAGTTTAATCAAACCAATGGCTTATCCAGACATTATAAATGAGTATTGAAAAGTTCTCAGCCCAATCCACTTCTCAAAATTGAACCAAATATCAGAATTTTTTTAACCCCTTTTTAGGCCCTAAATTTTTAATCACTCTCTAAATTCAGTAAATAGATCACTGGCCTTAAAATTACTGGTTATCTCTAATAGAACACCTACTCTACAACTTACCATAATTTTCTCTCTATAACCAAATAACAGTTACAAGTAAATACAGTTAAGAGAGGTTTCTCATGGATGATGAACTCCACAGATTATAGCAAACAATAAGCAATATAATATGTCCTTATCTTTCTTGTTTTTAAGAAAATGTTTCAGCCACTGTGCTCTCCAACCTTCTTCAAGTGTTTGTCAATTCAAGTGACTTTCAGGAAATTTAAAACTGAACCTTTTATTTAATATAATTTATCTACAGTAATTATGAGTTCAATCCCTGGGTCAGACTTAGATCAATGGAAATGGGGCAAGAAATAAGTGAATAGTACTAAATAAAAACAAGATATCCTTAGACACTGGAATGAGAACAATCTACTCTTACAGATAAATAAAGTGTTCAGTTTGAAATTTTCTGGAAGTAAACAAGATCAACAGACATTTGAAGGATGGAGAGCATAATAGCTGAAAAATTGTGATAGCAACAGCAATGAGGACATTAGTCCAAATAAAAATAGTGTAAATAACATGTCAAATAAGTTTCACCATACTGTATTCTCTTTCTCACAGATGAAACATTTCAAGTCTCTCGCTGCTCTATCACTATTTCTATGGAAAGTGCTCAGATGAACTACATTTCTTAGTTTAACCAGTTCCAACGTTCACAGCTAAGACCTACCATGGTATGCACATAGTAGTGAACCACACTTATTCTTCTGTATTCCATTGGTGAGATGTAAGTTCTACTTGAGCAGCTTCTTTCCATGAACTGCTGCTTTGTGGAACCAACTTCCAAGAGGATGCTTCCCCGATCACTACAATCTTAACCTGGTCAAGTCTAGGGTCAACTATCTTCCCCACCTATCCACATAAACTGTGCCTCTTACTCTGTAACCCTCACCCTGCTTTGTGGAACCGACTCCCAAGAGGATGCTTTCCCATTCACTACAATCCTAACCCGTTCAAGTCTAGGGTTAACCATTATCTTCCCTACATATCTGCATATACTGTGCCTCATACTCTGTAACCCTCTACTTGCTTTGTGGAACCGACTCCCAAAAGATGCTTTCTTGATCACTCAATCTTAACCTGTTCAAGTCTATAGTCAACTGTTATTTTCCCCATTTATCTTGATAAACTGTGCCTCTTACTCTTTAACCTGGTCAATAGGTGGTTGTCACTACCCGGCTGGATCCTTTGGTCAGGGTACCAAATGGGATGGTTGGTTGATTCTAACGGCTTCACACCAGATGCAACCGGTTTGACACCAGCTTCGTCATTCTCAGCTTACTTCCAATGACTGGTTACCAAAGTAACTACTTCAATCTCAAGTCTAACCTACCCACATTGTGATTTGATCTTAAGTAGATGAGATCAATCAGGCATCAGGTGGTAGTGCAAGATGAGTCTAAACTGGAGGTGATGTCTCACAAGCACAAAAAAGAAATAAATAAAAACCAGAAAAAGGTTTGGGTATGTTGAAAGAAAGCAAATCAACTTTTATCAGTCTATTCTATACAGGAATATGTGTTTTTCCCAACCTGTTTTTTTCTGAGAGTGACAATATTATGCTTCTAGGTAAGTTCTAGTCTTCTAAGTCAACTAGTTTAATTTTTATTTGCTGGCTTAGCTTCGTTCGTCAGTATAACTTGCTGTTTTGTAGAAAGTCAAGGTCGGAGACCAGAATCATGGAATCTTTCGGCCAGCTTCTGCAAGGCAACTCTCTGGTTCCTGCTAGTGGACTGAAAAAACTGGCAAACTGCCCAAGAGTGCTCACTTATATGGACTTCAACCAAAAACCAGTGCTGGGTTAGATGCAGCCTAGGGTTTTCAGTAATTCCCCGATTCCTACAAGGATCCCTTTGTTGTCAGGCTAGGAAAATTAATTACTTCCCATTTTTGGGGGGTATACTTGTCCTACCAGCACTTTGGGTTTGACTCTTAGTTGCTGTCACAAAACATGACCTGGTCAATAGGCGGTTGTCACTACCTGGTGGGATCCTTTGGTCAGGGTATCAAATAGGATGGTTGGTCGATTCTAAAAACCAGAAAATGGTTTGGGTATGTTGAAAGAAAGCAAATCAACTTTTATTGGTCTGTTCTATACAGGAGTATGTTTTTCCCAACCCATTTTTTCCCAGAGTGACAATATTATGCTTCTAGGTAAGTTTCTGGTCTTCTAAATCAACTAGTTATTTTTTACGTGCTGACTTAGCTTTGTTCGTCAGTATAACTTTTTATTTTTATAATTAATACTGGAGTTTGATTTTTATAATAATTAATACTGGATTTTTATAGAGTGGGGCAAGCAACCTGATGCACAACTGGTTTTGAACTCAGAGATGTTTCTAAACAACATTACAGAAGCCAGTTTAACTTGTTATTTAACCCGTGGCTAGGGGGAGAAAAGATGGATTCATACCTTTCCCACAGTGAAAATGAATATAATGAATTTGGCTGGAATTTGAACTCAGCACACCAATTTCTACTTTCCACTTTCTAATAAATTCTACATTACACACACAGTTTAGTAAAAGTTTCTACTTATTAAAAATTTTGCTGATTGGTCCAACTGCAAGTAACATGAATAAGATATGCTGGGTTCAACCAATATCCTTTCTAACAATACCACGAAATATGTCTTACTGTATCTTCAGTTGTTGAAGATCTTTCATCAGTCTTCATCTCAGAGAACTGAACACCACTTGGCTCCCCAGCCAGCTGAGATTGCCGGATGGTATCACCTTCAATATTGCTAATACTCAGGTACCGATCTTCGCTAACCAATGCCAGTAGATTTTCTGAATTCCATGCACCACTTGTTATCTTTTTTGAGTGTTTCCCAAGAATTGGTATCTTCCTGAAATGTAAATCATTATATAAAATAAATGTTTGCATTGTAGGGCAGTTATAATTCTTGAGTAAATAATCATGAACAACCTAACATTTATATATACAAAAATACTTGTAAAAATGAAAAACACAAAGATGTGGAAGCAACAAAACAAGTATTACTTATTATCTGGTTGTTGTGGTGTTGGAGACATGAGAGACAGTAATATTGAGTAAAATTGTCAATTTGGGGGCAAATGTAGATCAAATATGGATTGGAATCCAACAGAATGATAAGATAAAGAATAAGTAAAGTGCATACAGTCTTTCTTGTATGTGTTTTATAGATGTGTATAAGTGTCCAGATAATTTAGTTGGAAAAATAGAAGACGTATCTAAGGTTTTCTTACCTTGAATTTTTGTTAAGTTTGAAGTGATAAATGTTACTATTATGACCTGAAAAAGGAAAAGGAGCCAAAATTTTTGTTGATGCATGTGTTGACGACCTGTCTGTGTTGACAGCTTGTCTGATACTGAGAATGTCACATGTTTGTGTGCGTAGAGGAGAAAAGTGGGGTTGATAATTATTTTATTTTAATTATTTTTGACACTATAATTAATTTTTATTTATTTTTTATGGACACTGAAACATTGGGTTTTTCTTTTTTTAATGTATATACTTAAAATGTTTTGGAGGCTATGACAAAAAGTATTCAGATATTTGGCTTCCTTTTTTTCTTAAATGATACAGAACCATAAGTTTTTAATGGTTATATTTAGAATACATTCCAGAGATCCATGTTTGGACATTTTTGTTAAGCAATAAGGAACTGTCATTTTTTTAATGGATATAATCAAAATGCATGATATAGATATGCCATGGGAGAAGTAATGTTCAAATCAGGTAGATGGAACTTATTAGCTTTGGTGGTCAATCCATCTAAGAGAAGGAAAACTGAATGGAAAGTTTATATGACGAATCACACTGTAGAAGTAATTTCTAATTTGCTGATTTACATTTAATTTTTTTGGCATAATTCAATCAATTAATTAACATTCCTTTCTTCTATACAATTTGCTGATTTACGTTTCTTTTAAGCTAAATTAATATTTCATTCCTTCTCCTAATTATATTTATTAATTAACATATATTCTCTTCCTTCAAATTTGCAGATTTACATTGCCTTCCTTCTATCCAAGATGTTGATTTACATTTCCCATCTTTGGTTTAATTTGCTGATTTACTTTTTTTTTCTTTCAACCAATGCATTGTGCCAATTTACTTCTCATCAATTCATTTTGCTGATTTATATTTAATTTTTTCATTGACTACATATACATGGTCATGCCAGTTTTTCTTTTCAGGTTACAGAATATATCTGTGTGTGTACTATGGATGTCCACATAGAAGGGGAAGATATGGTTTTATCTTGATCTCAAGTGCTTCTGTTTGATGGACCAGCAGATAGTTCCTTTTGGGGTTCAGACTTTTAAGCAGCATCCACTTTGACCAAATGGTAACACAGAAGTAAATGGATGGATGAGGGATTTTTGGTGATCAAATGGCAACCAAAACCAGAAACAGGATATAACCAGGTGTTGGTCTATATTAACTGTCATGGATCAAGGAGAGTTCTGGTCTGCTCTTGATAGGAGACAGACATGTTTGTCAAGTGGTTCTGAAGCCTCTCTTTCATATTGCCAGCCATTGTGTCTGGATGAGTAGATAGGTAAGGAGTTGGTCAGGAGAAAAGGTGACATAGCAGTTGTCACAAGTATCACTTACCTGGATGAGCCCTGTATAAAATATCTACATATAATATGGAAAACAGGGTTCGTGTTCTTATTTCTCAATGTGGCATGTCTTTCATCATGTTACCTTGTGAACATGCATTGTACCTTTCCCCAGCTTTCGCTGAACACCAACAAGATCAAAGATTTTATTTTTTTAATTTTTTTTTTAATCAGTATCACTCTATGCAAGGCAGTAAAGCCACTGAGATAAGGGGTTAAAGGATGTGAAAGAATTAGGAACAGAATCATTAATAATGAGTGGGAAAAGAAAAGAGTAAATGCAACATGGGGCAATCACTGGCTAGTCAGTGGAAAGCTTGGCTGAGGTTCGTGTTGTATGCTTACATGTGATCATGCCACATTGAAAAATATATTTCCATCCCTTTCCTGGAATTTCTAGAACTTTCTCAATTTCTCAGAAATTTTTTTCTCAAATCATCTTACCTTGATGTTTGATAGTTATAAATCAGTAGGTTGCCTTTTAAGGTCCCAATGGCCAACAAATGATCCTTTTTGGACCAAGCCAAAAATGTCATTGGGTCCCTGAAAAAGATTAACAAAGAATTGAAGATATTCGTTACACTTGACTTTATTTGAATGATCTTAAAAGCAAACTTATGCAAAACATTTTATTTAAATTTAAAAACATTTATTTTGGATTATGACCTGATTTTTCCTTCTAACAGAAAATGATAGAATTGATTTTACTTGATTTTCTATCTTGTATTCAATATTCAGTTATATGCCATGCATCATACATGCTTAGGCGATCATGTATCTTTTGATACATGACTGATGAGGCAGATTTTTTCCCGCAGTAGTTTGCCATTTCTTTCTGCAGTATACCAGTCGTCAACCAAGGCTATAGAATCCAGTCTGTCCTGCTATTTTACCTATAGCTGGGAGAAGAAGAAGAGGATTCATATCTTTCCCAAGGGTATTAGCATGTAAGTGAATGGAATTTGACTGGAATTTGAACTCGGCTCTCTGATTCCTCAATCTGGGGCACTATCCATTACTCCACTGTGCCTCCTCGGATTCTATAGCTTTGGTTAGCAAATGGTCTACCATAGAAAGAAATGGCAACCTATTGTGAGAAAAAAATCTGCCTCGTCAGTCAAAAAGATACATGATCGCCTAAGTGTGTATCATGCATGGCATATAACTGACTGATTTAATATTCAGAGATAAATGTTCTCTCTTATGTAATCCTGGAAGAACAGATAGCTTCGATAACAACAAAGAGTGCATTCTAAAAGAAAAATCAATGTAGAAAAGTTTTTGTCTGATATAATTTTCAAAACAAACCTTATCCCACTTTCTATGACTTCTGCTTCACCAAAGTGACATTTCCATAAATAAATGAAGTTTGATTTCTCAGAAATTACTGCCAGGACATCACCATCATAATCCCAATCAAGGCCTGCACAGCAGCTGAAAAAACAAAAAGGTTTTTTTTTTAAAAAAAAAAAATAAAGTAGTAAGAGCATCTGTTTGCCTTGCAAGATAATGATAGTGTCGCGTTTGGTCAAGGACCTTGATGATGAAACTGGAGTGACCTCTCCAGTGCAGTCCTGGACAACGACATATAGAGAGTATAAACTGTGCAGACCACATGGCAGCCCTCTTAGCCCAAATTGACAAGAGCCAAAGGAATACATTTCAGGCTAGCTCCGCTGTAGGAATTACTGGAAGTTTGTCAGTGTTGACAGTTAACTGCCTTCATTTTCAAAAATAAATCATTCATAAGAATCAAGAAAAGAAAATCAAGTCATAGATTAACCCATTAATAATTATAATCCCATTTTTGGGAACAGTGGGCATTAATGGGTCATTGGTAGAAACCTATAATTAACACCAGATTTTTATTTTTTTAATTTAATTATTTTATTTTAAATTTCATGACTAATACCAGATGATTTTTTTTTTGTAGAAACATAAAATTAATACCAGATATTTTTAGAAAACTATAATAATGGATTTTTATCAATTAATATTGGATGTACTGCTGCCTCCTGATATGCATGCGCATGCATACCTCACACAGCCAGATAAACACACCTCACACAGCCAGATAAATTTTGCTTTTGGCCCTTATTACACACAAAAATATTTTTATATATATATATATATATAATAAAATATAATATAAAAGGCTCAAACACTAATATTCTATGGTTATAATTCAGTACATTGGAATTGTGATCACGATCCAATTCATCAGACCTACAAATTCAAAAAGAAAAGGGAAAATATAATTCCGAGTTTAAGAAACAAATTTCAGTGAAAGTGGAAGTGAGAAACAAGGGTGAGAAGGAAATGTATGAAAGCTCTAGAGAGAGGTGTAAGAGAAGAAGAAAAACAGGAAAGGGCCTAAGGCAAGGGTGAGGAATAAAATACACACACACACATATATATATATATATATATATATATATATATATATATATATATATATATATATATATATATAGATGTGTGTGAAAAGTGTGTGTATATAAATATAAATAAATATATATGTATAATTATTTATATATTATATACGCGGTACTTATTAGAAAGCGCTCAATATCAGAGATAGAGCTAACATATATGGTTGACCCAGGGTCACAAGCTCACATCTATCCAACCATATATATATATATATATATATATATATATATATGTTTTTTTTTTATTTTTAACTGAATGTCTAGATTTTTTTATATGTTCCTAGAGTGATGGAGAGGTTTTATTATTGTAGAAGTCCTGATTTTTCCTTTTTATTTTGATTTTTGCCATTCTTCCCCTCTATTTTTTTTTCTTCTCTTACATTTTAATAATAAATTGTTTTTTAGTTGTAGTTTCTTGTTGTCTTTCTAGGCTGTTTGTCACTTTGTGAATTTTGTTAATATTCTACTGAGGTTGTCAATGATTCTTCTGATAAGGTATTAATTGAAAAAGTTACCTTAAAGAAAAAAATGTGTTTTTTTGGTTCAAATCTTATTACTATATAAAACTCTGTGAACTTTGTATCTTGTGTTTTTGACAAAAGTCATATATAGAGAGTGGGGAAAAGAAAGATATAAACAGGTCATATATAGAGAATTGGGAAAAGAAAGATTTAAATTTATTATTGTGTAAGAAGTGGGGGATGGAGCCGATTTTCTTACAAAAAGTGTATAAAAACACACAAAATATGGCCACAAACAGGGTATACACAGCTGTCATCAAGGGCCATGCCAATCTCACTTGCGAACTTCATGATCTCATGATAAAAGCGACAGTGCTGACAAACTTTAAAGAGACCACTTCAGACTGTGGCAACACTGTCCACAGTAAGGAACAAATTCTATCTCTTGCATCCTCTTTACTATGAAACATGCACACACGTGCTGATTTTTTCCCCACAAACACACATATAGCAACATTTCATTGTTTCTCACATACGTACACAAAGAGAATTTATATTTTATTTCAGAATTTTATTAACCCAAACAAAAAGATATTACTTTCCAATCAATGACCAATTGCTTGTATTCTTGTCATTATATTAATTTCCATTTGCTGAAACTATGTTGTCTTTTTTACTGAATTTTATTCTTTCAATGAATATCATTTTATTATTCTAAAGGGCTAAATTACGCACAGCCCTGCAACAATATCTTATATTATTGTATTGAATCCCAATGCTCTGAATTTTGACATTCCAATTTCTTATTGTTCAACTGTTTTTAAACAGACGATTTTTTAATGTTGAAAGCAACTTCAATAACTGCAAATAAATGTATTTTTAAAATATCTCTACTTTCACAAACTCTTCATGAAACTAAAAGTAAACAGCAAAAACAACACGGTTGACCCAATAGGTCACAGGTGGAATAGTATATATATATATATATATATATATATATATAAATAAGTTAATGGTCAGAGTTGCATTTGACCAGGAAACAGTAGTATCAAAAAGTGCTCAATACACATAAAAAAATAAAAATTTAACAAGTAGAGCTTTTAAGTATAAAAAATTAGGTGATCAACTGATTCCACTACCTTAGTCTGAAACTTTCGGTATCTGCAGGCGATTTCAGTCAACTGATTTCCTCATGCATTATTTTTTTTTTATTTAATCAACGCTATATTATTTAGAATAGGTAATCTTATAACAATCATAGTAATATCTGCAACTTTTGTCAACAAATTAGCTATAATAATATAATAACATTTCTAAACCAAAAAAAACCTTTTCAATGAGAGATTGGAAATTATGACCTGTTCCTTTTGAGTTCATATGAAGCAGTATAAAAAAAAGTATGTATATTTCATTTACATTTCCAATACCCTTGTGTTTCTCCTCCTCCCCCTCCTACTACACCAAACGTTGTGCACTTATTTATTTATTTTTAAATAAGCATTAATTAAATAAAAAATATTTTAACCCTAGAACACTAACCATGGCTATATAGTACCCAGCGCAAATTTTCCTATTTTTAATTACAACTTTCAGTACCTGATTTTCTTACCTAAATAATGTTTTTCTGTTCCTATTAATGTTAACTCAAAGTAAAAAGTTTGAAGTGCCTGCATGTAAAATATTTCAAATAAAGATTTATATTTAATTTTTTTGGGGGGTATTTTCAAAATTGGGTATGATATACCCATGGTTAGTAGTGGGGTAACTTTAATTGATTATTAGTGTTCTAGGGTTAAAAAAAAAAACTAAAGCATTAGGAAATCAATTGACCGAAATCACCTGAAGATAACAAAAGATTGAAACCAAAGTAGTGGAATTGACTGATCCCCTAATTTATATATGCGTATATTTCGGCAGCATGTTTTCATTGAGAGATGTTTTGTTGAATAATTTAGACATAAAAATTCTTGAAGCTATTTATATTAAAAAGTTGAAGTTTAAAAAGTTAAAAAGTAAACCTTAATAAAATTAATTATGAATACTCCACAAATGTTTTAAAATATGTACAATAGATAGTTTGAAATGACATGATACTAATAGTTTCTTTTTTTTCTTATTACTTTTAATACTCATTTTGTAAGAACTCTCCACACCATACCTTAAACAGTGTTAATGGTCACACTCTGACTCAGTGCTCCTCATTCCACATATCAGAAATTTAATTTTTATATGACCACAACAATTTTTGTCTTTCACAATAATTAACACTACAATATTTATCATGTAATAAACAATACTCTGATGATGACATTGTGCTATATTGAAAGTACTTGGAAATAAATGAAATATGTATCAACACAGTGATTTTCTCTTGTCCTTCAATAATGACAACTTAAAGTTTATCTGTGAATATGAAAGGATCCTACTGAAAATAAGTAGACAAAACATGTCTAAATTATTCAATGAAACATCTCTCTCTCTCTCTCTCTATATATATATATATATATATATATATATATATATATATATATATATATATATATATCGGAATGACTAACAAAAAATCTATCATTAGTCTGAAGAAATTTCTTGATGGGACAGAACATATAACTATAGGGTTTTCCATTTTATCATTCAATTCTGCTTTATAGTGAAATATATTTATATTTTGCAAAATAGTTTGATAAATTTTCATTTAGACCTCATTATCAAAGTGTATGCAGACATTATGGTCACTCTGTATATAGAAGGTTAATTTGTGAAGTAGTTTTAGCTTAATAAATTTGAACATTTTGTTGACTGGGCCAAGTGAAAGTCAAGCAAAGGGGCATCTAAAATGGCAAAGATGGTGAAGGCCAACTCTATGTAGGAAAAATTGTCAAGATCAACTTGTATTTTAATCAGCTTCTTCAGTAAGTTTCTACCTAAATCTGACCTTTCCAAAGATAATATTATTATTGACCTCCCAGTGAGACTTTTTCTTGTTGTTCTGTTGACAGACTTTGTAAACATTGGATGCTGTAAAATAAATTATATCTCCAACTCCCAGTCCAAAGTCACCTCCAACTACCAGATGTCAAAACAGTGAACACTATATAAACATTGTGGATATGTGGCCAAGTGGTTAGAATGTTCACTTTCCAATCACGAGTTCAAGGTTCAAAATTACCATGATTGATTTGTCAGGAAGGTGCCTTCTTGATATTATTGGTCTGGGGAAGCGATCCCAACATGCGGCACTTTTGGAAAGTGCCTGAGAACCAAAACATGGGTTGACCTTGTCAGTGAAATTTGGTAGACAAAACTGTACAGAATCTATTGATGGTTGTGCTAGCACAAAGTCACAAGTCATCGTGACCGATAGTAGCCTTGTTAAAACTGCTCATCATGACAGATTATGTGCTCTCTCCCCAAAACTGTAACTCAGATCCACTCAGCATAGTTGCAGTATACACTACAGGTGGGCTCTGTGGGTGTTGCACACATGTGCCTGAGTAGGTGTCTGCAACAGGGATTGGATAGACATTATAACAGATGGGTGTGCTCAGAAAATGAGAGTAGCCAGCTATTATGTAAATGCTTACAAATTGCTACTTCAGCAAATAGGGAATCATATTCAGAGCACTGACTAAACTGTTCCATTTTGGTTTCTATAAACAATTCGATTGAATAAGAATTCTATTGAGTTTTACTGTGTTTGTTTCATCCAAAAATGCCATTAATCAAGTCTGTAGTTATCAGGGGATATATAACTAGTTGCTGTATTTCCAATTACTTGATACTTGCATATATAGACATTAATTTTTCTTTTCTTTTTTTAATCATTTTAGCCCAAACAAGACAATAAAGCAGCTAACACGCAAGGGGATACTAAGTGTGAGAGAATATGATGAAAAAAAAAAAAACACTATTAAGGAAAGAGAACAATAAAAGAACAGAAATTAAGAAGACAGAAAACAACAAATGATGTTGCATTTAAATTTTTGAAGATGAAAGTTGACTAGGAAGCAAGAAGAGAGAATTCCACAAGCAAGAAGTGCAATAGAAGAAACTATTAGCATAGAACTTACAGTTACAACTATAGCCATTTCAACTATAAAATGATGAGAGCTTGATGCCAATCTAGTAGTGTGTTTAAATTCATAAAATCTAGGTACTATATAGCAAAATTCATCGGAACAATTGGCATGAAAATATTTAAAGAAAACAGATAGGGAAGCTAAGTTACAGTCGTGGGAAAGTGACTGAAGGTAAGATGTAAGGTCAAGACCAATAATATTGCAGATTCTTCTTTGGATTTTATCAAGAATCTCTAAATATATAGCAGGAGCACCAGACCATACGTGGCAGCAATATTCAAAGCATGGATGAATGGCAGACTTATGAATATGTAAGATAATTTATCTTGCCAGAATCTATCTAGTTCAACAATTAACCCTTAAGAATTAAACATGGAATATTGGAATTGAAGGAAGAAATGTTTTGAATCATTTCACCCCAAGCAAGGCAATAAAGTTAATAAGACAGTATGGTTATAAGCCATTTCAACTGTAAAATGATGTGACCTTGGTACCAATCTAGTACTGTGCTTAAATTCATAAAGTTTTGATACCATAGAAGAAAGTTCATCAGAAGAATTAACATGGAGGTATTTAAAGAAAAGGGATAGGGGAGATACATTACAGCAGTGGGAAAGTGACTGAAGCTGAGATGCTAGGTCAGGATCAGTAATATTGCAAATTCTTTTTTGGATTTTATAAAAAAATTCTAAATATATAGCAAAAACACCAGACTAAAGGTAGCAGCAATATTTGAAACAAGGACAAATGGCAGACTTATAAATTTGTAAGATAGGTTCTAAAAGAAGATGCATGAGGATATTTTTCTCCAATTCTAATAAAGTATTTCTTTAAATGCTAGAATTTAGACATGTCTCATCTCAGAACATTTAGCAAAACTTTTTTTTAACAGTGATATAAAGATTGTCTGTTAACAATAGCTCACCCCAGGCAAAGCAATAAAGCCACTAAAATGCAATGGGGTCACTGAGTGTGAGAGAATAAGAAAAACACTATTAAAGAGAGAAAACAATAAAAGAACAGGAATTAAGATAGAAGATACCAAATTTAACAGGGAGGTAAAGATTGACTATTTGAGAGCTTCAGGTGAAAGGTAATATCGCAGGTTCTCTTTTAACAATAATCACCTTTACATACTTAACGTAAAGCACAGAATTTGGTGATATGTAAGATATGATTAGTGAGATACTATTAAAGTAAAAGATAGATATTTTAATTCTCATGGTATTTCATTTGCTAATGAAATGGATCAAAGCAAATAGTCAATGATAAAGATTTGACAGATAAAGTAACTTATGACAATGTCATTAATTTACAGAGACAAAAGAGTAAAACAAACTCCACAGAGGGCATCATGATTATGTATTGGGCATTTTTTTTCTTGTTCACATTGGTTTTAGTTCAGCATTTCTTTGCCTGCTAGAAATAGGTGAAACTGGTTGATTGATTGATCTGTTTTTATGGTCTATCAACCCTTTGTAGGTCATCTAAAGTCAGAAAATATTTTTATATTGTGAGAATTTTTTGGAGATAATAATGATTTACTAATACAAGTCCTACTATTTAACTCATAGCTGGAGGCTGAAGAGGTGGATTTGTACCTTTCCCAAAGTAAATCAATATAACGAACCTGACTGGAATTGGAGTTTGGCTCTCCAACTTCAAATTCCACCCACACATCCAAGCATCCAGCACTTAGTATTCCCAAGTGAGTGGTCACCCATGCCACTGAGGTAAAGGCTATATATATATATATATATATATATATATATATATATATATATATATATACACACACACACACATATATATATATATGGTAACAGAGAGAGGCTCATTGAGCCATAAAGATAATCAAGATTTTGGAGTTCAAGAAGCAGTTCTGCAAAAGAAATAAAAGTTATCTGGTCATGTTACATAATACTTAGGAATCTAATAAAAGGGGGAAATCTTAATAATTGGGAGGTCAGAATCTTTCTTAATAAAGTGGAGAGATAATTATTATAAAGGGTCAAAAAGTGTGAAATTAACAGTGTGGTCTGAAGTTCAAGAAGGTCCTAAAAAAAAAACATAAATAAATATTCCCCCATCAATTTTATTATGCCTCTAAGAATGTCTTATTCTATATCTGTGGTTAAAGATAAAGCAAAATATTATTTCTCATTAGCTGATGAGATTACTTATATACACTTAAATATATATCAGTAATAATCATGCATCCTATGTCAAATATGGTACTTTTCTAAGTTTTAAGAGATGCGACTTCTACTTAAGATATCTTTTTATAGCTTATACTCAAAGACAATATATTCCAATATTTTTCTCCCCTATTCTGTTTTGTCAGACTTTTGCTTAACTTTCAAGTGGTTGACAGGATATTTCATTTCATCCATATCACATCAAACATTGACATGTTCTGCAACTACACTGTCCCAAAAAATACTGCAATTTTACTGTATAGATAGCAATCTGTAATTTTAAATTTTTAAGACATTTTTATGTTTATACATTCTTTTTATATAATATATTATATAAAAATAATTGTCGGACTTTGTCCATTTCATAATATATATATATATATATATATATTTGTTTTAAAGGGATGCTATAATTATGAGTAAAGTGCTCCTTCTCAGAGAGAGAGAGAGAGGGTGGGAGGGAGGCACATGTAAAAATAAAAGTGGACACTGAGGTCAACAGCAGCTGTCTGTTTCCTGATTCAATGTAATCTTCAGTTTAGAGAACAGATATTACACTTGGTATTTACTTGTCCTCCCACAAGGCCAGTTTAAAGTGGGGAGCTCAAGTGAGTGCACCTAGGCCAAATCCAAAAAAATGCTCAGTCCCCGTAAGCAATGTTGTGCTGGTGTTGATAACCCACTGACCCTCCCATTTTGGTACAATGTGGGAGGTGCTGCTAAAGGATTGGAATCCCACAATGATTTTTTTGTGTTCTATTCAAAGACAGAAACACAATCGAGAGATACAATGTCATTTGTCTGCCCGAAGGCAGATACTACATTTTGATCCCAGCTTGATGACAACAGAGTGAAGAAAATCAAAACACTAGTAACATTGGCTGCATGATCAATGAATACCAAATATTTATTTATAAGGAAATGGCTAATATTATCATTACCATTAGAGATGAGGAGAACAGATACTACACTTTGATCCCAGCTTCATGGCAAGAGAGTGAAGAAAAGCATAAGTCAAGTAACACTGGCGGCTTAAATCAATGAATGCCAAGTGTTTCCTTATAAAGAAATGTCTGATATTTCCATTACAATTACTTATTAGCTCCAATTCTTTGTGGTATATATGAAAGGGTCTAGTAATAAATATTTGTTGAAGTCATCCTTGGCATAAAGCTACATTAATAATGGAATAAAATCAGAATGTTTTGTGAGACTACCATGCTGACCATCACTCTCAAGAGATTAATGATGCTGCAATATTGTAGGCATTGGAGTTGCTTTGAAAACATGCTCATCTTGCAAGTCTATAGCTTTTTTATTGAATTAACCAGCAAGTGTTGTCCATTAGAAATATCTGCAGCTATTCAATTAATAAAAGCTTGTATTTCTAATGCATTGCCAACATGATAGATAGGAATAGACTGAGATAGACAGATAGATAGGAAGAGACTGAGATAGATAGATAGATAGATAGGAATAGACTGAGATAGATAGATAGGAATAGATTGAGATAAATAGATAGGAACAGACTGAGATAAATAGATAGGAACAGACTGAGATAAATAGATAGGAACAGACTGAGATAGATAGATAGGAATAGACTGAGATAGATAGATAGATAGATAGATAAATAGGAAAAGACTGAGATAGATAAATAGGAAAAGACTGAGATAGATAGATAGATAAATAGGAAAAGACTGAGATAGATAGATAAATAGGAAAAGACTGATATAGATAGATAGGAAAAGACTGAGATAGGTAGATAAATAGGAAAAGACTGAGATAGATAGATAGATAGATAAATAGGAAAAGACTGAGATAGATAGGAAAAGACTGAGATAGATATATAGATAGATGAATAGGAAAAGACTGAGATAGATAGATAGATAAATAGGAAAAGACTGAGATAGATAGATAGATAAATAGGAAAAGACTGAGATAGATAAATAGGAAAAGACTGAGATAGATAAATAGGAAAAGACTGAGATAGATAAATAGGAAAGGACTGAGATAGATAAATAGGAAAGGACTGAGATAGGTAGATAAATAGGAAAAGACTGAGATAGATAGATAGATAAATAGGAAAAGACTGAGATAGATAGATAGATAAATAGGAAAAGACTGAGATAGATAGATAGATAGATAAATAGGAAAAGACTGAGATAGATAGATAGATAAATAGGAAAAGACTGAGATAGATAGATAGATAGATAAATAGGAAAAGACTGAGATAGATAGATAGATAAATAGGAAAAGACTGAGATAGATAGATAGATAAATAGGAAAAAACTGAGATAGATAGATAGATAAATAGGAAAAGACTGAGATAGATAGATAGATAAATAGGAAAAGACTGAGATAGATAGATAGATAAATAGGAAAAGACTGAGATAGATAGATAGATAGATAAATAGGAAAAGACTGAGATAGATAGGAAAAGACTGAGATAGATAGATAAATAGGAAAAGACTGAGATAGATAGATAGATAAATAGGAAAAGACTGAGATAGATAGGAAAAGACTGAGATAGATAGATAGATAGATAGGAAAAGACTGAGATAGATAAATAGGAAAAGACTGAGATAGATATATAAATAGGAAAAGACTGAGATAGATAGATAGATAAATAGGAAAAGACTGAGATAGATAGGAAAAGACTGAGATAGATAGATAGATAGATAGATAGATAGGAAAAGACTGAGATAGATAGATAAATAGGAAAAGACTGAGATAGATAGATAAATAGGAAAAGACTGAGATAGATAGATAAATAGGAAAAGACTGAGATAGATAGATAGATAGGAAAAGATTGAGATAGATAAGTAAAGACTGAGAAAGATAGGAAAAGACTGAGAAAGATACATAGGAAAAGACTGAGAAAGATACATAGGAAAAGACTGAGAAAGATACATAGGAAAAGACTGAGAAAGATACATAGGAAAAGACTGAGAAAGATACATAGGAAAAGACTGAGAAAGATGAGAAAAGACAGGTAGATAGATAGGAATAGACTGAGGTAAATTGATAGATAAGAAAATAAGATAAATAGATAAGATATATAGGAAAAGACTGAGATAAATAAACAGATAGGAAATGACTGGGATAGATAGACAGATAGGAATAGACTACCATAGATAGATAGGAATAGAGTGAAATAAATAGAATAGATTGTTAAGACTGAGATAGATGTTTAGATAAATAGAGACTGATAGATGTTTAATGTGCTGTCAAGAGATTGAATAAAATGTCTTTTGTTGAAAGTTCTTTTACTATCTTGAGAAGATGATGCATCAACACTTAAAGGAATGGATATCATCTGGACAATCAGTGAGAAATGCTATCATGAAAGGGTACCAGCAAGTTCTCAGCCAAAATGGGATTAAAAAAGAAAAATTCTGAAGTTTGGTCATTTGGTTAGATTTTTTGAAGTCGGTTGGGCTGAGAACTTTTAGCACCTCTCACCATCATAAACTCTGTGGATTTAATATCATGGACACTTGTTTATTTTACTCCCATGAAGAAGGCAAGGCAGACAGATATATTCCTTCCTGATTGTACTGGCAATGAAAATGAATTTTCTAAAAATCACTCACCCAGGCAAGAGAATGGTATCTTTCAGTAGACCATGACGATCAAATATTCTCACAATATTATCGGCACTGAAAATAGAAGAAAATAAATTGTGCTTTATTTTTCAAGAATATTCTTGAAATTTGGGTAGCGTAGCAATAGATGATGGAAAGTGTGACACAAAGATGCATTGGAATAGCAAAAGAAACTAAGCAAAGTATTAAGACATAGGAAAAATTTGTTAGAAACAAAGAAAAGAGTACTGAACTGCTATGTAATATCAGTCCTCCTGTAATTGTGCAATACCCTTCCCGGTTGTCCATGACTTACAATACTGCAGCTGGTCATTGAAGTGACCACTTCAATCCCAAGCTAACCCTATCCCATGATGTGATTTAAGTTTGGTCATAAGGCAGCTAATATCAAATCATTGCAGGTATCTTCATGTTGGGCTGGTCCAAGCAGGGCAACATACAGGAAAAAAATAATACTCGAATAAATTGAACAAAAGTAAATACTGTTTTTATATCAGTCCTCCGTACAATAACTGTTTTATATCAGAGTTCACATGCAATTATCAGCACAACCTGCATCTAAATTGGAAGTAATATTATTGTTGACCTGATAAAATCTGGTTTGCTGATGTTGGTAAAGTCTGGCACTAGGCTGAAATCAGAGGCTTTCATTGAAGCCAGATAATCATGTGGGCTTCTCTCCTGCCTCTGGTCTCATCTCCATCTCTTCTGCCTCTCTTCTCTCTTATACTGACTTTGCTTCATGCGTTCATATTTATGGACATTCACCCAAACTAGTATTGGCTGGGGGGGGGATGTTACGCTCCGGTTTACATCATAACTTTGGGGAATTCCCTTCTCTCCACCCTCTCATATATATCTGCTCAGTGAGTGTGGGTGGCTTATCCACCCCCATCTGGTATTTCAGTTCAACTTTCGACCAGGAAAACCCTCTTAACTGAGTGTGCCTTACTGTTAGGCTACAGAAGACCCTACAGAAAGACAAGGATCAATTAACTTATTTTAGAATATATTATTTATTTAATAGAAACACAGATTAATTTTTTTAACTACTGAACTCAAATTTTAATCAGTTCAAAAATGGTTTTCATGAATCAATTAAACAAAGTTTCTTCAAGATCTGTCAAACTATTCTTGACTTATCTGATACATTCAATAGATTTTTAAAAATCTTTTTACCCCAAGCAAGACAATAATTCTCCTAAAATGCAAGGGGCTACTGAAAGTGAAAGAAAATAAGATGTTAGTAAATAGAATGGACTATAAAAGAACAGAATTCAGGAAGACAGAAAATGGTGATTAGCGTTGCAATTAAATTTCTAGCTATTTCAACAGTAAAACAGTGAGACCTAATTGCCAATCTAGTAGTATGTTTAAATTCATGTGGTTGAGGAATCAGGAATGAATGCTCATTTGAACAATTTCCATAAAGATATTTACAGAAAAGACACCAGGAGGCCTCATCACAGGAATCGCAAGATAACTGCCAGGTTAAGACCAATAACATTACAGACCCTGCTTTTGATTTTGTTCATAAACTTGAGATATATATAGCAGAGGAACCAGACCAAATATGGCAGCAATATTCAATGCACTGACAAATGGTAGATTTATAAACATGCAAGGATTCTGGCAAGAAAAATCGTCTGGCATGATACAGTGAACCAACTTTCCAAGATCTTCTAGTCACCTTTCTTCAAGATTAGTCAAAAGATACACTGAGGATTAACAATAATGTGTTTTAATCCTACTGTGGAAACATGCAAGTTAATAATATCTACAATGTGAACAATCTACCTACTGTGAGCTGAATAAAGAGTTCAGATCAAAATTCAGAGAAGTTTGCCAAGCATGACAGACACCCCAAGAAGGCCAGAGGTACAATAGCTGAAACATTTTAAGTATAACAACTAAGACAGACATGCAAACCTGGATGGTATGGTATACAATAATAATCCCTCATTTAAAATATTGTAACATAAAATATCTCATGTAATAACATCAACATATTATTGCAGGTGACACTTCTGTATACAGAGGATAGAAAATATGATATTCAAAAATGACATACTTACCCAGAGATAACTAGGTAGTTACCATTGCCTCGCTGCCAGCAAAACTTGATGGGTCCACTTCCATTATCCGCCTCTGACAAGGAGAACAACTCCTACAAAGGAATATAACTGAATAATAAAGATTTTCACTTTTTAAAAAATAAATCTCTCTTAATTTATCATACAGTTGTGGAGTAAACAGTACACCTCTGGTGACTATATGAACTAGTCGATTACTATAAAGACCTCCAGGTCAGAGGTAAGACTGGTAGCCAGTTGGAGTCAGACTTCAGACTAACTATACAGGTGTCACATAGAGAATCCTTATACAAAGTGTATTATATAAAGTAAGAGTGTGTTATATAGCCATATAATAGTGGTGTTATAATAGTAGGGATAAGGGATTTGAAACTCAGACAATTTATAACTGTCATTTCAAGCATTGGGAACTTTTACAACTTATAACCATTGTAACAAGGATTTTGGAAACTCATATGAGTTACAACTGGAGTTACAAGAATTTCAACCATATTGGTTTAAAAAAAAAAACAACATTCTTGCAAATATGGAGAAAACTTTGGCCTCCATAGTTGGAATTCAACAACAGCAGAATCAACAGTTGTTAGAACTACAAAAACAACAACAGGAGTTGTTGGATATAATTCTGAAGAAAACAAAATTCTTCAACATCTCTTATGCCAGATGCTGTCCAAAACACCATATCAGAATTTATATACAATCCTGATGAGGGACTTTTCAAGATCTGCAATAAAGTATTCTTCAGAGCATATATGGATGGCAAAGAAACATGGGAAGAGAGTATAATATCAACAAAAATTGGCTAATTGATTTACATGGTGAAAGGGAAAAAAGTCAAATATAAAAGGCATCATAATCAGCCGAAAAAAAGATTCAGTGATGAAAGACCTGAAATATTGGAAGAACCGATAAAAATGTTATATGACATTTTTGATGTGCCAGCATCACAACAAGTCATGGAACCGACAAAGACAAGCTCAAGAAAAATAAAGCATACTGAAGAACTGGATCTGAGACGGAAACGCTACAAAGTCAAGTATGTCAGCGAACTCTCCAGAAAGAGAAGATACTAATACTCATAAAAAAATAAAATATTTTATAAAAATATTAATCTCAAAAGAGGGGATATTGTAGATTAAATAGTACACCTCTGGTGACTTTATGAACTAGTCCATTACTATAAAGGGCTCTAGGTCAGAGGCAAGACTGGTTGGAATCAGTCTTCAGAACTGCATATAGAGAATCTTTATATGAAGTATGTTATATAAAATAAGAGTGTTTTATAACAATAGCCATAATAGTGGCATTATAATATATACAAAGATTATTATGCATCAGAAATGTCAGTATGGACGTAATAGTTTTAAATTGCCCAAATTTCTTAGTGATATTAATTTTTGACTATTTTTCCTTGCATCTTAATTTTGTAGCTCTTTCCTGTAATGATTGGGTTGTTTATATATACAGGGTGCGATGGATAAATTGTCATCTCAATTATGCAAAAATGCAAATTATACTGACATCTCATTTTAACAGATATATTTACCAGAATATTTAAAAATACTAACGAATAAATTTATTCAATAAAATCATGATTGGCTTCAACCATGACTTCACACAGATTCAGAATCTCCTGCAACTCTTCTGAACAGTTTCCTTGTTTAAGTTGGTGAATGCTGCCATAATTCTTGCTTTCAGTTCATCTTTGGTGCTACAAGGAGTTCTGTTGGTCTTTCACTCAACTGGGCCCCATATATAATAATTAAAGGGATTTCAGTTTGGGCAGGGGTTAGGTTGCTAGATGTTAGGAATGATGTTGTCACAGAAATTGTCTGACAGCCATGAATTGGTTCTCCTGCTTGTGTGGAATAGTGCAGAGTCCTATTGCCAGACATAGGGTCTTCCAGTAGCCACTCTCTTGACCCAGGGAAGCACTACTTCCTCAAAGCATTTGATGTAGGCCTCCATGTTGAGTCAGAGGCCCTGTAGGAAGATCAATGAAAGTATAATGTTGACATTACATACAGTGCTCAGCAGATCTTACTATACTGTGCAGTTGGCAAAAACAAAACCAAACAATGTGTATAAGCAAAATTAAAGATATAAAATGGCAACAATTTACCCATCGCCAGGAATGCCACTAGCATGCAGAGGGTTACAGGAAGTGAAGACTGAAAATAGGGAGGATTGAGAAAATTACAAAAGATGGACGAGGTTCAAGAAAACAGATGGCAACTGACATTGCATTTAAATTTTTGAAGACTAGTTATCAGGAAAGCAAGTAAGTGGAAGGGAGTTCCACAGGTGGGAAGTGTGAGAACAAAAAACTGAGTAGAATTGGCAGTTGCATTTAGCTATTTCAATAGTAAAAGGGTGGAACCTAGATGCCATCTCGTAGTACGTTTAAATTCGTGTAGTTGGGTCACCAGGGAAAAAAGCTTGTCAGAGAAGTTGCCATGAAAATATTTATAGAAAAGACAGAGAGAAGCCACATCACATTGGTGAGAAAGTAACCGAAGTTGAGATGCCTGGTCAGGATTAATTACATTACAGATTCTTCTTTGGATTTTGTCAAAGTAGGCAGGGGTCAGAAAAAGAATGTGGCATTTGATGAGGATCTGAAATTCCAGGGGTTAAACAAACAATAAAGCATGGAGAAAATCATAGCAGGAATGTAGCTAAAAGATTAAATTTGAATTTCAGCTGCTGATGAATTTCTGTGACCAAATTAGTAAGACACCATCCATGTCATACAGCTACCAAAGGATACAAACGATCAAAGTCTAGATGACACTGAATGTTTTTTTTCCTTAATTTAATTCTCTACAACTTAAGTGATAAGAAACAATAATAAAAGAAAAAATCCACAAAAATTAAAATTAAAAATGATCTATTTAAGAAATTTAGATAATTTAAAACTATTACATCTACTACTATAAGATATAAACTAGTAAAAAAAAAAAAGATGAAAGAAAGAGAAAAATTAATAATAATGATAATGCTTCATCTAAGAAAACCACACAATACAACTACTACAAGATGTAAAGAAGCAAGAGAAATAAAATGAAAGATGAGTCAAAAATTAATAATAACAGTGCTTCATCTAAGAAATTCATACAACTTAAGACACCTACCATGCTACTTAACCCATAGATAGAAAAAGAAGAGACAGTATTTGTTGTAACTGAATAGAATAATCAAACAAAGGTTGGTAATGAATGATAATACTTAGGACAAGAACAACACCTATAAGATTTGCCAGTGGCACATAGAAAAAGTAGTCAACTGCTAGAGAAGTGAGTCAAGTGAATTCCACAATGAATCTCCAATTGCAAACTGTATACATAGACATACAGTATTCACTACTGTATTTAGGGGAATGGGGATATACCCATTATTGTCTGTAGGTATGGTACAACAGTATTCATGCCTTTTCTAAGGGCATGAGCACAAAAGTGATTGCAATCTGAACTTAGCTTGACAATTTCACTTTGCACTAAGTCCAAAGAAACTGAAAAAATTTTCCACAGCTAACTCTTCATCCCATGCATGGAATCTGGTACCAGGGTCACAACACCAACATTGAAGTCCTGGACTGCACTGGCTTCCCTAATAACACACCTGTGCTTATCAACATTCATTTCCAGTGGGAAAGGCAAGCTATTGTTTTGTGCATAAAAATAATACATAAATAAAAAATTAATTATACTGTCATGATGTAGTGTCCATAAAAAAAGTAAATAAAAATTAATTATAGTGTCAAAAATAACTATAATAATCATACCATTAATTTCTCATTCTAAACCAATGAGAATCAACCCCACTTTTCTCCTCTATACATACAAACATGTGACATTCTTACAACTGAACAAGCAGTAAACACAGACAGGCTGTCAACATGTGCATCAGCTTTCATTTTTCAGGTCATAATAGTAACATTTATCTCTTAGTACTCAACAAAAATTTGAGATAAGAAAACTCCAAACACTTCTTGTACTTCCCAACTAAATTATCTGGACACTCATTACACATGTCTATGAAAAAACATACAAGAATGTATACACTTTACTTATTATTTATCTTATCATTCTGTTGGATTCTAATCCATATTTGATCTACATTTGACCCCAAACTCACAATTTTACTCAGTATTACTGTCCCCCATGTCTCCAACACCACATAGCAACCAGATAATAAATAATAATTGATTTGTTGTTTCCATGTCTTTCTGTTTCTCATTTTTACATGTATTTTTTGTATATATAAATGTTAGGGGGTTTATAATAGTTTACTCAGAATTATAACTTCTCTTTACTATCTCCAGGGAGGAGACACCACCTCCATACTTGCTGTATGGACAGTTGTCATGCGGGCAGCAGTCATTGAAATTAAAGGTAAATTACATGTGACAAACAATATTTAAATAAATTTAACTTACAGTTGTTTTTATATCCTTTCTGATAAAACAATTATTTTCCAAACAGCCTCATATTTTTATTATATTTACAGTCTAAACAACTCTTGAAATAATAATGGCTTTTCTCAAAAATCATTGACTTTGTCAACAACAACAAAAAAGAAAAGTAAGGATGCCATAGGAGATAAACATAAAACCTATTAGCAGTTGAAGAGTGTTGGGCTAAAAGCAGAGATAGTAGCATGTATAATGGCTGCACAGGATGAAAATCTAATCACCAGGAATTACCAGGTAAACATAATCAAAAATAGTGCAGACCCAATATGTAGATTATGTTCAGACTATTCACCACTTAGTGTCTGCTTGTCCAATCCTGATCCTGAAGGAATATAAAAACCAACATAAGATTAGACAATATATTCATTGGAAGATCTAGGGATTCAAAAGACAGTTATCTCCTTTTAGTTAAGATGAAGTCACTTGAGTCATATGATGGGCATTTAGTGAGATCAGTTTATAGAATGATGAAAGTTAGTCTCCTGGAGTCAAACCAAGTATTTGCTTTTTTAGTACAGGCAAAGTCTAAACCTTCCCTACAAAGAGCAGCTGTCAAAAGGGCAGCTCACATGCCCATAGTGCTGTTTTCCTTTTAGGAAATATGTCCTTACCAGATATAGAAACTATATCTAGCTTGAAGTCTTCATGTTTGGAAATACCCATGATTCACTGCTTTCCCATAGGTAAATATGTCTTCATCAGAGACATAATAAATCCAGCATAAATTCACATTTGGAAATATAAATATGACTGAGTAATCCAAAGAGTGACTTGACACAAAGACTTGTGAGTTCAATACCTGGCCACAGAATAGGGAACAAAAACTTAAAGAGTTGAATTAAGTAAAACTGAGATATCCCAAAAAATGAAAGGCACAGCACATGGAATTAGAACAATCTATTAGGTTGGTGCAAAAATAATGTCGTTTTTTTTTCACATATGTTACTATGTGAGAAAACGACATTATTTTTGCACCAACCTAATACCACAGTGGACTAAATAAAGTGTTCAGTTCAAAATTCCAATGTATATCACCTGAAGAAGGTTGGAGCGTACAGCAGCCGAAACATTGTAAATATGGCAATGAAGATGAGGACAACAGTCTGAATGATGTAAATAGTGTAAATAGTTACAATACCTCATCACAGAAATATGTTGAAGGATCTTAAAATTGAGAAAATGTGACACTTAAAAACAGCACAGACTAAGAACATTAACAAGAACCTTGGTAACCCCTGTTTACAAGAGATTAAAAAAAACTGCTCTTTCAAATGACTCGCTTGTTGAACTCTCTTCCAGCTTCTTGCTACCAAGTTGGCTTTGATCTTCAAAAATTTGATCTTCATTATTATCTGTCATCTTAATTCCTTCCCTTTTATTGTTCTCTCCCTTAATAGTGTTTTTTTTTCTCATATTCTCTCTCATTAACTCCTTGCGTCTTAGTGGCTTTATTGTCTTGCTTGGAACAAAATAATTTAAAAAGAAAAAGTATGTATGTATTGATTTGTTTTTTATTTTCTTACTAATACCATCATGAATTCAATACATTGCTATCTCCACTTCTTTGATTCTATTGATTTGTTTTTTTTACAGTTTATCAACCTTTTGTAGAAAGCTAGAAAATATTTTTGGATTGTAAGAATTTTTTGAGATTTACTGATACAAGTCTTACTAATTAACCCATAGCAGGGAGAAGAGGTGGATTCATAACTTTCCTAAAGGTATTTGCGTTTAAGTGAATATAACAAACCAAACTGGAATTGGAACTCCGATTTCTAATTCTGAGCTATCTATTACACCACCCACATATCCAAGCTTTACAACAACTGGTATTCTCAAGTGATCGCCCATTTAGGTACTGACAAGGCTTGATGTTGCTTAACTTTGGTGATCATACAAGAACCAATGTTTCAACATGATATGGCCATAAGCCCTCAGGAATGTATTATCAATATAGAGAAAATATAAATACTCTAAAGGAATTTGTACAAAAAGAATATATATCACTTTGCCTTACTCTAAGTTGAAGAGATGATTACCCTGTAAGGGATTGTACTGAACAGAAAGCTGATGATGATATTACTGAACAGAAAGCTGATGATGATATTACTGACAGAAAGCTGAATCCTAATAAAGAGACACACCCAAATATATGATGCACAATATACTCATGATGACACCCAGTCACAATGTGCACAATAATGGTGAAAGGTTTTGATACAAACAATGCAAAACCTTGAGCTCAGAAATACCTTCAGGTCAAGTAACCCAGTCCATTCAAACAATGAGATGAAGTATTGCAATTATTTACATTGTTTGGACTGTTGTCCTCGTCTTTACTGTCATGTTCACAATGTTTCGGCCATTGTACATTCCGGCCTTCTTCAGGTGATTGGAATTTCAAATTGAAACCTTTATTTTGTACACTGGGGTAGATTGTTCTAGTTCCACGTGCCATGCCTCTTCCGAATGTCTCAACTGAACTCTCCAAGGTTTTTTTTTTTGCTAACCACTGCCATAGCCAGGTATTGAACTCACAAGTCTTTAGATCAAAACCCTGGATCCAACCAACCCTTTTATCCACTGGTCCATGTATCCATTCAGACAGTCTCCATTTTCAGATGATCTCAAGTATCTATCACCTTGATTGTTTCAAATTTTAATCTTAAAAGACAGCCCTGATCATGATGTTACCCAACTACTTCAGCTTATTAACAGAGATGTACAATGTGTCAGTCCCAAAAGGACATACTCAATTTTATTATTATTATTACTGTACCAGTGTTTATAATAGCATTCGAACATAGACACTGCCACAAATTTTTACTTGAAAAAAGGAAGTTTGTATCATCAGACAGATACCCCAGCTACCTTGACTTGACAGCTACAATACATTAGATACATTAGTTTTATTTATATTATTCAGACTATTGTCCTCATCTTTGTTGCCATATTTATCACAACATTTCGGCCGTTGTACGCTCAGGCCTTCTTCAGGTGGTTGGAATGTCGAACTGAACCCTTTATTTTGCTCACTGGGGTAGACTGTTCTAGTTCCACATGCCATGTTTGATGGATGTCAGTTATCAGTTATCTCTTGCTAATTTTCCCTCTGAAAGTTCTCCACTGCCTTAACCGGGTATTGAACTCACACTCTTTGGGTCTTGTCACTGGATCTAACCAATGCCTTTATCCACTGTGCCATATGTCCTTGAGGACATCTGGGTATGAATTTCTGGGTATTATAAACCTAATGTCTTCAGCAACCATTTTTACCAGTGCTCATATTGCAATTTTGCTGTTATCATTGCATGTTTTTACACATAGACAGGGAACACAATTGGAAAATTCGTAAACTTAAGGAATCAGCACATATGCTAGGCCACAAAAATCCCCTGAGCCGACCAAGCATAGAAATAAATACAATATGGGAACCAGTAAGAAGGAGTGCCAGAGAAAAGCAATGATAACAACAAAGTTGCAATATGAGCTCTGGTAAAAACATCTAAATTAAGTAAATCAGTTTCTAAAAAGTTAATCTTAGCATCACTTCATAATGGAATGGAACTTTGTATATTAAGTTTAATTTTTATGATTGAATTTGAATTGAAATTTCAGTTTTGAAACATAGGAATTTCAGTGTTGCAATGATTATATATTTTTAAAAAAACAGTTATAACATTATGCTCTATGGTTGTATTGAGGACTGTTTTTTTTTTCAAATAAAAATAAATGCAAAGAACTCTGAATTATGAATCTCAGTGTTCTTTCATATTATTTTAATATATGTATTGATGCATGTTTCATTAAATAATATAGACAAATTTTGTGTATTTATTTTATTGTAAATTCTTTTCATGGAATTTTTAGTTTTTATTTGTTTTCATGAAAAATTAAAAATTCTTGAAGCTTAAAACCTAATCTGAACAAAATAAACTATGAAATCTCCACAAATATTCTTAATGCCTATAATTTATAACAGAAGCCACTGATTTACACCACTGGTTTCCCAGACTTAATACTTCTCGTTTTCACTCATGCGTTGTCATGTGTAACGTCATGAGCTATGGTGCGATTTTTGCCTTCAGCATCTTGTATGCATGAGTTTGTCGTTGCTTGGAAATCTTCCATGTAAACAAAAACAGACATTTTTACTTTGTCCGTGTATTGGTTAATATATTGTAATGTAATTGTCATCTTTGATAATGGCTTATGTAAGCCAAAAGCTTAGATAGGCTTAAAAAATATGTATCAGTATTATGATTTTCTTTCTTCTTTTAATGATAATGTTATTAAGATTATTAGACGATATGAAAAGAATTTACACAAAATAAATAAAGCTTGTCGATATTATTCAATGAAACATGCATCGATGAAAAAATGCTGCCTAAATACACACTATATATATATATATATATATATAGTCACGTATTAGTGTCATATATATATATATATATATATATATATATAGTCACGTATTAGTGTCAGCTATATATATATATATATATATATATATATATATATCACGTATTAGTGTCATATATATATATATATATATATATCACGTATTAGTGTCATATATATATATATATATATATATATATATATATATATATATAATATATGAAAATTTCTCAGAGTTAACCTGTAGAAAAGACAATATTTATAAATATAAATGACAATAGAAAAACTCTAGTTATTGCTGACGCGTTTTACTTTTAGTTTTTTTGTCCAATGTGGACTTTCTCAAAGCAAAAAACGAAATTAATTTAATTAAAGAAAATAACTAATAATAACAAAAAACAGAATGTTCTTAGCAACTGGAAAAATGTAGAGAACACTATTTTCATATTGTTAACTGAAAATAACGTCAGTTACTGTCACGTGTGGAGGATATTGTCATTATAGCTGTGTTGACGAATTCAACCATTTTCTTTTGATTTTTTACGATATTGTTGTGTACGTTTGTTTGGGACAGCATTAATTTTGTTAAGGTGAAATAGGGAAAAAGCCTGGGCGTAGGTTAATATTTGGGTAATATTCTTTATATATATATTTCCTTAAAAAAAAACTGTGGTGGTTGAATTTAAGGTAAATCAGTGTTTGGTGCCCAGAAATAGCTTGAAATTCTAAACTCAAAAATACACGAATTTTAAAAACATTCATTTCTGTTTACTTTGCAATACTTCATAATTTATTTCTCAAGTAAATATGAAATTGAAAGTTTTTTTTTTGTTTTTTTTTGTTTCATTTATTTAAAATTTTTAAGAAACGAATGAAGTAAATAAATTTAAAAACTTACGTCAATTTTTTTTTTTTATAAAATCTAAAACTTTTACGGAATTGAAAGAGTATATACACTCAATGTTTGCGGCTAGTAAACCTGAATGAATTTATAAAGAATTAACTCGGAAAGTATTTTTTTGTATTTACAATTTTACATTCATTCATAATGGTGTGAGAATTAAAAACAAATATATAATTATTTAAAAAACAAATCTTCTGGAATATTAATGAAACGAAATTTAAATTCTATTTTAAGACAAAATTATTTAAAAGGGTTTTTTTTTTACTTTTGTTTGAAGTTTTGAGTCCTTTAATTTTTAAAACCAATTGTTGATTTTTTTTACTCGCTTTTAAAAAAGTTAAGATTAGATTTTTAGTCTAGAGAAGTTTGTTCAGTTACCAAAGCGCGCTCCTTACGAATACAAGAAAGAACAATGCCTAGATATTTTTAACTATAAAAAGTTAAGTTTTGAGTTTATTAAGAAAAGTTTTTGCAAAAAAAATTCGGAAGCCACATACACTTTTATTCAAAATATAAAGTTTCTTTTTAAAAACAAAAAAAAAAGTTACCCTCTCATCATGGTATATTTTTTTTTTAACACTGAAATGAAAGTTTTTAAAATAGAGTGATTTTTTTTTCAGAAAGTACCTGAAGGAAAAAAATCTCACACCCTGAAATATATTTTTAAAAAATACAAGAAAAATGAATCAAAATCACTTTAACTACACGTAATTTTACTATCTCGATAAATTTACCTTCATGGCTGGCTTCCTTGACAACAAACATACACAGATAATCACTTGGTACGCATGCGCTTGAAATCCTGATTCAGAGTTGTCTGCCCCTGTTGCTACGAAAAAAAAAAAAACTTTTTTATTTTGGCTGTTTAATAGAAAAAAAAACGAATTATCTGGAAAATCAAAAGAAAAAAAGAAGTAACTTTTTTCATTTAAAACGATAATCCGAATCCTATCCTATATATTTATCTATGTAACACATACATATTGTTTAACATTTGGTATATTTTAATTTAGATGAGGGAAGACAGATTAATATCAGAGAGAGCATTTCTAGATATCAAGAATGTGGACATTAAATCAACACTGCATGGTCACTATTGGTCTAAAGCTTTTTTAGGACATATCTCTCTCTTCATATATATATATATATATATGTGTGTGTGTGTGCGTGTGCATGCATGTATGTATGGCATAAAGGGAATTAGTAAGCTGGTGCTAAAAGCTCTTCACCATGAATTGAGCACTTGGGAGGCTGGTAATGTTTATATCTCGTATATAAGCTGTTAAAAATTCTCTTTCTCCGGTGCATGAGGTGATGGCCTAAGAATGAGAGTTTCTGGCTGATATTAAATCTGTTGGGTTTCAATCCCAGCTTGAAGCAGTTGCATGTCTAGCCACTCTGATGAGCTGCAAAACAGTCTGTCTCTGGATGACTATATATATATATATATATATATATATATATATATATATACAAAGAACAGTATTGGAGAAATTGTATGACAAAGTGGTAAAAGTCTACTTGGGATGCATTTTGTCCTTCAGGACTTTATCAGATTAAATTTTGTTATGTTGATAGGACTACACATGAGTACAACAGAACTTTTGTAAGTAGGTATTCCACACCTATTACACATAATAATGGGTGTAATACCATCATTCTTTAATTGCCAGAAATGTTTGGAGAGAGAAGTGCTGTTCATGTATCTTGCATTGCCTATAGTCATTTGATGATGATAGAAATGTAATTTCCAAGTATTCTCAGTGGAGCCAAAATAAAATCTGACATCGTTTTCAACATGTATGCCAGCTCAGTATACAATATTATCAGTCATACATTGACCGTTTAAGGGACAGATCATATTTTTTTTGGCAGTTGAATTTATTTTCTTAAAAATTAACATCTACATTGAAAATATATTTATTTACAAGATATTGTTGGAAATGGATTTATTTAACCAGATATTTTTATTAAAATTTAAATTATGTAACCGTCAGTCTACACTTAGCACCTGATGATTGAGTTGTGCATGAAATTTTGAGTCATGCTACTGGTGAAGAATAATATGTATATTTATTAATATATATTTAATAGCTCTGTTATATTACATCGAGCACTGTTTTATTAGCACCAGTACTCCATGAGCAATATATTCATATTTTGATCCTTTTAGTTGGATACTATTATAGGTGTAATAAAAGTATTTATTCTTTGTATCCTAACCATTATGATAATATGGAACCACTCAACTTGGATTATTCCGCAAAAACATCATGGTTCCTGATAAGAGATCTTATAAACTGATTCTTTTACATAAGAATGAGAGCATCATAAAAAAAATGAGATAGAAACTTTTCTTTAAACACATGATCTTAATGACCTAAAGGATGCCAAACTTTATGGATTTAAATCCAATAATGCACCACCATGTGACGAACAACTATTAGACTTCAAGAAGGACCTGTTCTTGGTAATAGAGAAAATCAGATTCGCTAAAACTTCCAAAAAAAATGCAAAAGGACATTGCAATGATTAAAAAATCAGATAAAATAGTTATTAAAGCAGACAAAAAAGATAACCATTACCTAATCAATGTAGATATGTGGATAAGTACCACACATGCCGTTGCCTCTCTCTGTCTTTTTTACAAATACTTTCATGGTAATTGCTCTGAGGAGCTGCATTCGCTGGTTCCCAGACTTCGCGAATTCAAGCGTCCTACGAGGCTGGCATCCCGCTCTCACCCTTTCACTGTTGAAACTGTTAAATGCAGCTGCCTCTTCTACTCCAATAGCTTCATATCTCACACATCTCGCCAGTGAAACTCCTTTCCCTATTCTTGTTTCCCTGATAACTATAATCTCCAACTATTCAAATGTAATGTCAATCGAGATCTTCAGTTGCTTTAATCTATCCACTATCCTTCTTCTCGTCCTTTCCTCTATCACTCCTATCTGCTCTCACTCCAAATCCTCTGTAACCTAGTGGCTTCCCGCCTTTCTAGGGGTGAAATGCTTAGAAAAAAAAAAAAAAAAAAAAAACACACTGAAATTAATAAGTTTTATGAAAAGGTACCTAACAGTAGGGGAAATAAAATCAACAATGAAGCTTAAAAAATAGCCACTGTATTGAAAATTGATGATGTGATTTACAAATCCCACAATGCAACAGGGATACATCAGTGTTAAAGACCACAAAACTAATTTCCTAATCAACCCACAGTACCAATTACTCAACACTACCAAAAGTAATATCAGTAAAATTAGTAAAAAACATCCTTGAAAGAGCATGAAAATATATGAAAGTTGCTTTAGGAATTAACCAATAACCAATAACATAAAACACCAGAGGCTATAGAATAGTTTACTAATATAAGAAAGAATATACTTTTATCCAATTTGATATTTGTTACTTTTACCTGTCCATTATCAAGAATCTACTAATGTCTGCCATAAACTTAGCAAAAAAATTACTGATCTATTAGTGATTGCGAAATTAAAATCATGAAGTAGGCACAAAAACGTATATTATTCCATAATGGTTATCTGTGGACCAAAAGAAACAACACAGAATTAAACATTGCTATGTGTAAGACAACCCGATTACCTCCCCTGTCTTAATGTGAAGTCACACCATCTTAGCCAAAATGGCAAAACTCTTTAGATACATTCAATAAAGGCACATTAAGTCAAAGTAGACTTCGATTTTTCATTACAATTTATTGAACGTAATTATGGACAGATACCTTAGGCCAAAACATCTCAACTTGGACTCTGCAGACCTGTCTGCTATTGATGCCTGGTAATATTGTAAATGATTATTTGAAGGATTTTTGCTTGCACTGGAAAATAGTTTTATTACCGATACAGATAAACTTAAGCTGCTAATGTACCAGCTTTACATATCCATATCTACCAATATTTCTCACTGCAAAACTTACCAGAGTGCCATAGATGTTTTGGATGGTAGTTTTGTGAAGAGACAAAACATAATCTTTGCCCAGCATGTATTAACAACTACCCACCAATCCCCTGAAGAGGGGTTAGAACAATATCTTCAGCACTTAAAAATCTTAAGTCAAGACTGACTTTCAAATGATGACAGCTGATCAGGCAAAGGATGAATTTATTAGAGATTGCTGGAAAATAAACAACTAGATTTAGCTACCTGCCCACGATCAGGCACTTACCTTGGAGATGGCAGAAAAACAATCTTGTTCATACCTACAAACAAGTGTTGCAGAGGCTGCATTAAGTACGCACACTCTTACTAGACCACTAGTTCAAATGACCCAAACAGGGAAAAAAAGCCCTCTATGACAGACTTCCTCGTTTCTGCCTCACACCCTCTGCCAGTTCAAAATCTTCTCTCTCTGGATGACACTGCATACACTGCTAATAACCCTAATAAAAGTGACACAGCCATTTGAGAGGCTGAGCATGGACTTTAAGGGCTCTCTTCTATTTAAATCCTAAAACAAATATCTACTATCATTGACGAGTACTCATGATTCCCTTTTGACTTTCTGTTCAGATTAAGTGGTCATATCCTGTCTTTGCTCACTGTTCTCAATATTTGGAGCACCAGCTTATATTCATACAGATCACGGGACCTAAGAAAATTCCTATTGTTACAGTGAGTGGCTGTAAGGCAGACTACTTCATACAACCCTCTAGGGAATAGATAGTGTAGTGACTACTACTAATACATTTGCCATGCCTACATTTTTCACAACTGTGATTGGTTAATAAATACTGTTTACCACAGGACAATTTACTAATCGCAGTCACCACACTGAATTTTTCTGCTGTGAATTTCACAAACATACTTTTGTTAGAAAATCACCGATTGGTTAATTTTTCATCCAATCATATATTTTCTGTGTTCATTCAAATCTCCTGTCTTTGTTCCTGGAGCCTAGTAATAGTTATAAAAGCAGTGTTTTGTTCCAAAAATAGACAGTAGAACCAAGCAACTCACATGCATCTACACAGACTATTGATTCTACTCACTGCGCACACACAGACACAGAACTTGAATTACATTTCATCATTTGTTTTCTGTGAACAAGCCAAGTTACAAACCAGCACTCTGTTAGTTATACAAATAACACACAGTGTGAGAGATACAATGGCATAATATGGAAGACTGTACAGTTAACAGTTGAAAACCAAAAGCTTCCAATTAGGCATTGGGAAGGCATAATAACTAAGGCTCTGTATGCTATTGTAGTGAAAGAGATAATCAGTTACCCCGAAAAAAGTTTGTGTTTTGTGTGCGATCTGCCGAAAAAAAATTACCAAAAAGTAGTTAGCAAAAATCTACATCAATGACTAGAAGCTATGCTAATGTTCTTCCCTCCCCTGAATGGCGTGACCAATCAGAAAATTCTCTCGGTTAAATGAAGCTGTTGTTTTTCGCTTATAAAAGGAGAAGATTTTTTTGAGCTTGGTGGAACGAATACGCGTTTTTGCTGGTGAGAAGTGAAGGTTGGACGTGTGACCCCATTTTGTCATCTCTACGTTGCGTGTTGGGCTTTTTACAACAGACTATCATGTGATTTGGCTACAAGTGTAGCGGTCGAGAAACAGAAGAAATCTATTGCAGTTGCTCTATCAGTTGACAGTCTTTTCTTTACTACAACAGCTATAAGAACACTATTGTGTAGAAGAACTAATGCAACACCTCACAAAAGGTTTTTTAAATTTCCAAGGTGAAGTTTGGCTGGGATCTCTCCCTTGCTTCTTGGCTCTTACAGACAGATACACTGTTTTACTTGGAAATCATGTTCAACAAAACAAGTATGAATATGCCACAACCACCAATACTAAAGTGATCAATTTTCTTGATATGACCTTTGACTTATTACAAACTATATGCCAAAGATCTATATAACCACAGATATCTCAGTAAAGATTCCAACCATCATTATAAAATTCTAGATAATTGAGATAAATCAGCCCAAGTTAGATTATCTATGAACACCAGCAATAAGGAAACATTTGATAATAATAAAAAAAAATTAAATATATCAAAGCATTGAAACTAAGCAATCATAAAGTAAATTTAGAATATTTAGAAAAAAACAAAATAGATAAAAATAAACAGAGACGCTGTAACATTATATAGTTTAATCCCCCTTTTAATCGTAATATCCAAACAAATATTGGAAGAATTTTCTTAAATTTAATTCATAAGAACTTTAATCACTCAGCAATTCTAAGGAAGATTTTGAAGAAAAATAACTTAAAGATCAGTTATAACTACCTTGATAACATTGATGAGTCTGCACTAATTGTGTCAGTTCCAGGAATTATTACAGGTAGAAAGTGGTCAAAAACGGTGACTAAATTAAAATGGGGCCAATCGATTGATTGATTGATTGATTTGTTGTTTAATGGCATATCAACTCCTTATGGGTCATTTAATGTGAAAATTTAATTTTCTTGTGAGTAATAAAAATATGATGTTATTCTGCTTTCACAAGTGAATATGTGGTAGATGATACTCAGCTTTTGTACATATAAATGTTTGTGTGGACATATTTACTAAAGTGTGTTTTATATTGTAGTTATATTTGGGAATACAGTTTGATTTCTTTAAGAAATTGTTGAATATTATATGAATTAATGTCATGAATGAGTTTTTTCATGTTGGTCATTTGATTTTGTTTAGGGGCATATCAACCTCTATGGGATATTTAATGCCAAAATCTAAACATTTCAAACACAATTTTATGGCTTCAACTAAATATATTTTGAATGCAATTGTATGTCTTCAACTGCAAGTAAAATGTATTATTGGTCATTTTGCTATAAAATGTATTGTTCATAATTCTACTACAAGTATGTATTGTTGGTTTTTATATAAAAATATATTGCTAGTATTTATACTACAAAAATGTATTTCTACACTTTCATAGTGTTTTGTTTTTGTTTGGGTATTCACTTTGCCCATAGCTGGAACCCTAACAAGTGCTACTACACCAAATCATGGTAGACTGGGGGAACAACAACAATTAAGAGGTGGCTCCACACTCATCAAAATCTACAATCTCCCAATCAGTGGCCTTGTTGCAGTATATAGTTTATTTTCATATTCAGGACTAGGTTATGTATGAGAAAATGTGAGTGAACAAGTGAGAAAAGAAGCATTGCTGCTGGATGTAGTTTATCTTCATAACCAGGACTGAAAATAGGGACAAACAAGAGGAAAGTAAAACAATAGGGGTTCTGTATTGTTGTAACAGAACACCTTCGAAAATCTCTTGATGTTTGATCATTGAAATACTGATTCTTAGAAGTGGGTCAGGCTGGGAACTTTTTAGCATCTCCTCATAAAATATGGAATTGTCTGGCTTATATGCATAATGTGTTGGTTTGGTAAGAATATTTGCTGCTTTATTGTTTTTCTGACATGGATATTCTGGTTTCCACATCCTCCTTTCTTTCCATACAAAACATACACAACAAGCATTATGGCAACAGGCCATAAAATGTCTTGGCCTAAATATTTTTGATGTCCCACCTCACTTGGATGAAATGTATTGGCTTAAATCTTTTGGAACTCCTCTCTTGCTTGGATCAAATATATTGACTGAAATGTTGTTGGATTCACTCCTGTCTTTCCATTCAAAATGTACACAGCAGGTCAGATGATGTATTGGCTGAAATGCTATGTTCACAACAGAAAGAATGAATTCTGAACCAAATTTGGAATGATAATGAATCATTTCAGAACTACAGTTGGTATCTTTGAACACATGAAGAAGTCAACAGTATGGACCATTCACAGTTTCTTGTAAAAACAAAACCTATCAATAATCTGCACAACTCTTTGAATAAACTACTGGGGTATTTTTGTATACAAAAAGAAGGCTGTAGAATGAATCTGTCAAAAGTCTGTGAGGAGAACCAAAATAACAGAAAAAAAGAGTTAAATCATCCAAACAATGCTTGGAATGCTAATGACATATTTTCAAATTACAGGAATTAGGTCTTTATATCTGTTATAGCATACCTATGGATGATAATGGGTATGTCCCCATTCACATAAATACAGTAGTAAGTATTGTATGTTGGTCTGCAGTTGGAGATTGATTGTGGAATTCACTTGACTCACTTTTAGCAGTTGATTACTTCTATGCATCGCTGGTGAATCTTATATGTGTTGTTCTTCTCCTAAATATTATCATTTATTACCAGCTTTTGTTTGATTACTTTATTCAGAAAGTGACTGGAGGTGATATGCCAGGCCAGGACCAATAATATTGCTGATTCTTTGTTGGATTTAATCAAGAATCTCTAAATATATAGCAAGAGCAACAGACCATATGTGGCAGTAATATTCGAAGCATGGAAAACTTATAAATATGTTTGCCAGAATATAAAATGTAGAAATGTGTAGATATACTAAAATTTTGTATTATTTTGATAGTAAGCTGTTATGTAATTGTCATAGATGTATTTATTCTTATATATTGCTTTCTGCTAACATGAAGTGGAAAGATTATATAGAATTGATTGCTAGCTCTGCTGCTGACTTTTGATTTTTGTATCTGAAAGGTAAACAAAGTAAGGGAGACTAGAGCCTAAGAGAAGGGCAACCTTGATTTAAAAACATGAGGAGGGTCATTTGTATTCTCTTCTTCAGAAAAGTCTATCTGGTTTTTATATCTAATTGTTTCATATCTCATGCTTTTCATATCTATTTTATTCTTTTCATATCTATCACATTCTTTTAATAACTTTCCCATACTTTTCATATGTATCTCATTCTTTCCAGATCTATCTCATTCTTTTCAGATCAATCTATCTATATATCTATCTCATTCTTTTCAGATCAATCTATCTATATATCTATCTCATTCTTTTCAGATCTATGTATCTATCTCATTCTTTTCAGATCTATTGCATTCTATTCAGATATATCTATCTCATTCTTTTCAGATCTATCTCATTCTGTTCATATCTATCTCATTCTTTTCAGATCTATGTATCTATCTCATTCTTTTCAGATCTATGTATCTATCTCATTCTTTTCAGATCTATCTCATTCTGTTCATAACTATCTCATTCTTTTCAGAACTATGTATCTATCTCATTCTTTTCAGATCTATGTATATATCTCATTCTTTTCAGAACTATGTATCTATCTCATTCTTTTCAGATCTATGTATCTATCTCATTCTTTTCAGAACTATGTATCTATCTCATTCTTTTCAGATCTATGTATCTATCTCATTCTGTTCAGATCTATCACATTCTTTTCAGATCTATGTATCTAAATCTTCTCAGACTAAAGTTCTCAGCTAACATGAAGTGGAAAGATTATATAGAATCAATTGCTAGCTCTACTGATGATTTTTCATTTTCGTATCCAAAACATAAACAAAGGGAGACTAGAGTGTAGGTGAAGGACAACCTTGATTTAAAAACTTGAGGTGAGTTGTTTGTATTCAGTTCTTCAGAAAAGTCTATCTCCTCTTTATATCCAACTCTTCATATCTATCTCATTTTTTCATATCTCATTATCTATCTCATTCTTTTCATATCTCCTTATCTCATTCTTTTCATATCTATTATTCTTTTCATATTTATTTATCTCATTCTTTTCATATCTCATTATCTATCTCATTCTTTTCATATCTATTATTCTTTTCATATTTATTTATCTCAATCTTTTCATATCTCATTATCTATTATTCTTTTCATATTTATTTATCTCATTCTTTTCATATCTATCTCAATCTTCTTTGGCTAAGGTTTTCAGCTGACATAAAGTCAAAGACTATATAGAATCAATTGCTAGGTATTCTGCTAGAAAAGTCGGTTCGCTATGTTGTGCTAGACAATTTTTCTTGCCAGAATCTATCTTACATGTTAATAAGTCTATCATTTGTCTATGCATTGAATATTGCTACCACATCTGTTGCTCCTTCTATGTTCTTAGAGATGTTTGATAAAATCAAAAAAAAAAAAATTATTGATCATGTTGCTTCAAGTATCTTCTTCATCTGTGAGGAGATTGTCCAGTATTCACTGTCATATAGGAGGACTGATATTATGTAACAGTTCAGTACTCTTTTCTTTGTTTCTCTTGTTTCAAGTATCTTCTTAATCTGTGAGGAGATTGTCCAGTATTCACTGCCATATAGGAGGACTGATATTATGTAACAGTTCACTACTCTTTTCTTTGTTTCTCTTGCTTCAAGTCTCTTCTTCATCTGTGAGGAGATTGTCCAGCATTCACTGCTATATAGGAGGACTGATATTATGTAACAGTTCACTACTCTTTTCTTTGTTTCTCTTGCTTCAAGTCTCTTCTTCATCTGTGAGGAGATTGTCCAGTATTCACTGCCATATAGGAGGACTGATATTATGTAACAGTTCACTACTCTTTTCTTTGTTTCTGTTGTTTCAAGTATCTTCTTAATCTGTGAGGAGATTGTCCAGCATTCACTGCCATATAGGAGGACTGATATTATGTAACAGTTCACTACTCTTTTCTTTGTTTCTCTTGCTTCAAGTCTCTTCTTCATCTGTGAGGAGATTGTCCAGCATTCACTGCCATATAGGAGGACTGATATTACATAACAGTTCAGTACTCTTTTCTTTGTTTCTCTTGCTTCAAGTCTCATCTTCATCTGTGAGGAGATTGTCCAGCATTCACTGCCATATAGGACTGATATTACATAACAGTTCAGTACTCTTTTCTTTGTTTCTCTTGCTTCAAGTCTCATCTTCATCTGTGAGGAGATTGTCCAGCATTCACTGCCATATAGGACTGATATTACATAACAGTTCAGTACTCTTTTTTGTTTCTAAGAAACGTTTCCTGTTTCTTAATATTTTGCTTAGCTTTTGAAAGGCATCTTTTGCTATCCCTGTGCACCATTGGATTTCTGAATTGCATTTTCCATCTTCTGTTGCAACACTATCAAGATATTTTAATGTGTTTGATAGACAGAACAAAAAGCGATCAGCAAATGGGTCTTAATTTGTTTTAATAATTACACCTCTTTTTTACATGTTTTACCTTGATTTTGGTGATCAAACTGCCAAAATTTTGCAAAATTTTAACACCTTGGTCATTTCACACCTAATCCAATTGTATTAGTTATAATTACACATAATTACTTTATATTTCTATTTTGATCAAAGAGTTCCGATAATATTGGACTAATTAACAGTTATATTTACATGTAAATTTACAGGCTTAATTCGAAAATAACAAAGAAATTTTGATAAAATCTACCTTTTTGGAGTTATCAACAATATAAGTTCAGACTCATTCATGTCACACCAGCCAATACTAGCATTGTTTGCATGTATTTACTACGGAAAAGACATTCACTTATAATGATTATTGCACACACACTGATGCAAACAACACCAATAATGGCTGTCGTGAAATTTTTATTAGATTCTTAGCACAGGGCTTAAAAAGCAAATTACCCAAAATTTCTTATGGAATCATTGGCATAAATTAGTATAATTTTTTTGAGCCATTTTCTACGGTATATATCTTGAAAAGGGGCAAATAGAGCCCCAAAATCAGGTAGGTGTTCAATCTCCTATTATTGCCCACACCCCAACATAGCTACCACAATTCATTTGCAGTGCAGGTCGGCCATCTTGGACCCTAAGTCCATGCTATAGTGGTGGAATACTGTATCTTCAGTGTCTCTGAAGTACTTACATGCCACGTGTCTATTGGAGTGAAAGAAAACATGTATTGCCACCCCAAAAGTCAAAGGGAAATGAGGAATTATATATTATGATTATTATTCTCATTAATCCAACAATAGTTACAAAAAATTGAATTGTCTCTTAATTCTGAGCTATACAAATTTAACCTTAATAAGCTTCATTAAAAAATTACATATTTGTTGATTCTTGCTTCAAGCATGTGGAAATATGCCTTCAAGTAGATTTATCCAGCAAACTTTGATGGGCCTATGTGAGGCTGAGTTAAAAAAAAAAAAAAAAAAGGAACCAAAACATAGACTTCAAACAAATAACAATAAAATGTTACAGATAGATGAAGAAAAGAAAAAATTCTGAACAGTTCAATACAATCTTCAGTGTCTCTGAAGTACTTACATGCCTCTTGCCTATTGGAGTGAAAAGAAAAAGGTGTTGCCACTTTCAAAGTCAAAGGGAAAAAAGAAAGATCCTTTTGAAATATAACGCCACCTTTGATTACCATCAGATGATTGGATCTGGCAGTTTTAAACATGCTAGATAGTGGATTTTTCTGTTTCATTGAATCAAAGTCTAGATTTGAAAGAAAATTAAAAAAAAAAAAAGAAAACAATTTTGACAGGGAACAGAGGAAATTTCAAAGTGACAGTCATGCCAGTCATTATCAGAGCAATAGGAACAGTCACAAGGCACTGGTGGAAAAAATGGCTAAAAAACAAGAAATTAGCCGAGGTGTAGAAAGCATCCAGATGAAAGCTTTACTAAAAAATAGGTACAATACTGAGAATAATGCTGGAGTATTAAGGAAACTTGTTGTCACTTAATCTCCTACAAAATTCACTTAGTACTACCTGTGAGAAAAGCTAATATAAGAAAAAGAAGGCAGACCATAGAGTCAATGTGAACTCCATGATCCTTTCTTTAGCAGTATAGTATGTGCTTCGACCAGCAACATTCATTTTAAGATTGTAGTGAACGGGAAAGCATCCTCTTGGGAGTTGGTTCCACAAAGCAGTGGTTTTGAGGATGAAGCTGCTTGAGTTGAACTTGCATCTCATCAATGGAACGCAAAAGTGATGTAGGTGGTTTGCTACAATTTGTATGTAATGGCAGGTCTGTCATGCAGGTTAGAATTGGTGGAGCTAAGGAATTTAGTTCATCTGAACATTTTCCATGGAAATAGTGATAGAGCAATGAGAGGTTTCCAATATCTCATCTGTGAGAAAGGGGTTGCAGGGTAGAAAATAATTCATCACCCACAAGGACGAGGAAATGCTTTTGGATTCTACCAAGACTGGAAAGGGAAGACTGTGCAGCTCCTGCCCATATATGGCAGTAGTACTTCATTTTAGGCCTGATCTGGCTCTTGTAGAGTTAGAACATGGCAGGAGGAGTTACCTACTTACTGGTGCTGGTGAGTTTTCAGGCATCATAGGAAGCATACATTACTTATTGGATACACATTTCGTCTTTCAAGTAGATTGAAGTCTACAGTAAACTTCTTCTCATCACTCATCACTCATTCATTTTACTTCAACAGGATTTATTTTCTGAAAGATTGTTAAAATTTGTTAATGTCATTTTATGCATTTGTCTATTTTTCTGAGGTGAGATATTGTAACTAAGGTTTCAGTTTGAAATTCCAATGTATATCAATTGCAGAAGGCTGGAGCATACAATGGCCAAAACGTGAATATGACAATAAAGAAGATAAGTCAGAACAATGTAAATAGTGTAAATAGTCTTTATGTAGTTGGAAATAGCAGCATTACTAATAAAAATGATTTATAGTTTTTTTTTTTTTTTTTTTTGCAATGATGTTCACTCTTTACAAGGCCCGGGAGCCACTCAAGCTAGAGTGTTACAGAGTAAGAGGCACATTTTATGCAGATATGTGGAAAAGATAAGTTGACCCGAGACTTGAGCATGTTAAGATTATAGTGATCTGGGAAGCATCCTCTTGGGAGTCAGTTCTACAATGTTTGCATCTTCTTCATTAGAATAAGTTGCTTGAGTGGAACTTGCATCTCACCAATGGAATACAAAAAGAATGAAGGTGGTTTACTACAATGTCCTTAGTCCAAATATTGTAAATAGAATATTCACTATAAAAAAAAAAAAAAAAAGAAAAAAAAGAAAAGATTATTACATTAGTGTGTGGAGGGGGATCTCTCAAATTTAAAAAGACTGACTTTAAATAACCCATAAAAGGTTGGTAAACTGTAAAACAACAAAAGACAATATAATTGTTAAATTTTAAATCTGCTTTAAAAAAAAGAAAGAAAAAAAAAAGAGTTCCTACTTCATCTTAATATCGTCTTCCAAAACTTTTAAACCTTCTCCCACCCACTATTCTCTACTCCGCACCCTTTTTGTGGGAAGTGCATATTGTGAGTTGGTGAGTTTTCAGGCATCATAGGAAGCATACATTACTTATTGGACACACATTTCGTCTTTCAAGTATATTGAAGTCTACAGTAAACTTCTTCTCATCACTCATCAGTCGTTCATTTTACTTCAACAGGATTTATTTTCTGAAAGATTGTTAAAATTTGTTAATGTCATTTTATGTATTTGTCTAATTTTCTGAGGTGAGATATTGTAACTAAGGTTTCAGTTTGAAATTCCTGTGTATATCAACTGCAGAAGGCTGGAGCATACAATGGCCAAAACATTGTGAATATGACAATAAAGAGGACAACAGTCTGAACAATGTAATTAGTGTAAATAGTCTTTTTATGTCATTGAAAATAGCAGCATTACTAATAAAAATGATTTATAGTTTTTTTTGTTTTTTTTTTACAATGATGTTCACTCTTTACAAGGCCCGGGAGCCACTCATGGTAGAGGGTTACTGAGTAAGAGGCACATTTTATGCAGATATGTAGAAAAGATAACAGTTGACCCGAGACTTGAGCATGTTAAGATTAGAGTGATCTGGGAAGCATCCTCTTGTCAGTTCAACAATTTTTGCATTTTCTTCATGAGAAGAAGCTGCTTGAGTGGAACTTGCATCTCACCAATGGATTACAAAAGGAATGAAGGTGGTTCACTACAATGTCCTTAGTGTGCTGAGTCTTAGTTGTGAAGGTTAAAACTGGTAGGACTAAGGGATGTACTTTGTACGAGCACTTTCCATGGAAATACCAATAGAGCAATCAAAGACTTGCAGCTTTTTGTCTGTGAGAAAGGGGTTGTAGGGTGGAAGATAATTTATCACCCACAAGGACACAGAAACACTTTTGGAGTCTATGGATATTGGAAATGAAGACTGTGCAGCTCCTGCCCATATATGGCAGCAATACTCCATTTTTAACCTGATCTGGTTCCTGTAAAAGTAGAGGATAGCAAGAGGAGTTGGATACTTATGTAATGACTCCCGATAAAAAAAAAAAATATATATATATAAACAAAAAAAGAATTCAAATTAAATTAAGGCATTTGCACTTTCCTTTAAAACTCTTATCTTTTTCTTTCTTTCTCTCTCTATACTTCTCTGTCAACTAATCAGAAGGCAACCATCAAAAAAAAAGAGGAAGGAGAAAAGACTGAATCTGGTTGCAAAACAGCGGAAGTTTGGTGGACTAGAGTCTAGGCATTTGTAACTAAAACTACCAAAAATCAGAGAGGCTCCATGCATAACTTCAGATATATATATATATATATATATATATATATAGGACGGTGGAGTACTGAATAGCGGCTTGGATTGAGGAATCAGAGAGCCGAGTTTGAATTACAGTCGAATACCCTTAAGTGCTAATGCCCTTGGGAAAGGCGTGAATCCTCTTCTCCTCCCTCCAGCTATGGGTAAATAGCAGGAAAGAATAGGTTCTATAGCCTTTGATGGTAACTGGTCTAGGAGAAGGACAACTCTGAATTAAAAACCTGCAGAGGGTTTTGGGGGATATTGTGGCACGTAGTGCACCAGGTCTCTGTCTTCGGCCCTTCAAAAAGTGTGGCTGGTCCTGCACAAAACTTTCACTACTATAATTAAATCTCATGTTCTGTTGTCGGGCAGTCGGTTTTCTGGGAACTGATCTGCTTGACCATCATACGTCGAAATTCGACGGGACAGTCGAGTATATATATAAAAGGAAAGAATGCCGAAAAATAAAAAAATTTTAGCTAACCAAAAAAGAAAAAATGAACACAAAAAGACTTTTGATGTTAGCCAAAAACCAAGATTCACATCAGTAGAGAGGGAGCCTGGTGAAAAGGAAAATAAACTGACAGCAGTGAGGCAGAAGAAGAGAACGAGACCACCGGAGAAATCAGAACAAGAGAAGGGACCACCGGAGAAATCTGAACAAGAGAAGGGACCACCAGAGAAATCAGAACAAGAGAAGGGACCACCAGAAAAATCTGAACAAGAGAAGGGACCACCAGAAAAATCTGAACAAGAGAAGTGATCACCAGAGAAATATGAACAAGGGAACGGACCACCAGCGAAATACGAACAAGGGAAGGGACCACATGAGAAATATGGACAAGAGAAGGGGCCACCAGAGAAATATGAACAATGGAAGGGACGAACAGAGAAATCTGAACAAGGGAAAGGACCACCAGAGAAATTTAAACAAGGGGCCACCAGAGAAATCTGAACAAGGGAAGGGACTACTAGAGAAATATAAACAAGGGAAGGGACCACCACAGAAATTTGAACAAGAGAATAGAAGGGGCCACCAGAGAAATATGAACAAGAGAAGAGAAGTGACCACCAGAGAAATATGAACAAGGGAAGGGACCACCAGAGAAATTTGAACAAGGGAAGGGACCACCAGAGAAATATGAACAAGGGTAGAGACCACCAGAGAAATATTTTCAAGGGAAGGGACCACCAGAGAAATATGAACAAGAGAAGGGATCACCAGATATATCAGAACCAGGGAAGGGACCACCAGAGAAATCTGAACAAGAGAAGGGACCACCAGAGAAATCTGAACAAGAGAAGGGACCACCAGAGAAATCTGAAGAAGGGAAGGGACCACCAGAAAAATCTGAACAAGAGAAGGGGTCACCAGAGAAATTTGAACAAGAAAAGGAGCCACCAGAGAAATATGAACAAGAGAAGGGACCACCAGAAAAATCTGAAGAAGGGAAGGGACCACCAGAAAAATCTGAACAAGGGTAGGGACCACCAGAGAAATATGAACAAGAGAAGGGATCACCAGATATATCAGAACCAGGGAAGGGACCACCAGAGAAATCTGAAGAAGGGAAGGGACCATCAGAAAAATCTGAAGAAGGGAAGGGACCACCAGAAAAATCTGAAGAAGGGAAGGGACCACCAGAGATATATGAACAAGGGACCACCAGAGAAATCTGAACAAGAGAAGGGATCACCAGATATATCAGAACCACCGGAGAAATCTAAACAAGGGAAGCGGCCACGAGAGAAATATGAACAAGAGGGAAGGGAAGGGACCACCAGATAAATTTGAATAAGAGAAGGGACCACGAGAGAAATATGAACAAGGGAAGAGACCACCAGAGAAATCTGAACAAGGGAAGAGACCACCAGAGAAATCTGAAAAAGGGAAGAGACCACCAGAGAAATCTGAAAAAGGGAAGAGACCACCAGAGAAATCTGAACAAGGGAAGCGGCCACGAGAGAAATATGAACAAGAGAAGTGACTGCTTGTGAAATCTGAACCAGAGAATGGAACACCAGAGAAATCCGAAGAACTGAAGCTACCAACAGATAAATTTGAATAAGAGAAGGGACCACGAGAGAAACATGAACAAGGGAAGAGACCACCAGAGAAATCTGAACAAGGGAAGAGAACACCAGAAATATCTGAACAAGGGAAGCGGCCACGAGAGAAATATGAACAAGAGAAGTGACTGATAGTGAAATCTGAACCAGAGAACGGAACACCAGAGAAATCCGAAGAACTGAAGCTACCAACAGAAAAAACTGAAAAGTGGAGGGACCACTAGAGAAATATGAATAAGGGAAGAGGCCACCAGAGAAATATGAACAACGGAGCACCAGAGAAATATGGACAAGGGAAAAGACCACCAGATAAATACGAACAAAGAAGTGATTAACAGAGAAATCTAAACAAGAGAAGCGACCAACAGAAAAATCTGAAAAAGGGTAACGACCACCAGAGAAATATGAACAAGAGAAGTGACCACGAGAGAAATATGAACAAGGGAAAGGGCCACGAGAGAAATATGAACCAAGAGAAGGGAGCACCAGAGAAATCTGAACAAGAGAAGGGAGCACCAGAGAAATCTGAACAAGAGAAGGGACTGCTAGTGAAATCTGAACCACAGAAAGGACTGCTAGTGAAATCTGAACCAGAGAAGGGACCACCAGAGAAATATGAACAAGGAAAGGGACCACCAGAGAAATTTGACCAAGAGAATTAACCACCAGAAAAATCTGAACAAGAGAACGAGACCACCAGAGAAATCTGACCAAGAGAAGGGACCACCAGAGAAATATGAACAAGTGAAGGGACTACGAGAGAAATATGAACAAGGGACCATCAGAGAAATATGAACAAGAGAAGAGAGCACCAAAGAAATATGAATATGGGAAGGGATCACCAGATAAATTTGAATAAGAGAAGGGACCACGAGAGAAATATGAACAAGGGAAGGGACCACCAGAGAAATATGAACAAGGGTAGAGACCACCAGAGAAATATTTTCAAGGGAAGGGACCACCAGAGAAATATGAACAAGAGAAGGGATCACCAGATATATCAGAACCAGGGAAGGGACCACCAGAGAAATCTGAACAAGAGAAGGGACCACCAGAGAAATCTGAACAAGAGAAGGGACCACCAGAAAAATCTGAAGAAGGGAAGGGACCACCAGAAAAATCTGAACAAGAGAAGGGGTCACCAGAGAAATTTGAACAAGAAAAGGAGCCACCAGAGAAATATGAACAAGAGAAGGGACCACCAGAAAAATCTGAAGAAGGGAAGGGACCACCAGAAAAATCTGAACAAGGGTAGGGACCACCAGAGAAATATGAACAAGAGAAGGGATCACCAGATATATCAGAACCAGGGAAGGGACCACCAGAGAAATCTGAAGAAGGGAAGGGACCATCAGAAAAATCTGAAGAAGGGAAGGGACCATCAGAAAAATCTGAAGAAGGGAAGGGACCATCAGAAAAATCTGAAGAAGGGAAGGGACCACCAGAAAAATCTGAAGAAGGGAAGGGACCATCAGAAAAATCTGAAGAAGGGAAGGGACCACCAGAAAAATCTGAAGAAGGGAAGGGACCACCAGAGATATATGAACAAGGGACCACCAGAGAAATCTGAACAAGAGAAGGGATCACCAGATATATCAGAACCACCGGAGAAATCTAAACAAGGGAAGCGGCCACGAGAGAAATATGAACAAGAGGGAAGGGAAGGGACCACCAGATAAATTTGAATAAGAGAAGGGACCACGAGAGAAATATGAACAAGGGAAGAGACCACCAGAGAAATCTGAACAAGGGAAGAGACCACCAGAGAAATCTGAAAAAGGGAAGAGACCACCAGAGAAATCTGAAAAAGGGAAGAGACCACCAGAGAAATCTGAACAAGGGAAGCGGCCACGAGAGAAATATGAACAAGAGAAGTGACTGCTTGTGAAATCTGAACCAGAGAATGGAACACCAGAGAAATCCGAAGAACTGAAGCTACCAACAGATAAATTTGAATAAGAGAAGGGACCACGAGAGAAACATGAACAAGGGAAGAGACCACCAGAGAAATCTGAACAAGGGAAGAGAACACCAGAAATATCTGAACAAGGGAAGCGGCCACGAGAGAAATATGAACAAGAGAAGTGACTGATAGTGAAATCTGAACCAGAGAACGGAACACCAGAGAAATCCGAAGAACTGAAGCTACCAACAGAAAAAACTGAAAAGTGGAGGGACCACTAGAGAAATATGAATAAGGGAAGAGGCCACCAGAGAAATATGAACAACGGAGCACCAGAGAAATATGGACAAGGGAAAAGACCACCAGATAAATACGAACAAAGAAGTGATTAACAGAGAAATCTAAACAAGAGAAGCGACCAACAGAAAAATCTGAAAAAGGGTAACGACCACCAGAGAAATATGAACAAGAGAAGTGACCACGAGAGAAATATGAACAAGGGAAAGGGCCACGAGAGAAATATGAACCAAGAGAAGGGAGCACCAGAGAAATCTGAACAAGAGAAGGGAGCACCAGAGAAATCTGAACAAGAGAAGGGACTGCTAGTGAAATCTGAACCACAGAAAGGACTGCTAGTGAAATCTGAACCAGAGAAGGGACCACCAGAGAAATATGAACAAGGAAAGGGACCACCAGAGAAATTTGAACAAGAGAATTAACCACCAGAAAAATCTGAACAAGAGAACGAGACCACCAGAGAAATCTGACCAAGAGAAGGGACCACCAGAGAAATATGAACAAGTGAAGGGACTACGAGAGAAATATGAACAAGGGACCATCAGAGAAATATGAACAAGAGAAGAGAGCACCAAAGAAATATGAATATGGGAAGGGATCACCAGATAAATTTGAATAAGAGAAGGGACCACGAGAGAAATATGAACAAGGGAAGGGACCACCAGAGAAATATGAACAAGGGTAGAGACCACCAGAGAAATATTTTCAAGGGAAGGGACCACCAGAGAAATATGAACAAGAGAAGGGATCACCAGATATATCAGAACCAGGGAAGGGACCACCAGAGAAATCTGAACAAGAGAAGGGACCACCAGAGAAATCTGAACAAGAGAAGGGACCACCAGAAAAATCTGAAGAAGGGAAGGGACCACCAGAAAAATCTGAACAAGAGAAGGGGTCACCAGAGAAATTTGAACAAGAAAAGGAGCCACCAGAGAAATATGAACAAGAGAAGGGACCACCAGAAAAATCTGAAGAAGGGAAGGGACCACCAGAAAAATCTGAACAAGGGTAGGGACCACCAGAGAAATATGAACAAGAGAAGGGATCACCAGATATATCAGAACCAGGGAAGGGACCACCAGAGAAATCTGAAGAAGGGAAGGGACCATCAGAAAAATCTGAAGAAGGGAAGGGACCATCAGAAAAATCTGAAGAAGGGAAGGGACCATCAGAAAAATCTGAAGAAGGGAAGGGACCACCAGAAAAATCTGAAGAAGGGAAGGGACCATCAGAAAAATCTGAAGAAGGGAAGGGACCACCAGAAAAATCTGAAGAAGGGAAGGGACCACCAGAGATATATGAACAAGGGACCACCAGAGAAATCTGAACAAGAGAAGGGATCACCAGATATATCAGAACCACCGGAGAAATCTAAACAAGGGAAGCGGCCACGAGAGAAATATGAACAAGAGGGAAGGGAAGGGACCACCAGATAAATTTGAATAAGAGAAGGGACCACGAGAGAAATATGAACAAGGGAAGAGACCACCAGAGAAATCTGAACAAGGGAAGAGACCACCAGAGAAATCTGAAAAAGGGAAGAGACCACCAGAGAAATCTGAAAAAGGGAAGAGACCACCAGAGAAATCTGAACAAGGGAAGCGGCCACGAGAGAAATATGAACAAGAGAAGTGACTGCTTGTGAAATCTGAACCAGAGAATGGAACACCAGAGAAATCCGAAGAACTGAAGCTACCAACAGATAAATTTGAATAAGAGAAGGGACCACGAGAGAAACATGAACAAGGGAAGAGACCACCAGAGAAATCTGAACAAGGGAAGAGAACACCAGAAATATCTGAACAAGGGAAGCGGCCACGAGAGAAATATGAACAAGAGAAGTGACTGATAGTGAAATCTGAACCAGAGAACGGAACACCAGAGAAATCCGAAGAACTGAAGCTACCAACAGAAAAAACTGAAAAGTGGAGGGACCACTAGAGAAATATGAATAAGGGAAGAGGCCACCAGAGAAATATGAACAACGGAGCACCAGAGAAATATGGACAAGGGAAAAGACCACCAGATAAATACGAACAAAGAAGTGATTAACAGAGAAATCTAAACAAGAGAAGCGACCAACAGAAAAATCTGAAAAAGGGTAACGACCACCAGAGAAATATGAACAAGAGAAGTGACCACGAGAGAAATATGAACAAGGGAAAGGGCCACGAGAGAAATATGAACCAAGAGAAGGGAGCACCAGAGAAATCTGAACAAGAGAAGGGAGCACCAGAGAAATCTGAACAAGAGAAGGGACTGCTAGTGAAATCTGAACCACAGAAAGGACTGCTAGTGAAATCTGAACCAGAGAAGGGACCACCAGAGAAATATGAACAAGGAAAGGGACCACCAGAGAAATTTGAACAAGAGAATTAACCACCAGAAAAATCTGAACAAGAGAACGAGACCACCAGAGAAATCTGACCAAGAGAAGGGACCACCAGAGAAATATGAACAAGTGAAGGGACTACGAGAGAAATATGAACAAGGGACCATCAGAGAAATATGAACAAGAGAAGAGAGCACCAAAGAAATATGAATATGGGAAGGGATCACCAGATAAATTTGAATAAGAGAAGGGACCACGAGAGAAATATGAACAAGGGAAGAGACCACTACAGAAATCCGAACAAGGGAAGAGACCACCAGAGAAATCTGAAAAAAGGGAAGAGACCACCAGAGAAATCTGAACAAGGGAAGCGGCCACGAGAGAAATATGAACAAGAGAAGTGACTGCTAGTGAAATCTGAACCAGAGAATGGAACACCAGAGAAATCCGAAGAACTGAAGCTACCAACAGATAAATTTGAATAAGAGAAGGGACCACGAGGGAAATATGAGCAAGGGAAGAGACCACCAGAGAAATCTGAACAAGAGAAGGGACCACCAGAAAAATCTGAAGAAGGGAAGGGACCACCAGAAAAATCTGAACAAGTGCCCACCAGAGAAATATGAACAAGGGACCACCAGAGAAATCTGAACAAAAGAAGCGGCCACCAAAGAAATCTGAACAAAAGAAGCGGCCACCAAAGAAATCTGAACAAGAGAAGGGACCGCGAGAGAAATGGAAACAAGAAAATGGATCACCAGATATATCAGAACCAGGGAAGGGACCACCAGAGAAATCTGAACAAGAGAAGGACCACCAGAGAAATCTGAACAAAGGAAGAGACCACCAGTGAAATCTGAACAAGGGAAGGGACCACCAGTGAAATCTGAACAAGGGAAGGGACCACCAGAGAAATATGAACAAGAGAAGGGACTGCTAGTGAAATCTGAACCAGAGAAGGGACCACCAGAAAAATATGAACAAGGGAAGGGACCACCAGAGAAATATGAACGTAGGATGGGACCACCAGAGAAGTCTGAACAAGAGAACGGACCACCAGAGAAATATAAACAAGGGAACGGATTATCAGAGAAATGTGAACAAGGGACCACCAGAGAAATATGAACAAGGGAAGGGATCACCAGAGAAATATGAAAAGGGGAAGGGACCACCAGAGAAATATGAACGAGGGAAAAGACCACCAGAGATATTTGAACAAGGGACCACCAGAGAAATATGAACAAGGGACCACCAGAGAAATATGAACAAGGGGAGGGACCAACAGTGAAATCTGAACAAGGGAAGTGACACCAGAGAAATCTGAACAAGAGAAGTCACCAGCAGAGAAATCTGAGCAAGAGAAGTCACCACCAGATAAATCTGAACAAGAGAAGCGACCACCATAGAAATTTGAAAAAGGGAAGGGACCACCAGAGAAATATGAACGAGGGAAGGGACCTCCAGAGAAATTTGAACAAGAGAAGGGACTGCTAGTGAAATCTGAACCAGAAAAGGGACCACCAGAGAAATTTGAACAAGAGAATTGACCACAAGAGAAATCTGAACATGGGAGGGGACCACCACAGAAATCTGAACATGGGAAGGGACCACCAGAGAAATCTGAACATGGGAAGGGACCACCAGAGAAATCTGAACAAGGGAATGCACCACCAGAGAAATATGAACAAGAGAACTGACCACAGGTGAAATTTGAACAAGAGAAGTGATCACCAGAGAAATTTGAACAAGGGAAGAGACAACTAGAAAAATTTCAACAAGGGAAGGGACCACCAGAAAAATTTGAACAAAGGAAGAGACCACCAGGGAAATCTGAACAAGAGAAGGGACCACCAGAGAAATTTGAACGAGGGAAGGGACCACCAGAGAAATATAAACAAGGGAAAGGACCACCAGAGAAATATGAACAAGAGAAGGGACTGCTAGTGAAATCTGAACCAGAGAAGGGACCGCCAGAGAAATCTGAACAAGACAAGGACCACCAGAGAAATCTGAACCAGAGAAATCTGAACAAGAGAAGGACCACCAGAGAAATATGAACAAAGGAAGGTACCACCAGAGAATTCTGAACGAGGGAAGGGACCACCAGAGAAATATGAACAAGAGAAGGGACCACTAGAGAAATATGAACCAGAGAATGGACCACCAGTGAAATCTGAACAAGGGAAAGAACCACCAGAGAAATATGAACAAGAGAAGGGAGCACCAGGCAAATATGAATAAGAGAAGGGCCTGCTAGTGAAATCTTAACCAGAGAAGGGGCCAACAGAGAAATATGTACAAGAGAAGGAACCACCAGAGAAATATGAACAAGAGAAGGGACCACCAGAGAAATATGACCAAGAGAAGGGCCCACTAGTAAAATCTCAACAAGAGAAGGGACCATCAGTAAAATCTGAACAAGAGAAGGGACCACCAGTAAAATCTGAAAATGGAAGGGACCACCAGAGAAATATGAACGAGGGAAGGGACCACCAGAGAAATCTGAAGAAGGAAAATGACCACCAGAGAAATATGAACAAGAGAAAGGACTGCTAGTGAAATCTGAACCAGAGAAGGGACCGCCAGCGAAAACTGAACAAGAGAAGGAGCACTTCTTAATGATGTTGATGTTTCATATTCGCGCACAATATATTTGGTAACCACAAACACAAAATAAACACAATAACTACCATATTTAGTGACCATAATAAACACATTTTCATAACCACTTATTTGGTATCCAAACATCACATCACTACATAAATGTAGAGTACCGTGTGTGTTTGCGTGTTGTTATATTAGAAACACGTGTGTAACTCCTGGCAGAATATTAAAAGGTCTAACTACAAGAAAATGGCCGGACTCAAGTCAAGTCCAACTGAAGATAAAGAAGACAAACAAAACATATATATATATATATATATATATATATATATATATATATGTGTGTGTGTGTGTGTGTGTGCGCGCGTATTAAACAAAACAACTTTACAATGGACATAGACAATAATATTTGTGTGTGTGTGTGTGAATGTTTGTATCTGTTTTTTGGTGAATGTTCGTCCGTACGTGTATGTATGTATAATGTTCATGGAGTCTCCCACAAATGGGAAGTCGCGGATCTTCTAAGAGAGCTTACATTGTAGTCGCTGAAATGAAGAAATGAAAAAGAGAACGAAGCGAAAAGTTGTCCAGTATTTATAGTATAGGGAGAATGACCCCTAGTGACAACTTGGGAATTAAGGAGGAGCTAACTCTGACATATCAACCCAGGAAGCACATATGCAGGAGTATACCATGGAATTGATGCAGGGAGTCATGCTTCTACTTTTGGCAAGGCTAGACGTTTATTAGAAGAGAAAACGCAAGCAGTAAAAAGGGAATTTTCAAAATGGCAAAATAATGGCGTCATTACACCTTCTAATAATGAATAGTCTAGCCCCCTACACGTTGTTAAAAAAATAAACGGTGGAAATTTCAGATTCTCCGGTGATTATCGCGTATTAAACAGCATTACAAAAAATGATAAATTCCCCATCCTGATTATTAATTTAATTGCCGATAAACGAGTTGGAAAAACAAGATTTAGAAAAATCGACCTGGTATCAGCATACCATCAAATCAAAATATAGGATGATATAAACCAGTGATTCTCAACATAGGTCCAGGTGGTCCACCAGTGCTCCACATCGCATTTCTTGTGGTCCACAGAGAATTCATAGCCATAAAAAATTGTAGCCATTTTAAAAAAATATGTATCTAAATTATTCATACTTTGAAGAATTCAAAAATATATTTTGCTTTACGTACATGTTTATTATATTTTAAAATTTCGAAATTACATAGGCTTTGTGTAGTGCTATATTTATTTTATTTTTTATCATATATATTTATTAGACCTAGAAAATTATGAGTCAGAAGATGAAAATGTTGAGTTGGCTGAAATGATTCTGGACTTGAAAGAGAATGCGAAACTGAGTTGACAAAGAAGGTGTCTTTGCCTACATATCGATAAAAGGACTCACGCCCAAATATTTTTCAACATAATGTAGAAGTAAGCATCATTTCTTTCCCTAACACATGGATGGTGGAATCTGGATTTCCAATTGTTGTGAATGTTTTCAGTAGAAAAAGAAATAAATTAAGATCTCAACAGTAGAAGAACTATCAGGCTAAGACTGAATGACGCCATGAAAAATGATTAATGATATCTTGTGTCAGAAATATGAAGATCAAGATAGTTGTAGTGGATCTAGGAAGGCTGCGTGAATATCTAAAATTGTGCTGCAAATAAAATATGCAATATCCACAAACATAAACTATGGCCAAATGGTAACGATATTCAATCACGACAAAAATACATGTTTGTGAAATAACAAATTAAAATTTATATACACAATTTACAATTTCTTTGTAATGATGTGTGCAAAAGTATATTTAAGAGAAAAAGTTCTTTGCTGTTTCGGAAATGTCGAAAAAGTTGTTTGCCTTTGATTAAAAAGTTTGAATTTAACTTATACAAAAGTTTTTTCTATGAAAGATATTGAGTGAAAAATTAAAATTTTTCTAATCTCTCATAAAGAAAATTTTTTTCTTTGGTATCTCTCTGAAGCAATAATTCCGGCGTATATCTTTCGCGCGTGGGAATCTCAAATGCGATGAAAATTCGTTCACCGTTTCTATTTACAGTGTAACCCGGATATAAGAGATCCGGATATAAGAGAAACCCGGATATATAGAGAGATTTTCTCTGGTCCCAAATTAGAGCCTGTGTTAATGTATATAATGACGTAACCCGAATATAAGAGAAACCCGGATATAAGATACTTATTTTCCGGTCCCGACAACTCTCTTATATCCGGGTTACACTGTATATTTTTTTTAACAACCAAATCGGCTCAATGGGGCCTGGTAGCTGTTGCGAATTTTTCTGAAAAATACGTGGGCGAATGTTATATTTTTTTATTTTTTAGCCAATAGGATTTCTTGACACATTTAAATTAGGGATGAATTTGAGAAAGATTTTTTTTACGTCCGCTGAGCCTATTTTTCCACAAAATTTGATTGTTTTGTTATGGAAATTTCTCAAAGCATATTTAACAACCAATGAAATTCAAGAAAATGTTTAAAATTGAAATGAGGCTTACTAAATAGTCACTAGCTGAATGAACTAAGACTAAAACGCCTTTGTCGCGTGCTAATGAGATTTGGTATAAAATTGTTAAGAAGGCTTTGGTGAAGGTTGCGTTTTTGATTAGCACATCACATTTAAATTTGACAAAGAAACACAAAGAAGGAATAACAAGAGATTATTCAGTAATCAACAATAACATGTATTGAAAAACAAGCGAGTACAACAATTGCGTTTGGTGAAACAAAGTTAAGAAAGAGGAAGTAGTTCCCTTTGTACTGAGGTAAGATCGTAAATATGTGTTAAAAGAATTTTCTTGTTTAAAATGTTCAGAGTTCAGCAATAAGTGAATATATGAGTTTAAGTATGAGAAAGTTGAGAATGATAGAATTCTGAGTTGGTTACTTGGCTTTTTGGACAGACAGTTCACAGCGTAGTGCAATTATAATTTTGTGTCTGTGTGTGCGAGTAGAATAATGAGAATTCACGTACGTGGTTGAGCTCTGGAGATTTACTGTTCTACTACTGTTCTTTTCTTTGATTTTCGTGTTAATTTATACTTTCTGAATAGGCTCCATGAACGAGAGCGGGAAAAATATTGAAATGAGTGTTATATTATTGGTCAAAAAATCAACCAATCACTGATTTTTCTAAACCAGGTTTGGCAAAGAAAATTTGATGTGGCTCATGCGATGCATAAATTGTCGTATAGAAAATAGTGCTTATTTATTGAGTATTTTGTGGGCGTGGTGTATGTAAACGACCGCTACAACATCATCAAAATTGATTTTGATATCCTGTGTTTATCCTTGTTTACGAAATTAAATTTTAAAGTCTAAATAGACTAATTTGTTTTTTCATTGAGTATTTTAGTGTGAAAATTGAATAGCCTAAGGCCCTAAAAATAAAAGTAGGAGTTATCCATTTGAAATTTTTGAAAAAAAAGGTCCATGGGCTGAAAAAGGTTGAGAGGTACTTAATAATATAAATTAAATGAACAACACTTACTTCTTCTCTCAGATTGCACGAATACAAATACATGCCATTTGGACTAAAGAATGCAGCCAGTGGCGTAGCTGGGGGGGGGGAGGGGGCGGACCGCCCCGGGTGCCAGCACAGGAGGGGTAACACAATGTCACCCCAACAAAATTTTTCAACCAGGCTAAGTTGCCAAAAATAGTCTGAAAACAGTGGTGGAGACACAGGGTTTCGCAGGCGGGCATATGACCCCCACCAGAAATAATTTACGACCCCACCAGTTTTGTCCCCCCCCCGTCAGAAATCTTCTAATAAATTGTCGGGAAATTTGTGATTAGGAAAAATAGCAATGTTTTCAGCTTTCATGTGTTTCAGTTGCTACAATCTTGGTTACTAACAAGAGACATTGTTGTAAACATTTTATCAGATGATATGGTGTTTTTAACTCTGCATCATTAATAACAACAAAGCGAAATACGAAGCCAAAAGTGCAACAATTTCTGTCTTGCCTGTGTATCAATTCGCTGAGATATAATTTTCCATTGAGTGAGCGATATACTTTTGAATATATCTACTAGTGTTTGGACGATTAATCGGAATCGGAATCGAGAATCGGAAAAATCGGAACTTTTGGGGGTATCGGAAAAATTTGTGCCTATTTTCCGATTCCAAAAACGATTCTTTTAAATTTTTAACTTAATTTTCCATTATTGGTACTAATGATAAATATTTATTGTTTTTAAATTATCACTAAAACTAAAAAATCATATTACATCAAAATACGATGTGTAAATTTATTTTACTTGTATAAAGAAAAAACAAAAAAATAAACTTTGCATAAATTCTCTAGGTAACCTTTAAAAGAATGCAGTTGATTTACAATATTCCGAAAAATGCTTAAAAATTAAATAGAACATTTTTGTCAAGAAAAATACTTTCAAACATCATTGATAATTAAATGGTACCCAGAAAATGATGCAACGGAAAATTGGACACTGGAAAATGGGCAACAGAAAATTACGTCAACCATGAGGCAGCCGAGACTGTCGGATCTGCCTGTGCTGTCCATTGAAAACGAGCTTACAAGACAAACATATTTTGTTGATGTCATTGACCAGTTTGCCACAATGAAAACAAGAAAACATTCATTCTAAGACCATAGTATCGAATGTCAGTCTGTTGTGTATTGCCGTGTTTTGTATTTAGTTGTTCTGAAAGTGAACAGTTGCATTTTAAAAATCTTTTGATTTGAACTGATTATTTTGTGGTATTGGATTTTGTCTTGGATCATACATGTAAACAGTAACGTACCGGTCAGTAGAGTAAAGTAGAGGTAGAGCATGTATGAAAATTTAGCTACAGCTAACCATTCAGCATAGGGTAAATCGGGGTCATTGGGATGACATTTGAGCGGACCGCCCCGGGTGACGTTTACTCTAGCTACGTCACTGAATGCAGCATCCACTTTTGAAAGATACATAGACAATACTTTTCAATATCTGTATTTACATACAATGACGATATTCTTATTTTCAGCGATGATTCTTCAGCACACATAAAAACGTTGAAAGTTATAAAAATCCTATATGATAATAATCTAAAAATTTCAATAGTAAAGTCAACATTTGATGTAACTTCAGTCGATTTTTTTGGTTATAATATTAGCTCTGACGGTATTAGACCTACACAAAATAATATTAGTCACTAATAATTAGTGAATTACAGAATTTTTCCTCTCCTAAGGACAATAAGAATCTTCGTCGCTTCTTAGGCATAGTAAATTTGTAAAGGAAATTAATCCCAAACTTTGCAGACACAGTGATGCCATTAACAGAAAAATACGTATATGCAGTAATACTACATTAACATTAAATGACTTAAAAATAAAGAAATGATTGCAATTCTATGTGCCGTGTCCTTTCAGGGCGTAGACGGTCATGGCTCTCCACTTCCCTCTATCCCTTGCTACTCTCAACATTTCCTGCTCTCTGCCACCACCCCCAGACCTCGTTCTGTCATTCACTTGCTTAAGGCCGCTAGGTATGTCACGCATTGTTTTCCCTTGTCTATCTTTCCCTCTATTCGACCCGTGAGTATCAGATTCTCCAGGCCTTACTTCCTCATTATGTGTCCCAGGAACTTCAGCTGCCCTTTCCTGATGTTAAGTATAAGCCTCCTCCTTGTTGGCATCCTCTCTAAGACCTCATCGTTGCTCACAAGCTTGGTCCAAGATATCCTTATCATCCTTCTGTAGAACCACATCTCCGTTGCCTAGTGTCTCTTCTTCATCTTTGAGGAAATCGTCCCACATTCGCTGCCGTAAAGAAGGACAGATGTCACGTAACGGCTCAGTATTCTCTTCTTTGTTACCAAAGAAATCCTCCTGTCTCGCAATACTCTTCCCAGCTTTTGGAATTGCCTCCTTGGCCATCCCAATACGTCTACGGATCTCAGTGTCGCATTTATCGTCCTCTGTCAGAACGCTTAATATTAAAAGCGGTCTGACTGTATTGAATATAAGTTGATTACTGATAGCAGTAATTATGTAATTGGTGCAGCCCTACATCAAACAGTAGAAGGAGCATCAATTCCAATAGGTTTCTTCTCTAAAATTCAAATGAGGCTTTCGACTTTCGATAAGAAACTTTTTGCAGCATATTCAGCTACGTTATATTTTAAACATATTATCAAAGGAAAACAAGCTTTATTATTAACTGGTGTACGTCGAATTCCGTAGTCTAAACGCTGCTAAGTCAGATAGACAACAGCAGCAATTCTCATAGAATATCAGATATAGGCCAAATAAAGGGAGATAAAAACGTTATAGCTGATTCTTGTTTATACCTAACCGAACAGTTATGGTAGATCTGTATGACTTGCCAGCTATCGTTGCTGCACAAATTAAGGATCCCGAGTTAAAAAATTTACAAATTAAAAAAATTACAATTTTAGCAGCGACTAGCAGTAGAGCCCGGCGTTGCAACAGTAAGAGATAGATCAAGTATCGACCATCATAAAGACTGAAAAAAAAAATTGACAAAGATTATTGTTTAAGGTTGACAGACTTGCATGTCTTAATTAGTTTTTTTTTTTTTTTACGAATTGGTCAAACCCAAACTCAAACAAAAACATTGTTTTCAATCGTTATGAGTCTACCGATTGTAAATGGAATTTTTAAAGCATTCTGAATGTAAAAATAAAGAAAAAAGTGTGCAAAACAATAAGAAACACTACCTGCCAAAAAAAAAAAGTGAAGTTTTGTTGAAATCGGTTGAAAAATGTAGGAAATCCGATCCCATATATAAACGAACGAACGAACACACACACACAACCTGGGTTTTATAATAAGTATAACTCGATATGAGTTGTCCCACTTTCATTCTCGCGACAGCGATGCCTTAAGCGTGTTTTCAAATTGATTTCGTGCAAAAACAATTGTTTTTCCAATTTTGGGCGCTGTCAGAACCACTGCAAGGTAATTTTACGTAGTCCTGTGAAGTTTTGTTGAAATCGGTTGAAAAATATAGGAAATCCGATCCAATATATAAAGGAACAGACATACATATACACACACACAACCTGGGTTTTATAAGTATGATAATAATAGTTCCATATACTGTGATAATGCTACTGGTATTTCCAGATCATATATACCTGGTAAAATACTAAAATCCATTTTCGATAGTATTCATGAAGTATCACACCCAGGAATTAAAACCTCATGTAAGCTTACCAAAACAAGATTTTTTGTTCTTATATAGAGAAGACAATAAAAGAATTGTATAATGAATGTCAAACTTATCAGAAAACAAAATGCAGAGACATACAAAGATTATAGCTCTGTAAATAAATCACGTCAAAAAGTTCCTGGCAAGCTTAAGACATGTAAATGTGTATGGTTAAGAGTAGAGTTCGCAAGCCTCTGGAAACCCCTTATACGGGTCCCTTCCAAGTGTTACGTAGAACTAGCAAATATTTTGTAATTAAAATGAACATTGAGATATCAACAATGTCAATAGATAGATTAAAACCACACGTTGAAAAGTGACAAGCTAGTAATAACTGAAAAGCAACCTCATAGTGATGATATAATAATGGATACAGAAAACAGACAGAAATAGAAAGCCTAGTCATATGAAAGCAGGTAGAAAGGTTTCTTGGAAAAAAAAAACAAACAACCAATATTACTACTAGAATTCGCTACTAGGTGGGGAGGTTTGTAGCGATAGACAAAATGTTATCTACCCTTGATCAAACCAAAATTATAATAAAAATTAATTATAAATATTCACGATAATAAAAAACAGTCCCACACGAGACCTCGTTAGGCGGGAAAGTCAATCTCTCTCTTTTGCTCTTGGAAGTTATGGTAACAAGACGCATGCATTCAGGCTCGTGACAAACCAAACAGATAAGTACACAAACTCATATTGTTTTGGTACATAGTCTTTTAAAAATAGACACGCGCTGACTTCGTATAAAGAATTTTGAATATATATATATATATATATATATATATATATATATATATATATATATATACGCGCGCGCGTTGTTGTTGTTATACGAAGACTTTTGTGTTTTATTTGAAATTTTTATTTTATATATGTATATCGTATGTTACATTAACTTTTTAATAAGGTCGATGTTTCATATCCGCAGACATGTTGATAAGATAGCGAGAGTCAAACAGCACTGCCCGGTCCCTCCAGTCTGGCTCGCCCCCTCCCTCGGTCGGGTGTGGGGTGGGGGTCAGCGGTAGTACGCACCGGCCCTGAACACACCTAGGAATACCAAAAGGTCATTTTTATGGACATATATTATTTCTACAAAAAAAATCAACATAAAATAAAAAATGAAAAAAAGTTTTACCATGTATATACTTGCGTATCATGCGACTTTTGAAGACCTAATTTTGAAGCTAATTTTAAGGTGGACGGATCATACATGAGATAAAATCAGCGTATGTACTGCTGACCCTGGCTACGCCGTTGACCAAACTATTTATTTTTAACTGTAGTCAAAAAGTACAGCTGTATTTAAACATCGCGTATTATTACACGAGGATGGTATCATGATATTTTTCTGGTAAATAATACTACGAATGTTCAAATATTGTACCGGTTCCTGGAACACTGGGAAATCTTGTTAGGTCAATGATGACTGGCCTTGGGATTATTAAATAAGATATCATATTTCCATTCTTAGTACAGAAGAAAGAAAGAAAGAAACAAACAAACAAAACACCCTTCAACTCGATTGGAAGCTTTTATCACTGGTCCTTTGCTCGTTGAAAAAAACTGCCGGTACGCCACATCAGATATAGTTTGAGAAGTACCGATCGAGTGGATAGTATTACTGAAAACAGCTGGAACACTAAAAATCAGGAGACTTTATTTCTTCTCCAGTATCGGTCACCAGTTACACTACACAGGAAACTCTCAATGAATAAAGTTAAAAAGTAGTAGTAATAATAGTAACAGTAAAAAGGCTCAACTACCGTTTACCGGACACACTAAGGGAAATCAGTGGCGATTTATCGCCCGCTTACGTAAGTAACTAACTTTTTTTATTTTTATTCTTCTTTTATTTAAAAAGAAAGAATTTAATAAAAAATTTTATGGCAGGGTTAGATTTTTATTTTTATTTCATTCGAGCATGATTATTATTAATTATGTTGTTGTTTCAGAAATTTAATTCAATTCTTAGGGTTTCCGATGCGTGCCCGGTAAACTGCGGTCGCAACGCAGTAACAAGGCTTTTTCGCGTAGTATGAAGAATTAGTAACTGAAGGACAGTTTTTTTTTTTTTTTTTTTAAATTCAAAACAATCCAGACAAAACTATTACTAAAAAAATAAAAAGAATAACAGATCAAAACGAATGTGCACTACAGTACAGGCAAGATTTTTTTTTTCTTTTTACGATCACTTGATTTATTGTGAAAACTGAAAATCATTGATTTTCCTGGTAATAAGACTGTAAGAGATCGATTTGTGGCTGGTAATAGGATTCGGTTAAAAAGTCATTAGTGTACCAAGACTTGTTGTCACTTTTCCCGACAGAGCGAAAAGTTAACGGTTAGATTAAAAATAATAATAATATAACAGTTATATCATCAACAACACAACAGTATATGTATATATAAGTTTACTTTATTGTTTAGTTTTTGGTAGTGTAGGCCGGGCGATAAATCAGTAGTTTAGCAACTGCAGCAGAAGTAGTACTTTACTTTACTTACTTTTCTTTTTCCTTTTTAGACACGGTATCGTCCAGCCTGAAGGAAGTCTCAAGCATTGGTTGTGTAAGAGAGGAAAAAGGCTTAAGAAAAGAAAAGTAAACACTCACTAGTACATCAGTTCCTTTTTCTTTTTTTTTTTTGTATTCTTTTCATCACCATCATCATTAACGTCTTCTTGTCTTTCAACGGAATTGTCACACAACTTCTCTGTGGTGAGGATTTCTTGTACTAATTTCCTTTCTTTTTTTTTTAAAGTCTAATTCCGTATCAGCAGTTTTAGTTTTCTTTTTTTTTTGTACGAACATCTGAGGATTCTTTTAAATTACAAACACAAAAAAAAACAACGAAAACAGAGAAAACAACATAAAAGGTAAGTTTCTTTTTTACTTTTTTACACTTTTTGTATAATAATGCTTTTTTTATTTACTTATTTTAATATTTCAAGAAGGATATCCCACATGAACACACAGCGCGAAATACTAACTTTTTATATAATTTATTATAATTTCATGGAACAATAAAATAAAAACTTCTTGCAATCTCGTTTCCTTGAGGCTATTACACTTTCGCACCCCCTAAAAAAGTAAAACACAACTAGAATAAATTTATAAAATGAAAAGAAACTTATTTTTAAAACTTTTTTTTTTTTTTTTTTTTTTTTTTTAGTTTAGTTTAACTTCATAAAATTCATTTAAAATAACAGTTGGACTGTTGCGATTATTAATAATTAAATTTAATTTATAAACACTAGCAATGGTTTTAAAAAGCTTCTGTGTATGTTTCTGCTGTCAAAAGTTTCTAAAAAGTCAAAAAGATAAAGAAATGAAATGTATTATTTAAATTTAAAATCCCCAAATTATGAAACAAATATTAAGAAAAAAGGGAAAATCTATTTATATTTGTTTTTTAAACTAAAAAAGAACTGAAGACAAAAAATCATCGTGTAGTTGACAGTGTCATTGGAGTGCGAAAGCGCTACCCCCCCCCCTAACTAAAAACAAAACCTTCCATCCGCCTTCTCTGACATAAATTGATGATTTACACAAGAAGACTAACTGAGGTATATGGGAACAAAAAAAAGAAAAAAGAATCCAGAATTTTGGTTACTGTTTATTCTCGAAGTTTAAATCACCGCCGACGAGTTAATTTAAATTTTAAAGAGCGACGTCTTTTTTTACGGAAGGAGCTATATATTGCAACCACCTGAAATTCATTTCCTTTGGTAAAAAAAACTGTTGGATTTTTAAATCCGTTTCAGTTGCGCCGTTTGAGGAAAAAAAAAAAACCCTATTTAATGGTGATTTTCTTTAAACTTAGCTTGTATGTTGGCACAAGGACGATATTATGGGGCACCCAGTGAGGATCGAACTCATTATTCATCAGTCGTCGGAGTCGTAATTGATTTTTTTTTTAGCGAGACAAGCTTGCTAAACATAGACCACGTTTTTTTTTTTTACTAGACTTATAAAATCTTATTTTCTGTCTAGGTTTTTTTAATTAATTAATTATCTTATCCAATCGAGTCACGAAACCACCGATTCTGTGTAGAAAGTAGTTTTATTTTTTTTTAATATATATATTTCTGCTATTTTTAGATTTAGTTTGACAAGGAAATACCTGATATTTTATTTTTAAGTGTTGAAGATTTAAGAAAAAAATCTTTTTTCAGTGAACAGAGATATTTTTGTTCACTTTTTTATGACCTGATTCTCAATGTTAAAACTACTTAACTTAAACCAAAAACACTTGTCTTTTTATAACAATTTTTTTTACTCCGTACTATGAAGAAAAGTAAAACAGTGTAAAAACTGTACAGTGTAGTCTGTTAAAACACTGATTACAATTAATAACATAATTAACATAATTAATATAACATAGGGTTTTAAAACATTTTCAATTGTCAATAAATAAATTAAATATAATTTTTTAAATAATCATCATTCTTTTTAGTTTTTTACCAAGCCAGTCACTCCTTTTTTTTCTCCCATAAGATTTTTAAACTTATCAGTGAGACTCCGTTTGATGCTTTTTTTGCCTTTTGAATTTCGTAGATTTAATTCGACATTGACCGAATTACGTCGTGTTATATTTTCAGAAAATTCTGTTAGTGTTCGAACACGTTATTTCGGTTCTTGCTAACAAACCAACGTCTTTTTTAAATGAGCCACGGCGAAATTTTGTTGCTGCCGATTTTATTTTCTCCGTTGTTCATTATTGGATTATTAAACAAGGGAGTGACAGTGAAATAAAAAATGTCAGAAACGTTAATTTTAAACTAAAGGCTTAAGTTATAAAAAATATGTATGACATCTTTTTTTTAACATCTGTCTTTATTTAAAACCAGAGACCAAATTATAAAACAAACAAACACAAAACGTCTTTACCAGATAAGCCACGACTTGCTGAGAATTTTAGTGCGCGTTTGTTTAGCATAGCTTAACTGTTTCCCTACAAGGAAACATCTGGCATTCAATGAACGAATAGCCAGTACTGCTTCTGGTTAAAATTTATCAAATCTTTATCTAAAAAACAATTTCTTTAGGAAAACAAGTTTCTCAAGTAGTAGTTGTTTTATCTTTCTTTCCAGTAATTGTGATTTGTTTTTGTTGTTGTTTTTTAAACTAATGTTCCGCCAATACAAGAGTCAAGAGCCACTCAAGGTAGAGGGTTACTGTATGGAGTTAAATAGTTAATAAAATTTCAGAGTTCAGGCGCAGATGTTAGGAATACAGGGTTGAAGCAGACTTTCTTTTTAGAAGGAACCGGAAACCCAATCTTAAACAGGACAAAAAAAGGGAGAAACCTCTACTCCTGTTCAAAAGACCGGGGAGGAGTGTAAACCAGACGATAAGTGGACCTATCAACTCTTATTGGTGGAATAGAGAAAAAAAAAAATGAAATAGTCAGTGATTAAAATTTCAGAGTTCAGGTGCAGAAATTAAGAGTATACAGCTGAAGCAGACTTTAGAAGGAAATGGAAACCGAATTCTAAACAGGAAACAAGGGATAAACCTCTACTCCTGTTCAAAAGATCAGGAAAGAGTGTGAACTGGACAATAGGCAAACCTAACCTTTTATTGAAGTGGTGTGGAATGTAACATCTTCATTTTAGTTGTTGCGGCTGTTGGTAGTCCTCAAGTGATGCGGTTTCTGTGATTTGGTTAGTTTTTTGTCACAAGTATAAGGAACTTAGTGAGGATCAAACTTAAATTAATGGTCTGAAAGACTACACTATTTACATTATTCAGACTACTGTCCTCATCTTTGTTGCCATATTTATTATAACGTTAATTCCCCTCTCCAAGTTCTCAACCACCTTAACCAGGTATTGAACTCAGATATTTGGGTCCTGTCACTGGATCTAACCAACGCTTTTATCCACTGTGCCATGTGTCCTTGAGATAACAGGAGATAACTGACATCCATCAGACATGGCACATGGAACTAGAACAGTTTACCCAAGTAAGCGAAATAAAGGGTTCAGTTCAACATTACAACCACCTGAAGAAGGCTGGAGCGTACAATGGCTGAAACGTTGTGATAAATATGGCGACAAAGATGAGGACAATAGTCCGAATAATGTAAATAGTGTACATAATACCTCATCTCAGAAATATAGACAGATACTGAAAGGCTGAAACGTTGTAATAAATATGGCAACAAAGATGAGGACAATAGTCCAAATAATGTAAATAGTGTACATAATACCTCATCTCAGAAATATAGACATATACTGAAGGGCCAAAACATTGTAATAAATATGGCGACAAAGATGAGGACAATAGTCCGAATAATGTAAATAATGTACATAATACCTCATCTCAGAAATATAGACAGATTTTGAAAGACTAGTTAGCTAATCACAATGATGTGTCTCGCATGAATTATTTTTTTTTACAAAGACATAAGTATGGGGGTCTTAATGAGGATCGAAATCACTTCTTTTTTATATGTTATGTCCTAGAGATCATGGTTCTCCACAGTTTCCTTGTTGCTCTCTAAATTAACTGCAAGGAGGCATGGTGGAGTAATAGATAGTAGCTTGGATTGAGGAATCGGAGTGCCAAGTTTGAATTCCAGTCAGATCCATTACATTCACTTACATGCTAATAGCCTTGGAAAAGGTATGAATTCTCTTCTTCTCTTCCCCAGCTATGGGTTAATAAAGTAGGACAGACTGGGTTTTATAAACCTTGTTTGACAACTGGTCTAGGAGAAGGAAAAACTCTGAATTTTAAACCAGTCTGGAGAGGGTTGGGATTTGTCAGGCTATCTTGCCCAAGAAACACCACTTCTACTGTAGCTTCAGTACATATGGTGCCCCTATGGCCCTACGGGTCATGGGATAAAAAAAAAATAACTGTTAATCTTGCTTTGCATCTTTACTACCCCTATTTGTCCTTGCACTGCCATCTCAAACCCATCAAGTAGATTATTTGTTGTTTTCATCTGCCGCATGGCTGTGAGTGTTAAATCTTCTAAGCCTTCTTTCCTCATTATTTTCCCCATAAAATCTGTCTCATTCTGATTGTAAGTATACATATCCTTATTAAGCCTAGTACTTACAACAAAACAATAGGATGCCTTTTAGTACCGATTTTCCTTAAAACTTCCTCATTACTTACATGTCCTGTCTATATTCTTAGCATTTGTCCGCATTTCTATCACTCCAAGTCACTTCATCTATGGCAAGATTGTTCCGCATTTGCTGTCATTCTATTTTTGTCTTTTTTACTAAATTTTCACTCAATACAAGGCCCAAGAGCCAATCAAGGTAGAAGGTTACTGAATGACGTTGTATGGCTGTAAGAAGACGTAAGAAGTGCAATTTATGAGGGTATATAGGAAATATAACAGTTGATTGATATTTTTTTAAGAAGATTGTAGTGTTTGGGGAAACATCCTCTTGGGAGTCTCTTCCACAAAATAGAAGCTGTTCTTGCTCCACTGAGAATAGCTTTTACATGGACAGTGGAACAAGAACAGTCTACCCTCATGGATTAAATAAAGGGTTCAGTTCGGAATTCCCTGTAGATTACTCAGATCGATATACACCTGAGGAAGTCTCTGAAGAGCACAACAGCTGAAGCGTTGTGATAACAACAAAGATGAGGATAATAGTCAGAATATAAATAGTGTTAAATAATGATAACTCCTCATCTCAGAAATTCAGAGAGGAAGTAAAAGCTGTTTAAATGGAACTTCCTTCTTACTAATACAGGGGGAACATGGACGATTCAACCCTGTGTACGTGGCATGGTAAACGGTCTGAACTGGTGGAACTAATGAATGTAGCTAATCAGAACATTTTCAATTGAAATAGCTATAGAGTGGCAGTAGGCTTGCAATGTTGCATCTGTGAGCGAGGGCTTGTAGGGGTGGTAAATCATTCATTGCCTACAAGAAATCGTAAATGTTTTTGAACTCTGGGTTGGAAAGAGATATGTTATTTTGATTATTACAGATCGAGATAGTTCAAAAGCTTTGCAAAGTGCTATTTATGATTCTAGTAATTAAAAATATTAAGAAAAAATAAAGCTTCTATTGGGAATAAAAAAATTTCTTTTATGGATGACAAATTGATTGGTGGTGGTGGACAATCACAGAAGCAATTAAACAAGAAGCAATTATTTGATGAGTTTGAAAAAAGTATTTTTTAGCCAGACAATTCATAATTGTTTTTTTATGGCTTATCAACCTTTTGAAGGTTATTTAACCTTTATTATTCTGTATGTGACTTCATTTGCTGTACAAAGGTTTATCCTGCTACTGAAGGTGACTGATTCCTGAACAATAGTGTGTTTGAATTTCATAGTTGTGTTATTGTCATATGCTGCTATAGCAACAGAAAATAACTCGGAGTGAAATTAACAATAAGGATATTTGCAATTGAGAGACCTTGACAAAGAATCCAGTGTGAAAGGAAGTAATATTAATAATGCAGAGTGCTAAAAGGTTAAGCCAGAAAATATTTTCAGATGGTAAGAAATATTTTGGGTGATAATGATTTATTGATAAAAGTCTTACTAATTAACCTATAGCTGAAGGGAGAAGAAGTGGATTCATGCCTTTCCTAAGGGTATTCGCACATAATGAACCCGACTAGAATTGGAACTTGTCACTCCGATCTCCAATTCTGAACAACCTAAAAAAAATAAAAAAAGAACGCTCAAGACAATATATAATAAGAAAATTAAAAGTCAATGATATATCTACATTTCAAATGGGAAGCTTGAAAACCCATGGTACCTTGCTGTACTGAGGCTTAAGACAGACACTTTTAAAATAATTTATTCTATTTTCAATAAAACATGCAGTACAGCTGTAACATAACCAAAATGTTGACGTGTCACACTACTTTATAGAAAATGTTAGGAAGGAAACTCCCATCAGTTCTGGAAAGAGCAATAACAGCTACTGGCTTTGAGAACTAAAGAATGTAGCTATTATTTTATTTTATTTATGTAACTGTTATTTTTATTGTTACAGCTTGTTTTATGAACAGAAGACCTGTAGGTTATGAGGATATGTAGGATAGATAACGGTGGACTCTGGACTTGAAGAGATTAGGATTGTAGTGGTATGGGAAGCATCCTCTTTGGAGTTTGTTCTACAAAGTAGCGTTCTTGGGAAGAAGCTATCTGAGAGGAACTTCCTCCTTACCAGTGGAATACAAAGGGAATGTTGATGATAGTAATCAAGGAAGCATCCTCTTGGGAATCTGTTCTACAAAATAGACGTTCTCGGGAATAAGCTGTCTGAGAGGAACTTCCTCCTTACCAATGGAATACAAAGGGAATGGGGATGATAGTAATCAAGGAAGCATTCTCTTGGTAGTCTGTTCTTCAAAGTAGCGGTTCTTGGGAATAAGCTGTCCGAGAGGAACTTCCTCCCTACCAATGGAATACAAAGGGAATGGGGATGATAGTAATCAAGGAAGCATTCTCTTGGTAGTCTGTTCTTCAAAGTAGCGGTTCTTGGGAATAAGCTGTCCGAGAGGAACTTCCTCCCTACCAATGGAATACAAAGGGAATGGGGATGATTCAACCATATTTATACAGTATGGCGGGTCTTAGCTGTAAAAAAGTCTGGACGTGTCATATAGGAGAAATATTGATAATTACAATAGCAACTTCATGCTATTTTCTTTGCTTCTAAAGACGTTTTCCAATTTATTAATATTTTGCTTTGTTTCCATAAGGTATCTTTCGCTATTCTTTAGTTATTGAACTCCCTATGCGGTCATAATGGTCGACAACTAAACAATTCACTAACCATTATTCAACGTCATAGCGCCTATTGCGTGTTTTGGGTACAAATAAAATACCGTGTTCCATGCTGAAAAAAAAACAAAAAACAAACAAACAAATCGGAAAAAAAACAAACAAATCAGAAAAAAAAACAAACAAACAAACAAATCTAAAAAAAAAACAAACAAACAAATCGGAAAAAAAAAAAAAAAAAAAAAAATCAACGTGTGAACAATTTTTAATCTTTACACAATCGGGCAATTTCAGTCCCCCTTTTTACTGTTTCAATATTCAGTTTATTAACTGTCCGCATTTTATTTGTAATTGTTTTAAAAAAATAGTTGGTTATTTCAATTTGTTTATGTTTCCCATTGTAGCGAGGACGTGTGTAGTCTGTTTCCTTGACATTTACAGTCATTTCAAAACTGACCACAGTACTTGACTTGTATCTATATTTAAGAAGACCCTAAAATAGTTTTTGAAATTTTTTAATAGCTTAACGATGGAGGTGGCCTAACGACTACAACAGTTTTTTAACAGCACAAAAATTTCAGTTCAAAATCAAATTCTAGCTTAAGTAAGTTAAAATTTAAGAAGCAGTAATTTTTATTTCATTTAAGAAGATATAAATTTAAAAAATTAGATAAATTAAAATATTATTTTATGAAAATATCACTTATTTTCTCTGTTGTTGTTGTTTTTGTTTTTTCCTTTTTTTTTTTTTATAGTCACAAACTGAAGTTATGACTTGTTTTTAAGAATTTATTTCTGACTAGTAGTAGAGCCCTTTTTGCCTGGGGATGAAGTAACAGTAAGAGATAGATCAAGTATCGACCATCATAGACTGAAAAATAAAATTGACATAGATTATTGTTTAAGGTTGACGGACACGCATGTCTTAATTAGTTTTTTTTTTTTTTTTTATGAATCAGTCAAACCCAAACTCAAACAAAAACATTGTTTTCAATCGTTATGACTCATAACTTATGCAATAGAATTTTATTATAAACAATTGTCTTGTAAATGGAATTTTTAAAGCATTCTGAATGTAAAAATAAAGAAAAAACTGTGCAAGACAATAAGAAACACTACCTACTAAAAAAAAGTGAAGTTTTGTTGAAATCGGTTGAAAAATGTAGGAAATCCGATCCCATATATAAACGAACACACACACACACAAACAACCAACCTGGGTTTTATAATAAGTATAACTTGATAACTCGATATTAATTAGTTGTCCCCCTTTCATTAATGCCTCTTAATCGTGTTTTCAAATTGATTTCGTGCAAAAACAATTATGTTTTTCCAATTTTTGGCGCTGTCAGAACCACCACAAAGTAATTTTACGTAGTCCTGTGAAGTTTTGTTGAAATTGGTTGAAAAATGTAGGGAATCCGATCCAATATATAAATGTACAGACACACACACACACACACACACACACACACACACACAATCTGCATTTTATAAGTAAAATGTGTACAACATGGACGGAAAAAGATTTGGCTTTTGTTAGTTTTGACAAGTGTATTTTTATTTTATAGGAAAAAAAGGAATATGACCTTAATTTCCTCTGAAAATTATCTTTTTAAAAAGTTTTTATTGCGAGACTCTTTCTTCTAAACTAAAAAAAACAAAAAGAAAACAACTTTATTTTGTATTCGTTTTTTTCTTTTTGAAAGTTATTGAACTTTTTGTTCGTTATTTACGGAAGCCTAAAAAGATAAAGTCGTTTTTTTTGTTTCGTTTTTTTTTTTTTCTCTTATAGACTAGTAGTAACTAAAAATTTATGTTGTTACAAAAAAGCCTAATCCCTAAATCCTTTATCACTACCCTCTTTATTAATGTGATTGATTTTTTTTTCTTTAGGCTTCCCTATATTAAGATTGCGTTCATGCTATGCATGAAGGTGAAAAAAAAAAAAAAAAAAAAAAACCACAAGGTCCATTTTGTGAGTTTTACATTACACTGAACATCAACTTCTAGTGAACTTTAGTTTTTTTTAGAGCCATTTCGTTTGTTCTCACGCAAACTAACATTTTTGGGAAATAGAGTTAAAAGTAAAAAAGGCATTTTCATTAAGAGCATGATAACTTCAGTGCTGCTTAGTGGTGGTCTGTGGACGAGTGCTGGTGCGCAGCCAGTGTCCAGGCCATGCTAACGAATCATTTGTAATGATTAAGGTTATAATAATTTTTATTTTTGTGTTTAATAAACTGCTTATTTTTTTTTATTACTTTCTATGCTTTGATATTGAATTATTTTTGCAAAATAAATAGAAGATAAAAAATAGTCAATTTTTATTATTGTCATTCATTTTTGGTACCACGAAATATTACAGGTACACGACACATTGAGAAAAAAAAAAAAAATGCCAGTCCACCATATCAGATAGTTTGAGAAGCACTGATCTAACTGAATCTTTCTTTGTGCCATGGTTATTTTAGTTTTTAACCTTCCCCCATGTGCATTCTCGGTCACAGGTATTTCTTATCGCCGATCAATGGTAAATTCTTCATTTTTTTTTTTGTTTTTACTATAAGGGTCACCCTTTACAAAGCCAGAGACACACTTGAGGTAGAGGATTACGTTTAGAGGCCATTTGTGTGTATAGGAGGGGAAGATAAGTGTTAACCCTAGACTTGAACAGGTTAAGATTATAGTGATCGGGGAAACATCCCCTTGGGAATTTATTTCCATAGGGCAGTGGTTTGCATGAAGGAGCTGTTCAAGTGGAACGTACTTCTATCTCACTGATGGGTTACGGAGAGAATGTGACTGGTGGCATGACGTGTTCTTGCTGTGAAGTTTTGCTTTGGCAAGACCAGAGGATGTAGTTCATCTGAGCACTTTCTGTGAAAGTAGTGGTAGAGAAGTAAAAGGCTTGCCACATCCTGCCCGTGCGAGAGAGGCTGAAGGGTGGAGAATAGTTTGTCACCCACAAGAGCTTGGAGACACTTTCGAACTCTATCAAGGCTGGAGAGTGAGGTCTGGTCAGCTCCTGCACAAATATATTAGGTTGGTGCAAAAATAATGACGTAACAATGTCGTTTTTTGACGTATTTTTTAACGTCAAAAAACGACATTATTATGCCATTATTTTTGCACCAATCTAATAACAGTTTCGGCCTGATCTGGCTCTTGCTGAAAATATGATTTAAAAAGAAATATTGCTTAATATGAACAGTAACCCTAAATGTTATGCTTTCTGAGATAAATTATTACTGGCATTTAGGCTAAATAATACGGATTTCAAATATTTATTTATTAAGAAGATTCATCAAATTGACAGGAGTCTTTGTGGATATCAGTTAGTTTCGCTTCTTCGCAGAGTGTTTGTTTATATGTGAATGATTCGTTTCCATTCCTTATGTTAACAGTAATACTCAGTTAACAAAAACAGGTAAATTTTCATTTTAACACCCGAGCGTCATTTACTGCTGAACTATTTTCTTTCAGAAATTAGTACACGCTTCCGTAAAGTGATTTTTTTTTTTTTTGTACTTAATTTAAGAAGAAAGTTAACTTTCAAATATATGTAAACATCGACAAACAAAAGAATAACCAAAAGAAAAAAAAAAAACACCTAACCCTAATTTGAAAGTTAAATTTCTTCTTAAAAAAAATAAAAGCATAACAAAAAAAAAAACAACACTTAACCCTAATTTGAAAGTTAACTACAAGGAATTACTGTGAAGGAAGTAAATAGGCCCAAATTGTATACGTCCACCAACAAAATTCAGCACTGAATTACTTATCAATAAGCCGTTAATGGCTGACAAAAGACCATGAAAAAGTCTGAATTTTTGGGGGTCGTTAACATCCAAAAAGGTAGGTTTCTTCAATATCTAATTGTTGATTTGAGGTCAGCATATACATTTGCATGGAAATAAGACTATTTTGGAAAAATTTGAAGGGATATTAGCGCTTGGGTGTTAAAATAAAAATTTACCCCAAAACAAACATTAATTATTGATACCTTCTCTCTATTAGCACTCAACAAAATATTTGCCCATAACTAGTATTTTTAAGTGGCAAGTCAAATTTTAATTTTCAAATAGCTTTCTGAATATCTCTGATAGTGTCATGAGTGAGTGATTGTTATGTAACAGGACCAGTGCATACAACCCCTTACTGAGAGGAGGACAAGAATTATTGGGTGGGGGGGGGGCGATTAGTGTTTTGTGACCCTCGCTATCTAATCAACATTTGCTTTTTGTTTGCCTATATACATCACAAATTAAATGAAGTATAACTGACTATTTTAATAAAACGGATTAAATTTTTTCAGATTTTGACGTCATTCTGAGATTTTTTTTTACTCATGCCAAGTTTGAAAAAACCAGGATATAAAATTTACTATTTTTTTTTTTTTATTCATAATGTTGAATGTGTTAAAATTCTTTTTTTTTTAACAAGAAAAATCTCAAGTTGATGTTAAAAATTACTGTAAAACATTGTTGATTTTTTTAATGGAAAGATCTATGACCTGTATGACTCTAATAATTTATATTTTTAAATACATATTGTATTTTTATTTTCCATTTTTCAAGTTGAATTGTTCACCTATATTGTATATAATCTATTATTTTGTGTAATTAGGTTACAATAAAATTTATATTTTCTCTGAATATTACCTTATGAAGATTGATATGTGGAGGGGGGCATGTATCAAAGATTTAGTTGAGGGGGGGCGTGTATCAAAGATTTGGTGAAGGGGAGCATGAGACCTTTGCACACCAGTCCTGTCAAGGACTTTCTGGTTTTAGTCATAATATTTGTGAATTACAAGCAGTTTTGTTTGTTTACTGAAAATAAAAACGAAACTTTTGCTATTTGAAATTTAAAATATATTTTAAATTTAAAACTTAAAATTTTTTTTTTTTTTTTTAATATTGGGATTGGACTTTTAAATTCAATTTCCCATTTTTATCTATTTAAAAAAGAAAAAAATGAAAAACAGAGCACTACAGACATTATATAACAGGAACTATGATATATTTCAAATGGGATGGTTCAGGGTTCTAATGCAAGGGACAATGCTATGTTATACTGATAGGGGGGGGGGTTAACAGTGGTGTTTCTAACAATCAGAAAATGTATGTCATTGTTGGGGGTGACTATATTAGTGTGTGGGTGGATGAGTTTGTAGAAGGGGAAGCAAGAACTTTCAGACATTATTTTTTAAACTATGGTCACAAATACTTTTTTAAAAGAAATAAAATGCAGCTAAATCAGTTTCTCCAAAGAGTATTGGCTTATGGTTATACATACTAGATGCTGTAAGATTGAATGTATGGTTTGTATGGCTTATGGCTACATCATGTTGAAACACTGGTTCCTGTACGATCACTGAAGTTAAGCAACGTCAAGTCTAGTCAGCACCAAGATGAGTGACCGCTTGGAAATACTAGGTGCTGTAAGATCGTATGTATGGTTTGTATGGCTTATGGCTATGTCATGTTGAAACATTGGTTCCTGTATGATCACTGAAGTTAAACAACGTTCAAGTCTAGTCAGCACCAAGATGGGTGACCGCTTGGAAATACTAGGTGCTGTAAGATTGGATATATGGGTGGTAGGGCTTATGGCCACATCATATTGAAACACTGGTTCCTGTACAATCACTGAAGTTAAGCAATATTGGGCCTGGTCATCATCAAGATGGGTGACCATTTGGAAATACTAGATGCTGTAAGACTGGATATATCGTTTGTATGGCTTATGGCCACATCATGTTGAAACAGTGGTTCCCATATGATCATTGAAGTTAACCCCTTCCCAGCCAGTTATTTTGGGAAAAACATTTCATTTTCGGACAATTTTTTTTTTTTTGTTTTTAATATAGTAGCTAAGAAAACTGAGACACCTTGAAGTACTGGAGCGGTGACTAACAACTCTACCAGATATACATCTGGTAGAGTCGTTAGTGTTGGACTTGTTGTTTAACACTCAGAAGGGCATAAAAAGAATCAAGATCAACGTATAAACACATCTGTAGCTGGTTTTTGAAAATTGTCTTTAGTTGGACATGTCGGAAAAAGACACTTTTGGTAAAAATGTATATAGAGGAAAGGGTTAAGCAATGTCGATCCTAGTCACTACCTAGATGGGTGACCACTTGGGAATACCAGTTTCTGTAAACTTGGATGTACAAGTGGTGTAATGGATAACTTCTTGGAATTGGTAATTGGAGAGCCGAGTTCCAATTCTCGTTAGGTTTGTTATATTTAATTATGCATAAATACCTTTGGGAAAGGCATGAAACCAACTTTTATCCCCCAGCTATGGGTTAATTAGTAAGACCTGTATCACTAAACCAGTATTGTCTCTTCTCTAAAAAAAATTGTTACAATCTAAAAATATTTTCTGGCTTTAAATAACCTGCAATGGGTTGATAAGCCATAAAAATGAGTCAATAAGATAAAGATAAGTTAATAAAAGAAAAAAATACTATTCTTTCTTAAATCAGACTCAAAATTTTACCTTTTCACATGGCACAATTGTGCCATAAGTACCCACCTTTCACAAGCCATGTAAATTCTTGCTTCATGATAAGTATTAGCTGATCTTGAAAATAATTAAGGATGTTTTGAATTTTCACTATCCAACCATCTTAGGCTTATATTTATTTTGTGTGAGGTGGCTTTGTTGTCTGGCAGAATAATACCTCTATTTACATTATTCAAACTATTGTCCTCATCTTTGTCGCCATATTTATTACAACATTTTGGCCGTTGTACGCTCTGGCCTTCAGAGAAAATACAAAGGATCTGCAGTCCATATAACATCAGGACAACCTTCAAAAGCTGGACGACACTTTGCAGATATCCCTCTCGAGTAAGACCTCCCACAGAGGAGAACACTACTAAAGACAGTGTGTATTCTATCCCATGCAGCTGCAGAAAGAAATATAAAGAGGGGACAGGCTGCCCCCTTAAGTTAAGGCTTAAAGAACACCAGAAAGCTGTCACAACAGGGAAAGTGGAAAAATCAGGTATGGCTGACTACATATGGAGAGAAAAGGGAGATCACCGCCCTCCGTGGGATCAGGTTGAGATCATAGACAAAGAACACCATTGCGTTGTAATAAAGATGAGGACATTAGTCCAAATAATGTAAATAGTGCGCATAATATCTCATCTAAGAAATATAGACAGAATAATACCATTATGATGAAAATCTTGATTCTCTTAACAGATGGTTTCCCCTCAGTCTGTCCAATGTTCCACTTTATCATACCACATTGTCTGTTCATGTGATATGATGTTCATGAGTAGCAGCCATTTTGCATCCCATAACATGGTTGCCATCAATTTATTTGCTGAATAAGAAGATTGGCTCCAATCATATAGTTAGGATTTTTTTAACGAATAGGCTGACAATAATTGAATAAGCTTCTTCCGAGTTCTATGACAATAAAATCTCTTGAAATGACACCCTATCACCCCATTAAATATTTGAGCTTAATAATTTTATCAAAATATTGCAATAACAATTATGAGTATGAATGCAGGTCAATATTTAAAGAAGAGGGTACAAATGAAAAGAAATGAAATTGACAAGTTTTACCATTTCACTGAAACAAACGTTAAATGCATAATAACGTTATCGCCTGCTATATTTCCCCCTTCTCTCTCTTCCTTATTTTTCCTCATATCCATCTTCCTTTCTTTCTTTCTTAAAAGCAGGTTTGTTTATTTTACAGGGATTAGAAAAATAGCCTTTTTTTTTCCTTCATGTTCTTTCTTTCTTTCTTTCTTAAAAGCAGGTTTGTTTATTTTACAGGGATTAGAAAAATAGTAATTTTTTTCCTTCATTTTCTTTCTTTCTTAAAAGCAGGTTTGTCTATTTTACAGAGATTAGAAAAATAGCCTTTTTTCCCCTTCATTTTCTTTCTTTCTTAAAAGAAGGTTTATTTTACAGGGATTAGAAAAATAGTAATTTTTTTCCTTCATTTTCTTTCTTTCTTAAAAGCAGGTTTGTCTATTTTACAGAGATTAGAAAAATAGCCTTTTTTCCCCTTCATTTTCTTTCTTTCTTAAAAGAAGGTTTATTTTACAGGGATTAGAAAAATAGCCTTCTTTTTTCTTCATTTTCTTTCTTTCTTTCTTAAAAGCAGGTTTGTTTATTTTACAGGGATTAGAAAAATAGCCTTTTTTTTTCCTTCATGTTCTTTCTTTCTTTCTTTCTTAAAAGCAGGTTTGTTTATTTTACAGGGATTAGAAAAATAGTAATTTTTTTCCTTCATTTTCTTTCTTTCTTAAAAGCAGGTTTGTCTATTTTACAGAGATTAGAAAAATAGCCTTTTTTCCCCTTCATTTTCTTTCTTTCTTAAAAGAAGGTTTATTTTACAGGGATTAGAAAAATAGTAATTTTTTTCCTTCATTTTCTTTCTTTCTTAAAAGCAGGTTTGTCTATTTTACAGAGATTAGAAAAATAGCCTTTTTTCCCCTTCATTTTCTTTCTTTCTTAAAAGAAGGTTTATTTTACAGGGATTAGAAAAATAGCCTTCTTTTTTCTTCATTTTCTTTCTTTCTTTCTTAAAAGCAGGTTTGTTTATTTTACAGGGATTAGAAAAATAGCCTTTTTTTTTCCTTCATGTTCTTTCTTTCTTTCTTAAAAACAGGTTTGTTTATTTTACAGGGATTAGAAAAATAGCCTTTTTTTTTTCCTTCATGTTCTTTCTTTCTTTCTTAAAAGCAGGTTTGTTTATTTTACAGGGATTAGAAAAATAGTAATTTTTTTCCTTCATTTTCTTTCTTTCTTAAAAGCTGGTTTGTCTATTTTACAGAGATTAGAAAAATAGCCTTTTTTCCCCTTCATTTTCTTTCTTTCTTAAAAGAAGGTTTATTTTACAGGGATTAGAAAAATAGCCTTCTTTTTTCTTCATTTTCTTTCTTTCTTTCTTAAAAGCAGGTTTGTTTATTTTACAGGGATTAGAAAAATAGCCTTTTTTTTCCTTCATGTTCTTTCTTTCTTTCTTAAAAGCAGGTTTGTTTATTTTACAGGGATTAGAAAAATAGTAATTTTTTTCCTTCATTTTCTTTCTTTCTTAAAAGCAGGTTTGTCTATTTTACAGAGATTAGAAAAATAGCCTTTTTTCCCCTTCATTTTCTTTCTTTCTTAAAAGAAGGTTTATTTTACAGGGATTAGAAAAATAGCCTTCTTTTTTCTTCATTTTCTTTCTTTCTTTCTTAAAAGCAGGTTTGTTTATTTTACAGGGATTAGAAAAATAGCCTTTTTTTTTCCTTCATGTTCTTTCTTTCTTTCTTAAAAACAGGTTTGTTTATTTTACAGGGATTAGAAAAATAGCCTTTTTTTTTTCCTTCATGTTCTTTCTTTCTTTCTTAAAAGCAGGTTTGTTTATTTTACAGGGATTAGAAAAATAGTAATTTTTTTCCTTCATTTTCTTTCTTTCTTAAAAGCTGGTTTGTCTATTTTACAGAGATTAGAAAAATAGCCTTTTTTCCCCTTCATTTTCTTTCTTTCTTAAAAGAAGGTTTATTTTACAGGGATTAGAAAAATAGCCTTCTTTTTTCTTCATTTTCTTTCTTTCTTTCTTAAAAGCAGGTTTGTTTATTTTACAGGGATTAGAAAAATAGCCTTTTTTTTCCTTCATGTTCTTTCTTTCTTTCTTAAAAGCAGGTTTGTTTATTTTACAGGGATTAGAAAAATAGTAATTTTTTTCCTTCATTTTCTTTCTTTCTTAAAAGCAGGTTTGTCTGTTTTACAGAGATTAGAAAAATAGCCTTTTTTTCCCTTCATTTTCTTTCTTTCTTAAAAGAAGGTTTATTTTACAGGGATTAGAAAAATAGCCTTCTTTTTTCTTCATTTTCTTTCTTTCTTTCTTAAAAGCAGGTTTGTTTATTTTACAGGGATTAGAAAAATAGCCTTCTTTTTTCTTCATTTTCTTTCTTTCTTTCTTAAAAGCAGGTTTGTTTATTTTACAGGGATTAGAAAAATAGCCTTCTTTTTTCTTCATTTTCTTTCTTTCTTTCTTAAAAGCAGGTTTGTTTATTTTACAGGGATTAGAAAAATAGCCTTCTCTTTTTTTTTTTTTTAAATGCATACAGTGCATACTCCTGATATGGTTCCTTCAGGTTATCAATGTGTTTAGATTTCTAAGGCAACATTTATCCAGGAAGTGGTTTTATTCAGATGACACTGATGTGGCAAAGGTGCAAGGGTGAATCCAGTTGCTTGACACTACTTTATTTTGAGGAGGGCATTTACACAATTCTACAGTGACACAGGGGACTGATGATGATGATGACGACGAGTTCAACTTTTTATTAATTCTACACATGACGTCAGTTATATGACTCCTGAATAAAGAACAAGTTGGAATGACTTCATAAATTTAATGTTTCACTGTTGATTACAAAAATAAGAAAACGACATTCTTTAGTCCTCCCCCACCCAACTCGGAACTTCACAGCTAGGACCCACCACGCCCATCATGCCAAACTATCCACACTGTTTGTGTTCCTTTGATAAAAAGGAAGTTCCACCCAGACAGTTTCTTACCCAGAACTGTTACTTTGTAGAACAAACTCCCGCGAGGATGCTTCCCTGACCACTACAATCTTGGTCTCCAGGGTTAACCAATATCTATCCTATATATCCTCTTACTTTTTACTTCCTCCTCCCTCACAACAATCTCAATCATTTATTTATTTTATTTTTTTAATTATTTAATTTATCTATATTTATTTTCTTATATTTTATTGCTTTTTTATTTTATTTTGTACTTTTTTGTTTTTTATTAGTTTATATTTCTTTTTATTTATTTCTTTTATTTTATTTTTTTGATATTTTATTGTTTTTTATTTTATTTTATTTCTACTTTTTTTTTTATTTATTTGGGTCTCAAAATTAACTTTGTCCTGTCCTGTCATCCCAGGAGCAATATAACATTAGTTTGGGATGACTAGATGTGATTTTTGGGATGATACCAGGATAATAAAAAAAATTTAAATTTAAATTCCATTATATTTATTCAAACAATAGGGGAGCAAAATCAGCTTTCAAACAAAATACAGACTGTACAAATTGCTGGTAGTCTCCATTCTCCTATGTGGATGTGAAATGTGGACACTGTTGGCAGGATAGAGAGAGAAGGATCCAAGCATTCGAGAACAAATGCATGAGAAAACTCCTTGGCATTTTCTATTGGGAACAAAAAAACAATGTGTTTGTGTGGAAAAGGGTTGAAAGCTTTGTGGGCCAGCAGGAACCTCTTCTTTCCACCACTGCCAAACAGAAAAAGGGCATGGTTTGGACACATTACAAGGCACAACAGCCTGTGCAAGACCATCATGCAAGGCACCGTTGAAGGTGGACATAGGAGAGAACACCAACGTAAAAACTGGTTGGACAATATCAAACAATGGACAAGTATGACTATACCAGAATTGCTGATATCTGCTGTTGATAGACCATTGTGGAAGAGATTTAGTGTGGCTTCTGCATTTGGATCCACCGACAATTACAAAAGTCAAGGGGATAATGATGATGATATTCATTCAAAAAGTAACTAATTTCTTAAAATCTTTTAAAATGTTTAAGAAAATGTTAAGAGTGTTCATTGCTCACAGAAGGGATATATGGTTTGGATATGTTCAAAATATGCCAGAAATACCTTTTTTTGGGGGTTGCCATCAGCTGCCTTAATCATGTCTTTGATTATTGCTCTTCAAAGAGCAATAATAAAAAGTAAGAAGAAATGAAATCTAGACTGTATTGGGGTGCTGAAAAACCTAACAATTGACTTGAGATTTGGCCATAAAACCTTGCATAAAATTTCACTGATCATCACCACAAATGTCCTAAAGGGACATGTCACATAGAAGAAAAAGATCTACTTTCTTGGTCATTATAACTGATGTGACAGTCACAAGATGTCACATTGCTAACTGACCCCAGAGGAGCACATGTACAGAAAACTCCTCTCTGATTGTGGGCTAAGTTACATCAAGGCTGCATAGCCAGTTCTGGAGATATTCAAAATAAATCTATTTTACACAACTAATATTGACTTTGAGAGAGAGAGAGAAAGAGAGAGAGAGAGAGTTCATGACTCCCCCTAAATGAATGCAATCCATCCCAGTCAGTTTGAACTTTTTCCCTCAATGCCCTCGTGCCACTGTTAAATCTCCCACACTTTCTGCTTTTATGTATAGATCAGATTAATTATTAAGCATTATGCTAGATAAAACTTTATAAATAGTACTTACTAAGTTTTATCTATTATTACTATAATGTACTAGATTTCTACAGTATACTTTGCACAACTCAGGACTTATCTCATATTTTTTCCTCGGTCTAAAAATCATCACAGTAAATTCCTGATCACACCTCATTTTACTTGTAAAAGTAATTTTTTATTACTTCATACGTTATTTTTAGTGGATACAGGTATTTGAGTAGAACGCCTCAAATATTAGTGTCCACGAAATATAACGTATTGGATTAATAAAATATGTCGGATTAAAAGTAAAAATGTATTAATTCTTTAGAAATTGCTTTATTTATATTTCAGCTACAAAACTGAGCATATATGGCTTTGGAGAAAAAAATCTGAACTAGGAGATGTGATTTAAGGCAAATAAAACAGCACTTAACTGTGAGGCTCTCTGTAGCCAAGTGGTCAAATCATACTGGATTGGACAATGGTTTCTTTGTCCATTTCATAATGTGTGACATCATTTGTTTACATTTGATACACCATGAGCAGATATGAATGTACGTGAGAGATTCATGGAAGATTGAAGTTTAAATACAGTAAATTTGACCTTGCTAACCGAATGCGCCTCTGTGGCCAAACCAGTAAAGGCACGTCAAGTTAAATGATGGTTCCGTATAGGATACAAGTTCGAATCCTGTCAGAGGACAAATATTTTCTGTGAAAATTTCTCGGTCATTCAGGCCGGTAAATGTTGTTTAATACTATTTATTATAAACAGAGCATTTACTTAAATATTTGTATCTCTAAAAAGAATGTATAAACATAAAAATGTCTTAAAATATGTGTGTTTTCCTGTTTTTTTATATATATGATGTGACCTTAGAGATGAATAATGATTATTACAAACCACATACCAAAGATCTATATAAATATAGATATGTCAGTAAAGAATCAAGCCAGCATCATAAAATTCTAGGTAATTGAGATAAATCAGTCCAAATTAGATTATCTATGAACACCAGCAATAAGGAAATATTTGATAACAATAAAATTAAATATATAAAGGCTTTTGAACTAAGCAATCATAAAGTAAATTTAGAGTATTTAGAAAAAAATAAACTAAGAAGGTAAAAAGTAAGCATAACATCATATGGTTTAATCCACCTTTTAATCATTATATTCAATCTAATATCGGAAGAATTTTCCTAAATTTAAATCATAAGCACTTTAACCATACTAAAAAAACTTTTTAACAAAATTATTGTTAAGATTGGCTATAGTTTCATTAATGACATAGATAAATCTACATCCCAACATAACATTATACTAAATATATTTCCAACAAAGACAACGTTAATTTTTAAAAAATAAAAGCAACTGCCAAAAAAAATATGATCTGTCCCTTAAATGGTCAATGTATGACTGATAATATTATATACCAAGCTAGCATACATTCCAGTAATGATGTTAAATTTTATTTTGGTTCCACTGAAAATCTTTGGAAATTTCATTTGTACCTTCATCAAATGACTTTAAACACTATAAAATATAAAAACAGCACTGCACTCTCTAAATATTTCTGGCAATTAAAGAACAATGGTAAACACCTTTTATCACCTGGGATATTATAGCAAGAGCCAAATCTTATAATGTGAAAGGAAATAGATATATACTTATGTCTTGTTGAAAAAGTTGTTATCCTAAAACTCTTAACTAACCCTAGCTTATTAAACAAGAGAAATGAATTGATAGTTATATATTAGGTTGGTGCAAAAATAATCACGTAATAATGTTGTTTTTTGACATTAAAAAATACGTCAAAAAACGACATTATTACGTCATTATTTTTGCACCAACCTAATGTAAGCATAAAAATAAATATCTGTTTAAATACATTGATCCAGATTAATTTTTTAATGTAAATTACAGTTTGTTCCTTTTTTTTTTTCCCTTTTTTTTATGCTTAATATAAAAAAATAAATACTCATAACTCTAAAATTATTTTTTTTACTTACATACATACATACATACATATATACATACATATATACATACAAATCCCATTTATTCTAAATGCCAAATATAATTTCTAAAATTGAAAACTATAATCCCAGTATAATATGTAGCTGCACCAACATTGCGATAACAAGATATTTTTAAAAATTTAAATTATGTAATGGTCAGTCTATACTCAGCACCTGATAATTGTGTCATGCATGAAACTCAGTCATGCTATCAGTGAGGGATATGTATATTTATTAATATATACTTAATAGCTTTGTATTACATCAAGCATTGTTTTATTAACAGCAGAACTATATGTGCAATATATATATATATATATATATATATATATATATTTTCACACACACACAGAGGGTGCGATGGATAAATTGTCGTCTAAATTACACAAAAATGAAAGTAACACTGACATCTCATTTTCACAAATATATTTACCAAAATTACACAAAAATATCTTGTAATACTAAAGAGTACATTTATTCAATAAAATCACTGTTGACTTCAACCAAGGCCTCCAGACAACTTTGGAATCTCCTGCAACTCTTCTGGATTGTCTCCTTGTTTAAGTTGGCAAATGCTACCATAACCCTTGCATTCAGTTCATCTTTGATATTACAATGAGTTTTGTTGGTCTTCCACTCAACTGTGCCCTACACATAATAAACAAAGGGGGCTTGCAGTTTGGGGAGTTAGGTGGCCAGATGTAAGGGGTAATGTTTTCTGACAGCCATGACTGGGTTCTCCTGCTTGTGTGGCATGGTGCAGAGTCCTGCCGCCATTTATAGGGTCTTCCAGCAGCCACCCTCTTCACCCAGGGTAGCACTACCTCCTCCAAGCACTTGATGTAGGCCTCAGTATTGAGTCTAAGGCACTCGCCAACAAATTTGGGAGTTCTTTTCTTATCAGAACGCTTGTGTTTTCCAAGCTGCTGTACCTTCGTAATCACCATTAGACTCATCCAACTCTTTCTGAATCCTCTGCACTGTCCTCAGATTGACACCCAAACATACTGAAATGTTTGTATTGGAACTTCTGGTGTGAATGCCAAGCAGTAGAGCATGACGTTTCCAAATTTCTGGTGGAGTGAATTGCATCAAGGTGCTCTTTTTCTCACAGACAGTACCAAACTGATGCTTCTATACTGTGCAATCGACAAAATCAAAAACAATGTGCATACACAAAATTAAAAATATAAAATGGTGACAATTTACATATCGCATATATACCCTGTAATATATATATAATTATAAAAACTTTTTACATATGAACAAAAACAATCACTCATGACAAAGATGCATTTTTGTTTCGATGCAGAGGAGCATCTTGATGGGTTATATATATGAATAAGGTATATTTAGGCAGCAAGTATTTATCCAAACAAGTTTGATTAAAAAGAACTGACATGGTCTGTCTGTTTAAATTTTTTATTATATTTTCCCAATTTTCAGATAAAGTGTTGAATATTGGGCTTGAAGTTGTTGATAAAGTGCCTGATGTTTGTATTGTTATTTTTGTTCAAGTGCTTTCGATTATCGCAATCATTATCAAGAACTGATGTGGTATCTGTATCATATATTAAGATTGTAAAAAATAAATAAATCGCATTCTTTTTGTGTGACCTCATTCCCAATAGCCATTACACGACATCATGCTAAACCATTTCAAGCGTCCAGCTTCCCAAAGAAGACCAGGATGCCGACAAAGGAAGTCAAACTACTACACAGACACCACATTGGTTCTTGATAATGACTGCAATAGTTGAAAATACTTGAAATATATATATATATATATATATATATATATATATATATATATATATATATATATAGTTAAACCTAGAGAGCCAGCCTTCCCTGATGATCTGCTTAGGTGAAACCTTGGTAGGTTTGTCTGGCTCTCTAGGTTTAACTAGGTCTGCTCTACTCATTGTATTGAACACATTATTTAGTTATTTTGCCTACTCATATCGGGTTTTTTTTCTTTGGGCCTTGAACTTGTATGCTGGACGATTATTTTCGGTTAACGTACATGTTCTTGGTTCTTTCTTTTTTTATACCTTTTTTTTCCCTTTGGTATTGGCTTGTTTATTTTCAAATCAACACACCGAAGGTTTTCCAGTTGAGTATAATTTCTTATACTTATAAGATTTCTATTAATAATAATATTAATATATATATATATATATATATATGCAGGGCTGGTGCAAGGGTCTTGTTTCCCCCAACTCTAATACATCTCAATTTTTCTGGAGTAATGGATAGAAGTTCAGAGTGAGGAATCAGAGAGCCGAGTTCGAATTCCACTAAAATCCATTACGCTTACTTATGTGCTAATACCCTTTGGAAATGTATGAATCCTCTTCTCCCACCAGCAATGTGTAAATAGCAGGACAGACCAGGTTCTATAGCAATGGATGGCAAATGGTCTACCACTGAAAGAAATGGCAACCTACTGCAGGAAAAAATCTGCCTTGTCAGTCATGTATTGAAAGATACATGATTGCCTAAGGATGTATCATGCATGACACATAACTGACCGATCCATATGAAATACAAATTTTATTTCAACCTAATTATATACGGTAAGGGATCATATGCAATGTAGGTGAAGAATTCAACTAAAAATATTGAAAATAAATATAAAAAAAAAATCTAAATTAGTGACATGTCATGACATATGATTCCATTTTAAATAAATCAACAAGGTTTTGTGGTAATATTTTTTTTACATCAACTTGAGATTTTTCTTGTTCAAAAGTTGAATAATTTTAACATATTCAACATTATGGATAAAAAATAGTGAATTTTATATAGTGTTTGTTTGAGACTTAGCATGAACAAAAACAAATTTGCGGATTTGGACGAAAAAAAAAAAGACCCCAGAATGACGTCAAAATTTGCAAAAAATTTTCATCCTTTAATTTGTGGCTAGTTTAATTTGTAAAGTATATAAATGTATATAGGAAAAAAAAAAAAAAAAAAAAAAAAAGGAACAGTTGATAAGTTAGCCAGAGTCACAAAGACTCCAATCAGGTTTGACGCTCCCACTTCCTGTCAGGGGGCAAGATAGCGTTAGAATGCACCATCTCTGTGTGTATATATATATATATATATATATAGTTTATGCAAACTTAGGTAATCCGTATGGATTTTTTTCAAACAAAAAAAAAAAAATATATATATATATATATATATATATATATATATATATATATAAATAATAGCAATCAAGTTATTTCTGTACTTCTTGTTTTTCCCAGTTAGCAAACAAAATCAAAAGGCAGAAAATTAAAGTATTTAGGTCAAACCAAACTGATTGCAACCATTCAGGTTATTTCAAGTAAGTTATCTAATTGATTCAAATGGAGTCAGAATTTCCACCATTCTGTTTTCTGAAAAAACAAAAAAGACAAAAACACAAAAAGTCTTCATTTTGACCAGACCTCTCTGCATTAATCTTAGTTTAAATGACTCATTGCAGGTTTGGGTAGACTTGCTTTAATAAAACTAAAATATATACACAGGCAGACTGATAAGTGTTTTTACATTTATCAAAATATATATGAGGAGGTGCTTAAAATTTACCTAATGATTACATAAAGAATATTGTATAATAGCAAATACAAAAAAATAGAAATGATTTTACTATAGGAATGCATTAGAAATGATTTGAATCCTAGCTCTTTATGGAACCTGGAATATTATGGCTAGGATTTATGAAACAAATCCATCCAAACTTTCATTCCCTCTCCTGATTCGATATCTAGTGATATAGCAAATACTAAAAGCATATATAGAAATTCATTGGAAATATTTTTACTATAAGAATGCATTAGAAATGATTTGAATCCTAGCTCTTTATGGAACCTGGAATATTATGGCTAGGATTTATGAAACAAATCCATCCAAACTTTCATTCCCTCTCCTGATTCGATATCTAGTGATATAGCAAATACTAAAAGCATATATAGAAATTCATTGGAAATATTTTTACTATAAGAATGCATTAGAAATGATTTGAATCCTAGCTCTTTATGGAACCTGGAATATTATGGCTAGGATTTATGAAACAAATCCATCCAAACTTTCATTCCCTCTCCTGATTCGATATCTAGTGATATAGCAAATACTAAAAGCATATATAGAAATTCATTGGAAATATTTTTACTATAAGAATGCATTAGAAATGATTTGAATCCTAGCTCTTTATGGAACCTGGAATATTATGGCTAGGATTTATGAAACAAATCCATCCAAACTTTCATTCCCTCTCCTGATTCGATATCTAGTGATATAGCAAATACTAAAAGCATCTATAGAAATTCATTAGAAATGACTTGAATACTAGCTCTTTATGGAACCTGGAATATTATGGCTAGGATTTATTAAAGTAATTCATTGAATTTTTTTCACTTCAATTTTTACTTTTTTGTGGTATTTGGTAATTTTTGCTTAGGATTATTTTTAAATTAATTATTGTTCTAACTTTGTGTTTGTAACAACCATCTGATGATTTCAAAGACTAAATGGTATAGCCTAGAACTAATAAACTTTCTTTTAAAGCAAATGCAAAACTTTATAACTTATAAGGCCTATAAATAAAGTAAATTTTAGGGTGTTTGAAAAATGATTATATCGTAGAAGAAAGGATATACAAACAAATGTAAGTTTAATTTATATTATTTATCAAAAATTTAATCACTTTCATTTTCAATGTCTGCAGCCCAACAGGAAGGCAAAATTTCAGTTCTATGTTTAAAAGATATTCAGATATTCATACCTGTAAAAGTTTTCTAAGACTGTTTTCAACTCCTTTTTTTATGAATCTTCAGTGACTTGTATAATGTTCTAGCAATCAAAACAAGTGAAAAACTATAGGTTTTAAATCTGGTGATCATGGAAGATGTGGGAAGAACCTTTCATCCTCACAATCTTATTTTTACTTGGTTTTGTTTTGCTGATTATGTCTTGCATTGTGACCCAGGAGACTATTATATTTTCTATTTGCTAAAGCCAGACATCTCTCTCTATAAAAGGCAGGATGTGTGTGTGTGTGTGTGTGTGTAACAAATGCACGGCCACAATTTTTGACGGATTTGCACCAAAATTTACATGCACATACTCCAAGTTAGTGGAAAGGCCAAGACCAACTTCGCATTTCCCAACTCCCATTGATAGTGGAAATAATCGATTTTTTCATACTTCTACGGCAGTTTTCATGTAGTTTGTGGCCATTTTGTACTGGCCAGTGTGAGAGCCAACAGCTGACTGTCACGAATGTTAACTAGCATGCAAAAAAAAAAAAAAAAAATCAATAGCTGCATTCATCACAAGTGGGAAAAATTTAAATCTGCATGGTACTTTACTCCAGTTGGCTCATTTGCTTGCTTAAACTCAACGTTGATTCTGATTCCGCAGAACTGGGTTTGGTGTGAAAAAGTATTTGTTGTTAACATTCTTTTTTCATTCGGTTTTTCCAGTTACAAGTCCTCTTTTAAAGCTGATCGTTTTGTGTTCATTTTGTTTAGTTCTTTTTTTGTAACAGATTTAATGTTTAGTATAGAGCTTAGAAAAAATTCGCAGTGTGAGATAGGCAAGAAGTAAGGCATGTAGCAACATCAGCACGGCAAAGGGCACTCCTTTAAAGGCAAGGAAGGGCAAAAATATTTTAAGTCAAGTGATAGCGATTGCTGTATGAGTTGTACGATTTTTGAATTAAGCACGGGTAATGTCGGGTTATGCTGCTAGTTTTGAATACATTTAAATCCATGATATAGTTGGCAATGCCGCATCTAATATAAAATAAAAATGAAAGTAAATACTAGTCAAAAATTAATAATAATTGTTGAAAATACTTCATCTAACAAAAAATGAAGATGAAAGTAAATATTAGTCAAAGATTAATAATGATTGGCAATTCATTTATTAAAAAATGAAGATGAATGTAAATACTAGTCAAAAATTAATAATGGCTGCCAATGCTTCATCTATTAGGTTGGTGCAAACATAATGTAGTTTTCTCACATATGTTACTATGTGAGAAAACGACATTATTTTTGCACCAACCTAATAATAAAAAATAAAGACGAAAGTGAATACCAGTCAAAAATTAATAATAATGGCTGACAAAGTTTCATCTAATAAAAAATAAAGACGAAAGTAAATACTAGTCAAAAATTAATAATAATGGTCAACAATGCTTCATCTAATAAAAAATAAAGACGAAAGTAAATACTAGTCAAAAATTAATAATAATGGCCGACAATGCTTCATCTAATAAAAAATGAAGACGAAAGTAAATACTAGTCAAAAATTAAGAATAATGGCCGACAATGCTTCATCTAATAAAAAATGAAGATGAAAGTAAATACTAGTCAAAAATTAAGAATAATGGCCAACAATGCTTCATCTAATAAAAAATGAAGATGAAAGTAAATACTAGTCAAAAATTAAGAATAATGGCCGACAATGCTTCATCTAATAAAAAATGAAGATGAAAGTAAATACTAGTCAGAAATTAATAATAATGGCCGACAATGCTTCATCTAATAAAAAATGAAGATGAAAGTAAATACTAGTCAAAAATTAATAATAATGGCCGACAATGCTTCATCTAATAAAAAATGAAGATGAAAGTAAATACTAGTCAAAAATTAAGAATAATGGCCAACAATGCTTCATCTAATAAAAAATGAAGATGAAAGTAAATACTAGTCAAAAATTAAGAATAATGGCCGACAATGCTTCATCTAATAAAAAATGAAGATGAAAGTAAATACTAGTCAAAAATTAATAATAATGGCCGACAATGCTTCATCTAATAAAAAATGAAGATGAAAGTAAATACTAGTCAAAAATTAATAATAATGGCCAACAATGCTTCATCTAATAAAAAATGAAGATGAAAGTAAATACTAGTCAAAAATTAATAATAATGGCCGACAATGCTTCATCTAATAAAAAATGAAGATGAAAGTAAATACTAGTCAAAAATTAAGAATAATGGCCAACAATGCTTCATCTAATAAAAAATGAAGATGAAAGTAAATACTAGTCAAAAATTAAGAATAATGGCCGACAATGCTTCATCTAATAAAAAATGAAGATGAAAGTAAATACTAGTCAAAAATTAATAATAATGGCCGACAATGCTTCATCTAATAAAAAATGAAGATGAAAGTAAATACTAGTCAAAAATTAATAATAATGGCCAACAATGCTTCATCTAATAAAAAATGAAGATGAAAGTAAATACTAGTCAAAAATTAATAATAATGGCCGACAATGCTTCATCTAATAAAAAATGAAGATGAAAGTAAATACTAGTCAAAAATTAAGAATAATGGCCAACAATGCTTCATCTAATAAAAAATGAAGATGAAAGTAAATACTAGTCAAAAATTAAGAATAATGGCCAACAATGCTTCATCTAATAAAAAATGAAGATGAAAGTAAATACTAGTCAAAAATTAAGAATAATGGCCGACAATGCTTCATCTAATAAAAAATGAAGATGAAAGTAAATACTAGTCAGAAATTAATAATAATGGCCGACAATGCTTCATCTAATAAAAAATGAAGATGAAAGTAAATACTAGTCAAAAATTAATAATAATGGCCAACAATGCTTCATCTGATAAAACTACTAGTCAAAAAAGTCACTGTTCTGATCATTATAAATATAAAATATATCTTTTCAAATGTTCTTCAACATGAAACAAAAATTATGACAAACAGTTCTTGGCTCCTAGAATGTTGATTTTTTTATTCTTTTTATTGCAATTCAATTAAGTAACGGTGCAATAAATCTAGGTGATTCCATTTGGGAATTACTGCAGAATTTTCTAAAAACAATCAGATTCCTTGCCAGCTTTGATAACTCGGGTTGAATCCCAAACTGATTACAAACAATATTCATAAATATTACAAATGCTACTTTCTCCAATTTGAGAATGAATCTATACCTATCTATTGATTCATTGAACAATATTGAGACGTGTTTCTCAGTGGATGGTGAGGGGTTTGGTACGATGACTTTTTCTGCAGGTTATTGAACTGTTAATGGTTATGTGTCTATTTATGGCATCTCTTTTTTTTGGGTTTCTGGTTAGTAACTCGAAACAAATATCCTCTTTGTTTGTTTATTTTCAGTTTTTTTTCCTTGCATATCATTTTTATTTCATTTAATCATTTTGCTCCAAACAAGGCAATAAAGCCACTAAGATACTGTACTTAAATTTGTAAAGTCATGTACCAAAGTGGAACAATTACTATGAAAACATTTATAGAAAAGGTACAGGGAAGATATATTATGTCAGTGGCAAAATGACTGGATCTGAGATGCCACATTAAGATCAAAAACATTGCAGATTCTTCTCTGGATTTTGTTATTTTATATTGAATATAAGATAATTTCTATTTTATATTAAAGATGCCTGGAATATAACTTTCAATAACTAAGGTGGTATTTTTTATTTAACAAGAATAAACAAAATAATATAGAATGAATGCAAGACAAAGTGAAATTTTATAAAACATTAATTCCATAGGAATAACATAATAGAAATTTGTCTGTGGAAAGGTATGTCAATCAGTGACTAGAGAGTCTGTGTGTGTACATTTTGAAACAGAAAATGTGTTTTACTTTTGTTTCAATGTCTTTGGATTTCTGTGTAGCATTTTCCATCACCTGTTAAGACATTTCTGTATTTGCTTTAACATCTCCATTGCTCATCTTGCATCTTGGGTTGTTTCTTTTGCTAATAACTATATATTCCATTTTCTCATAATAGATGGTTAGTACTTTCTTCTTGTTTTCCTTTAATATTAGGTTGGTGCAAAAATAATGACGTAATAATGTCGTTTTTTGACGTTACGTCAAAAAACGACATTATTACGTCATTATTTTTGCACCAACCTAATACCTTAGCTAGAGGTACCTACGTTTTTTTTTTCTGTGTCTGCCAGAAATGCAGTATCATCTGCATATTGTATATTGTTGAGGTAGTGTCCACCAACAATAAATCCCGGTAGAACCTCTAGCTTTCTCCAGATCACTATACTGTATAAATCAAATAAAACCAGGAAGAAGATACATCCGTATTTTATGCCCCTTTCCGAGTTTCTTTTGACATCATCGCTTTATATAGGCACCAGTCAGCTGCTATTACCATATTTCTTTGATACAGAATAGAGAGTTCAATCCAGACTGTGTGGCCTACACTTTCAGCCTTGTGACACACATAAGCTATACTTAGAAAACCATAGGTTTAAGGTTGTGAAAGGTTAGAAAACTTGTCTCAATATATCAATTATGACTGAATAGTGAGTTTGATACTCACTAGGTGCTCCACACTTTCAGTCTTGTGCCACATCTAAGCTATGCTTACAAAATCATTTTGGACACTTCAACATAATGTAATGGTTAGCAACCTTGTCTCACTAGATCAATTATGACTGAATAGTGGGTTCGATCCACACTGAGTTTCCCATATTTTGGGCCTTGTGCCACATCTAAGCTACACTTCAAAAACCACCATGTGTGTTGGAAGCCTACATAAGCTTTGCCAATAATCAGAACAAAATATATGAATTTAACAACTTTTTGTAAGACAGAGTGTTATTTATTCATCCTTGATTTGTCTGGCACAAGGCCACAGTATTGGGACATTCAATAAAGTTAAAATTTTTACACTAGAGAATTTGTCAGTAAAAAATGAGTTTGTTAACAAATGCAGTGTCTGGTTTTTAAAGTTTAGTCTAGGAACACAATAGAGGGTTTATCCAGTAACACTCAAACTCCTACTGATTTATACCTAACCTACAATTCTTTTTTTTTTTTTTTTAATTATTTATTTGCTTTATTTAACAGATTAACAATGGGAGAGTGCCGAGAGGCCATTGAAAAAACTTCATTCGGATTACCAATGCGCGAAAAATTTCTTTTGGACAAAGAGACAACTTTTATAAATCATGCTTCTTATGGTAGCATACCACGAGAAGTAGCAGATGCTCAAAATCGGTAAGCCAAATACGCTCGCTTTCTGACCATAATTTAATGAAAACTTCTGATAATCATTAAAGACCTGGTAATCATGGATCTTTGTGTCTGCAAAAAAATTGAGTGTCAAACGGAAATTTTTATTTTTCCATTGACTCTGCTAATATTTTAATTACCTTCACTCCTTGGCAATGTTTATTGTTTCAAAAAGTGATGATTAGAATTGTAATAAAACCTAAACATATGAAAGTTAATTTATACATTTCTTGTTCTTAACAACAAAAATAACAAACACTATTAGATCAGCTAATAGCCAATTGATTCAAACTTTATAAAATGGTAAATAATAAGGATTTCCTTCCAGTTCCCATATTTTAATAATGTACTAAATATTTATAATTTTATGAATAAAAAATTATTTTCACATTTATTTTTTTATAAATTGGTAAATGATAAATATTGCACAGTATTAGTTTTTAGAATGTAAAAATAAAATTATTCTTCTAAATAAACAATCTAATATATAATAAATAAAGTGATTAATATTTTTGTGGTAAATTCTCAAGAAAAAAAATGTATAAATTCCCTTTCTCATATGTTTAGGTTTTATTTAAATTCTAATCATCACTTTTCAACAATAAACATTGAAGGAGTGAAGGTAGTTAAAATAATAGGGGCGTCAAGAGAAAAACCATCCTTTTGATACTCCATTTTTTTTTTGGTGGGGCGGGGGGTAGCACAAAGGTCCAAATTTGCCTTTTCAAAAAATATTTTTTTAATCTTTTTACCCTAAACAAGGTGATAATGCCACTAAGATGCAAGGGGTTACTGATAGTAAAAGAAAATGAGAAGAATTTAGTGAAGAGAAAGGACAATAAAAGAACAGGGTTCTGGAAGACAGAAGATTGTGATTGACACGTTTGACACTCAGTTTTTTTGCAGGCATGAAGATCCAAGTTTGCCAGAGAAATAGATTAAATTTGATATTTCCAATAAGCAAAATATTTTGCTGCATTTTAAAAACTATCAGGTCATCCCATAAGTTCTGTCCGAATTTTAACTTTTTGTTAAAATGAACAAAATTTAAAGAGTATTTTATAATGTCTAATGGAGCTGAACATTATTTTTATGTTTAGATGCATTTAAACTGATCAAATTTTATTTCAGAGAACAATAAAATTAAATTTTGTTTGATTAAAACCCTGCTAACATGGAAGTACCCAAGAATCATTTGAGGCACATAATCTTTTATAAGTTCAAAAAAGGAAACTCAGCAGCTAGAAACATTCACTGTTTATAGAGAGGAATGTGGGAATGAAAGAACCTGCAGAAGATGGTTTGCAAAATTCAGAGGTGGAGATTTCACCCTTGAAGATGAAGATTGAACCAGACGTCCAGTTGAGTTTGATGAAAAGCTTCTTGAAGCAGCCCTTGAAGAAAATCCTGCTTTATCAGTTGAGGAATTGGCAGTCGTTCTCAGTTCAAACCATACAACTGTTCCAAGTCATCTTCAACAACTTGGAAAAGTTTCTAAACTTGGAAAATGGGTGCCTCATGAATTGTCTGAAAACAACCTCAAATCCCGAGTTGACATCTGCTCTTCTCTCCATTCTCGCCAACTTGTTTCACCTTTTTTGGATAGACTTGTGACTGGCAACGAAAAATGGATCTTTTATTGAAATGTTAAGCATCGTAGACAGTAGCTTGGTAAAAGGGAAGGACCCCAGCCACAGCTGAGAATGGAACTTCATGGGCAAAAAGTTCTAATTTCAATCTGATGGGATCACCAAGGAATAATCCACTTTGAATTCTTACCACCTAATGGAACAATTAATGCTCAAATATACTGTCAGCAATTAGAGCATTTGAACCTGCTCTAGTGAATCGAAAAGAGGTGATGTTTCATCAGGACAATGTGCAACCCCACACAGCAAGAATCATGTCACAAAAGATCGAAGAACTTGGTTGGGAGAAAATTCCTCATCCACCTTATTCTCCCGATCTTGCTCCTTCAGACTACCATTTGTTTCGTAGCTTACAGAATCATTTGGAAGAAACAGCTTTTGTAACACAGGAAGAGGTAAAAACTGACATTTGCGAGTTCTTCAAATCAAAGCCAAAAGAATTTTATAGTAATGGAATTAGTAAGCTTGTTAATAGATGGAAGGAAGTCATAGATAATCAGGGAAAATACATTGTTGATTGAATCTGTAATTAAATGTAACATTTGGTCACTTGTTTTCTTTATTTAAAATTCGGACAGAACTTATGGGATGACCTGATAATTTAAGTTAACTGGTAAGAGTTGATTTTTTTTTTCTAAAATAGCTAATAAACGTCCCCTTTTTCTTTTTTTTTCAAAATCACCTTTCATTGCAATGTAATTCACTTTATTAAAACATCTTTCAAAAATAAAATGTACTATTAGCTGATTTAAAGTGTAATTAATTTGATTTGAAACAACTATTATTTACTTTAAGTTTAAAATATATCACAGAAATGCATTTTTTAACCAGACAGTAACTGTTTATTTAAAGCATTTCTAAGTTTGATAGATTGATGATATTTATCTAAGGTTGTTCTATAGGAGCTTTAGGCATTGAAAAATAATTGAATTAACGTGAGTGCCTTTTATATATAATTTTTAAGTACTCAGTAATCTTTAAAATTTTAGAAAATATTCTCTGTAATCTAATCTTTTACAGAATTTTAAATATTTTTGGATGTAAATTTACTATAGTTATCTCTCTTATTTTCTGATAATGTCATGCATGGTTGACTGTATATAGAAAATTAGCACATTTATACACATAAAAAATACAAGATTGTTTTAAAAATATCGGTGTGTATGATTTGTACTAAGCTCTTCAATTTATAATTAGTAAATATAGTTTTCACTTAATTATAGTATCGTCTAAAAGGGACAAAATAAGAGAGAATTTTAAATGATTAGAAAATATTTAAAACTTAATAAGGTATTCTAATTTAAATGTTAAAAAACAATTAAAACAAATCTTGTATAAATTCATTATTCATTGAAAAAAAATTTTTTCTTGAGTCAATAAAGATTTTTTTATAAAATAATGTCTCAGTTTGATTGCATTTTTTATTTTACAATTCAGAGAAGACTTTCAGTAAATGAGTAACAGTTTGAAAAAAATATTGTTGATTTACATTCTCCAAGGAGTTCTGCTTTTAACTAATATAAATATGAAGGGCAAAATTTGATTTCTGGAAATTTCATTAAGGAAGTAAGAGCAGGGTAACAGATGTAAAAAAAAAAAAAAAAAAAAAAAAATTTCTACTAAAATTTTATTTAAAAAAAAAATTAAATTTTAAAAATAATTTCATTCATTTCTGAAACTGAAAGTTTCATTAAATTTTAACAATTATTTGATTTTTGCAAGAATTTCCAAATTAAAATGAAAAAAAGATGCTAAAATATCCTGTACTAACTTTGCTGCCCCATTGACAAAGAAAAACAAAATCTTTTGAACATGCTAGAAAGGATTAAAAAATTTAATAAAATAATCAAAAAATACTTTGATCTTTCCTCTTAATAATAACAAACATTTTGGCAATAAAACTTATCAAGTTTGGGGCCTTTTTCATCATGGTATGCTCTTTTTTCAGTGAATTATTGGAGGTACCTCTCTCTCTCTCTCTCTCTCTCTCTCACACACACACACACACACACATATATATTCAAACATGTATTGTTAAATATAACAGACAACAAATGTCTTATATTTGATCATGAGCCATTCTAAGCTTCGTATAGCTGCTTTAATTTTGGGAGAAAATAAAGACGAAAACTGTCCAACATTTGGATATTTTTTTAATTAATATCAGAGATACAATCTCTGAATGGGCATGTAAATTGATGCACTACATTGACCTCATAGTCTCTAATAACCCTACAACCACAAAACTAAATCCTCTACAAAAAAAAACAAAAAAACAATGTATCTCTGATATTAATAATAAGCCCACTACATATATTGGTTCTACTGCAACCACACTCTCTCGTAGACTTACCTATCACCTTTCTGACCTTTGTTCTATTAAACAACATTTCTTAGAAAAACATAGCCATGTATTAAGAAAAATATACGGAAAAAACAAACAAAAATCCTAATATGCAATTATGCTGTTTTAATGTTAATATAATGTCAATGTCGGACGTTTCAGTCTAGTAGACCATCTTCAGGACATATTCATAAAACATAATTAACATTAGACTATATTTAATTCAACATGAAAAGACGATGGACATTAAAACAGCATAATTGCATATTAGGAATTTGTTTTTTCCGTATATTTTTCTTCATACTGTCGGATCTATATCTATATATTTGCTTACATAGCCATGTATATAATATTAGACAGATATTAGATGATAACGCAACAATACTCACACAGACACACAGTAAAAAGAAGCTTAAGATATTGGAGGCCACCTACATTAAAACAAAGCAACCCACACTCAACAAAATTACTTTTCAAACCAGTCACAACACGTTACATTGCATCTAAACATATGGTTCTGTTGTTAATATTTTGTTCTCTTATATGGTATGACTTCATAGAACCGCATCACAAATTTATGACTTGTGTCTGCTATTCCATGACAGTTATCATTGCATAGCAAACTTCTATGTCAGCATAACAGAATATCATCTTTGATGGTGAATATCTTTGTTTAAAAGTCCATATAACCACTCTGATGATGGCTCATGTGAACAAAAAACTTAGATAGAGGAACAGCATAATAAAAATATTCAAATGTTGGACAGTTTTTGTCTTTTTCTCCCAAAATTAAAAGAGCTCATGATCAAACATAAGACATTCATTGTCTGTTATATTTAACAATATGTTTGAATAATGATCTGATGCCCCAATACAATATATATATTAAAAGAGTGCTCAATACAGAGTAAAGCAAATATAATTATTATACATTCAACACCATCACTTGATAAGATATCAGAAGTGTTGAAACAAAATGGCTATTTTTGTAGTGATTTTATAACATTTATTTTATAATTCTTGAATAAATAATTATATATATATATATATATATATATATATATTTTTTTTTAATAAAAACAGACCACGTTAAGGTTCCATGTAATAAATTATTTCACTATAACCCCTTTAATATATATATATATATATATATTAATGCACGTTTCATTAAATAATATAGACAAATTTTGTCTATTTTAAGTAAGTTCCTTTCATATTGTCTGATAAGCTTAATAATGTTATCATTGAACAACGAAAGGAAAACACCATGTTGATACATGTTTTAATCCAATCTAAGCTTTCAGCTTACACAAGCCATTATCAAAGATGACAATTTCAATAAACCAAACAACAACGAACGAAACAACAATGATAGTCCACCCTTGCTGCATGAAACTTGTGTGTGTGTATATATATATATATATATATATATATATAGTCAGAAAAATTTTTTAAAAAAAGTTTCAAAAAAGTTTCAAAAACTTCATACACCAAAAATAAAAATGATTTCAGAATTTAAAATAATATTATGGATTACTTGTAATTCCATATATGAGTCCCAGTATAAATAATTATTGACTGATTTTTATCATTGTGATATTTTTGCATTATATCAAATATTAAGAATATAGTAACTACTCAGTCAGTTCTGTGACATGTATGATACATGCTTTGGCGATCATGTATCTTTTAATACATGACTGACGAGGCAGATTTTTTCCCCGCAGTAGGTTGCCATTTCTTTCTACGGTAGACCAGTTGCCATCCAATGCTACAGAATGTGGTCTGTCCAGCTATTTACCCATAGCTTGGTGGGGTGAGAAGAGAATTCATACCTTTCCCAAGGTTATTAACATGTAAGTGAACGTAATGGATTCAACTGGAATTCAAACTCGACATATATACAAGGAATAAGTCAGTTATGTGCCATGCATGATACACGCTTAGGCGATCATGTATCTTTTGATACATGGATATTTACTTGACCCCCGACTGAGTCAGGTTGTGACACAAGGTCAGTTTTTAACATGAGGACCTGAGTGTTTTCACTCGGGCTGCTGGTCTAAGCTGGTCATAGCTTGTCCAAGCTGGTCAGAGCTTTTCTAAGCTAGTCATAGCTGGTCTTGGCTTGTCAAAGCTGGTCAGAGCCTGTCCAAGCTAGTCATAGCCATGATACCACTAGCCCAGGGATGGTCCTGGAGCCAGGTAAAAAAAATTTCTTTTGATACATGACTGATGAGGCAGATTTTTTCCTGTTATAAGTTGCCATTTCTTTCTGCAGTAGACCAGTTGCTATCCAATGCTACAGAACGTGGTCTGTTCTGCTATTTACCCATAGCTGGGGGGGGGGGAGAAGAGGATTCATACCTTTCCTAAGGGTATTAGCATGTAAGTGAATATAATGGATTCAACAGTCTGAGCCGCTATCCATTACTCCACTGCAGGGTCCGCAAATTGGAAGAGAACCTTTAACCGGCTCTTTTTTTTTTTTTTTTTTTTTAAATAAATGTACTTTTGATCACATAAAATTTGGTAAGGTGTGAGTAAATTTTAATTCCAAAAATGTAGCCCAGAGAAAAAAAAGTTTGGGATCCAATGCTTTATAGTGTATCTCATTTATATAACAATTATGGCAAATACTAAATCCAATCAAAGGTTGACTATACATTTGGTAAGGGTCATGATTTGGAGAACCATTGCTCTACAGTAACATTACCTTCTTTTTGTTAATTTTTCTTCTTATCAGTTTTTATCACTCTAATTAAACCCTTTATTGGATCTACTTCAGTTCAAAATACTGAACATAACAGTCACCTGAAGAAGGCCAGAGGGTAATATGGCCGAAACATTGCAAATATATTATTCTGAATGGAAAGGCATATGATTCTGAGTTGATTAAAAAAGAAAAATCTGAATAGTTTATGGCTTCTGCATATCTTCTCTTGCGTGTTTGGCTTGGTTTAAAATGCATGGCTATAGAGCTTTATTGAAATAATTAATATTATATTTCCGTAGGAGTTTTGAAAAGCAAAATTTGTGGACCAATCAAAACATGTTAGATTGCATAAATTGGTGCTTCCTTGAAGGGGGGGTTTATAAAAATGAATAAATGTACACAATGATATTACATCATTACATCTTTCTCTTTTGCCATCTTTGTTTTTCTATCTCATTCAATCTCTCATTTTCTTTCTCCCACACTTTTTCTGTCAGTTTTCTTGCTTTTATTCTCTTCCCACTTTTTATTTCCCACTCATTATCTTCTTTCTTTTCATTTTTTCACCCTCATTCTTTTTTCTTTTAATTTTTTCTTTTTTTTTTTTACTCACACTTTTTTCTAATTCTCTTTTTCTCTCTCTCTCATACTTTCTTTTTCTTATTTTTTTCTCAGACTTTCTCATTCATTCTTTCTTTTTCTTCACACTTTCTCATTCTCACTTTCTCTCATTCTCATTCATTCTCACTTTCTTTTTCCTCACTTTTTCTCATTCTCTCACTTTTTATTCTCACTCATTCTCTCTCACTTTTTAGTTTATTCTCACTTTTTCTCATTCTCTCTTTATTTTTTTTCTCAGATTTTTTCATCCTCTTCCATTCACTCCCTTTTTATTTCTTCCCCACAATTTTTATCACTATCATTCTCTCTCACCTTCTTTCTTTTTTCTCTCACTTTTTCTCATTCTCTTTCTTGGTTTTCTAACACTTTCTCATTTTTTTTGTCACACTTTTTCTCCTTCTCATTCATTCTCACAGTTTTTCTCATTCATTCTTTCTTATTTTGTCATAATTTTTCTCATTCATTCGCTTTCTCATTCTCCCTCTTATTTTCTCTAACTTTCCCTTTTAGACTTTTCATTCTTTCTCACTTCAACATTTCTTGATTTTATTCTGATCTGACTATTTTAAGTCACAGTCATTCTTTCGTTTTCTTTTTTCTTTCTCTCTCCTTCACTCTGATTTTCTCTTCCACTTTCTTTCTTATTCTGTTTTTCTCACTCTCTACTTTTCATTTCTTTCTCTCTCATACTCTTACATTCTCTTCATCCCTCTTTTTATCCATGAGGATGACATAAAACTTCCCATGCCACCTCTATCACATTATTAGGGAAATCTTAGAAATATCTCGCCTCGGCTTTTCTTCATTGCCACTGTAATCAATTAACAACAGTATGTCCTTTGGCAAAATTCGGACGCTCAGAGAATTGATTTCATTTGAATTTAGAGAAACGAATAACTGTCGGTATTTAAATGATTTTCTTGTTTAAAAGTCCTTTTTTTTTTTTTCAAAATGATATTTTAGTGTTTGCAAAGAAAACTTTAAAAATCTATATAAGTTAAGATTAGGTAAAATGAACGATTGGACAAATTCAAATTGCAGCAGACACATCAGGACATAGTCAGTTAATGGATTTCAGAAAAAAAAATTCTTTTTATTAAAAAAACCATTAATCAGATGTCCCTCCTGAGTGGATACCAACTTAAAAGACAATTTCTCTCTCCAGAATCTATTATACATATCCATAAGTCTACCATTCATCCATGCTTAGAATATTGCTGCCAAATATGGTCCAGTGACCATGTTATTTATATATATATATATATATATATATATATATATATATACTCATGCCATGAGTATCTGTATGTATTTTAAAATAAACAATAAGATATATCTTGTGCCTGATGAGCTGGGTAACCAACAAAACTTAAGTTGTACACCAAATGTAGGTGTATATATATATGTTATCCACAGAGAGACTATTTCACTGTATCACAGCTCCTCAGTGTGGCTAGATGTCCAATTGCTTCAAGCCAGGATCGAAACCTGACTGATTTGACGTCAGTCAGATATCTTACCCCTACACCATCGTCACACGGCAGAAAGGAAGGGAATTTTAATGTTTTTTTTTCTTTATGCAAAATAAGCTAGTGGCTCGGAGAATTCAATTTGTACTTGAAGACTAATGCTTAATAGCAGTAGAAGCTGCTATTTTTAAAACCCCTTTTTCTCGAGAGCTCAACCAGATTTCTGGGAGCATATATTGTCATCCACAGACACTGTTTCTCTGTAACACAACTATATATATTATATATATATATATATATATATATATATATATATATATAAAAAACCTTCTTGGATTTCTTTAAACTAGCTAACATTTTAAAACTATTTCTAAATTCTTCTTTAACTCTGTACTTGTAACGTCTCAGACAAAGCTATAAATCTTTACTATTTATTTTTCCCCCCAATAGGAGTAAATAGGTTCAGTTATAATCTAGTTCACACTCCTAGAGGATTATCATTTATTTCCTGTTTAGGATGGAGTTTCCAGTTGCTGCTACATTCTACTTCAATTCTATACTTCTAACATCTCCTCCTAAACTGAAATTCATACTATTATTGGGTTTCCATTTCCTTCTAAAGTCTTTTTCTTCTCTTTCACTTTCACTCACCCTTTGAATGATAGTGTTATTATCAACCTTGTTTGGGGTGAATTCAATAAAAAAAATAAAAAAATTGCGAAAGTCAAATTTGAAACTGCTTATGTCATTGATAAATGGACACTATTATGAATTTAGAAAATGGACATCAGTAGTAAGCAATTATCAATGACATAAACACAATTTCAAACTTGAGATTTGGAAATTTCTTTAATAAAATCATTTGTAATATACTCTCGGAATTGCTCGTTGTGGCTTCGTTTATATGGGCGCCGACCAAAACCGGGGTGGGTTTGTCGGCGCCGGGGGGTTCCTCGATAATTCTAAATACATATCCACCTCTCTGGTTAGGAATTTCCACCTTTTCCATTTTTGGGAACCTTTCCTCACTCCCACCTTCTCATCATACTTCAGAGGGGCGTGAACTGCCCTCCCCACATCTTCGTGGCAACCTCTCTTACTCATCATCCAGATGGGCAGCAACAGCCTCCCTCGTGCATCACGTGATCACCACTCGACCAATGATGTCTCAGTCGGGCATGGACGAATCTGCGGCTTGTTTCAGAAGAAAAAATATCTTGCTTAAAAAAAAAAATTATCTCCTTTTTCTTTCCCTTAATGGTTTATCATTTCTCCAGTCGCGAACGGGACAATATGACAATGGCGGTCATAACTCTTGTTCTACACGTGGTTTACTTCAAGTATTTTATCGCTAATTATCAGAATGTGTGGGCTTCTCGACATGGTCTCAAAAAAGGACATCTCCAAAGCCCCAGTCGGTCTGTTGCCTCAAAGAAAAAAAAAAAAATTTATTTTCTTTCGGCACAATTCCCGATAACAAAACTTTATTATCGCAGGCCAAGGATGCTCGTGGGTGGTTTTTTTAATTTTTCATATCTGTCTAAGTCTTTTTAGTTGTATGGTTTTTGTTACTTAACGAAATAACATTTTCATTTGAATTTTTCTTTCTCTTTCTCTGGCCAGCCGGCCTGTAGTTGATAATAAGATGTCTTCCGTACCAATAGTTTGTTTTCATATCTTTAGATAACACAGCCGATGCCAAAACATATCTGATTCTTTCCTTCTTTCCCTTTCTTTTTACTCAGAATTTCCCTGTCATTGTAATAACACTCCTTCGCCATTTGTTACTTATCAAAATATCCTTTTATCCATTGTCTCTTAGCTGTGTGTGTGTTCTTGCTTAACACTCACGATTCGGTTCTTAGCCTCTCCTTTTTCTTCTTTTCTTTCCTTTTTCTGCCTCGTTAAATGGTGCCACAATAAACTAAATTTTTAATTCACTCTATGATTGGATGCCCTTGATGTAACACACTGTACACTACTTCTGTACGCTACTGTGTATCTGTGTTTGATCCAAATTCTATCAAGATAAACATTTAAACTTTGTATTCCAAAATACTAAAATTAAACCATAATTTATTTTATTCTGACAATGCCTTGCTGCCTCCACCTAACTCTTTCTGTTCACTTTATTTATAGCTTCATCGTTAACAATGTCAGCATTTTTTTTTTATTGCACATGTTATTTCATCTGATTTCTTCAAACTGACGCCTGTACAACATTCGACACATCAGATGATACAGTTTTCGACATGACCTCAATATTAACAATGTCTGTCACTCAAAATATGAACTATTCTCGTTTTTTTTTTTTTTTTTTTTTTTTTTAAATAGCATAGGTACCACTACAGATTTGCAGAAAAATTAGCATGCCATGATGAAAAATGCCCTAAACTTAATAAAAGCAAAGATTTTGATAATAAAACTTTGTTTTTTATTAAGAAGAAAGGATTTTATGAATATTAAATTATTTTTTTTTGTCCTATTTATAACATTTGAAATTTTGGCATCAGCAGAGGAGACAGAAGATTAGTATATGAAATGTTAGCGTTTTTTGTGGTGATTGATTTAGAAATTCTTGCAAAAAAACAAATAAATTTTGGATTTTCTTGAAACTTTCAGGACTTACTCAAACTAAATGAATGAAACTATTTTAGAAATGTTTTTTTTTTTTTAAATATCTTGCTAAAACTTTTTTTTTTTTAGCCCCACTTATTTAATTTTATGAAATTTCGAGAAATTCATTTTCGTAGGTCTTAAATGTTTACTTCATATTAGCTATATGCAGAACTCCTAGGAGAATTTAAATCAAATTTCTTTTGTAATTACAGAAGATTTACTCAAAAGTGTTAAATAAAAAATGCAATAAAACTAAGAAATTATTTAATTAAAAAATTTTCTAATTTATTTTAGGTGCCTCCACAAAAACACGTACATAAAGTTTAAAACGAAACTTCTTTCTTGAACCTTTTTATTTAAGTTTCAAGCTAATAAATTAAATTTAATATTTCCAATAAGCAAAACACTTTGCTACTTGTCTATATTTCTGAGATGAGGTATTGTAATTATTTACACTATTTACATTGTTTGGACTGTTGTCATCATCTTTGTTGTAATATTTACGATGTTTCGGTCATTGTACAATCTGGGCCTTCTTCAGATGTTTGGAATTTCTAACCGAACCCTTTATTTCATCCACCAGAGTAGATTGTTCTAGTTCCACGTGCCACGCCTCTTCTGGATGTGTCGGTTATCTTCCTTTAACTAAACTCTCCAAGTTTTTGTTTACCACTGCAGTAGCCAGGTATTGGACTCACAACTTTTGGGTCAAGTCACTGGATCCAACCAATGCTTTTATCCACTAGATATCCTGGTGAGGACATCAGTGTATGAATTTTGGAGACTTATATACTTAATATCTCAGTAACCATTTTCTACCAGAGATGTTTCTTTTTTTTTTTTTTAAACCCTGAAATTAACATCTATTGGCCTAGATCATCAAAAGCCTTATTTAAAAAAAAAAAAAAAAAAAAAAAATGTACCACTCAGTAGGGATAAAAATATCATGCTCCTTATCTTGAGGAAAAACCTTTCCCGACACTTGATTTTAATTATAAAATTTCTTACAGTTACTGAAAAAAATATAAACAAAAAATAATGAAGTTTTTATTTATTTTTTTTTTATTCTTATCATCCAAGCAAGGTGATAAAATCATTAAGACTCAAGGGCCTACTGGAAGTGAAAGAGAATGAGAAAACATTAGTAAGAAAATAGGACAATAAAAAGAACAGGTTTCAGGAAGACAGAAGACGGGGACTGGTGTTGCATTTAAATTAAGTTGGAAAAATAGCTGTCCCATAATAGTTGATACATTTACTGTATGAAATGTGTTGGCAAATGTCTCAATGATTATGGGACAGATTTTTTTTTTTTTTTTTTATCATTTCACCTCCAGCAAGGTGATAATGCCACTAAGATACAATAGTTTACTGGGGGTGAAAGAGAATGAGAAAACTTTAGTGAGGAGAAAGGACAATAAAAGAACAAGAGTCAGGAAGACCGGCAATGGACATTGCATTTAAAGTTTTGAAGATTGTAGATGGCAGGGAAGCAAGAAATCAACTGTCCTTCCATTCTTTGTGTGTGTGTGTGTGTGTGTGTGAGAATTCCATACTTACTTGTGTAGAATTCGAACCTCAGGTTGTTAGGGTATTAATCTATGCTCAAACAATGAATTAATAATAAATTTATTTTAACAAGTGATATTTGCTAAAAACAAACAAAAAAGTAAACAAAAACAAAGCTTAATTGGTTTTCTTTCCATTCTTAACCCCTTTTGAGCCCTGACCACCACTTTACCAGTGGTAGAAAAAAATGATGTAATGTCCAGCAACCTTTGAGCCCTGCCCACCGCCATCCTGGGTATGACGATAAACTACATCCTCGTCCTGTGTAAGACGATAAACTACGTCTAACAGCAAGGCCTCTGATCAAGAGGTTTTGAGGAGCGTGGAACCACCACTTAATTACTCGTGTTCCCAGGTCCACCCTGACCTGGGGTGGTAGCACCTGTTAGGGTCCCAGCTATGGGCAAATAGTTAATCCTCAAACTGGGGTCAAAACACTATGAAAGTGTAAAAACAGGTTTTAATACCAGAAATACTTTGTAGAAAAATTATTACCAGCAATAAGTTTTTGAAGAAAAAAATTATTACCGGCTATACTTTTTTGAAAAAAAAAAAAAAAAAAAAAAATTACAAGCGATATATTTTTGAAGAAAAAATATTACCAGAAATAGATTTTTGAAGGAAAAAAATTTTTTACCAGCAATAAAAAATCTTGTCAGTATTAAATAACCCATTGAGGTTGATATGCAGTAAAACAAAACAAATCAAACCAAAACACTGCTTTACTGGTAAACACTTGTAACTATTTTTATATCTACTGTGAAACATTACCTACCAATTATTTGCAAATTTTGACTCGGGAGTGCAAGCAGAAGGGTTAAAATTGTTCAGGGACGCAGAGCTTAAAGGGTTAATGTGTGTGTGTGTGTGTGTGTGTGTGTGTGTGTGTGTGTGTGTGTGTGTGTGTGTATGTGTGTGTGTGCAATCAGTTCATTTAAGGCGTTAGTGATCAATTTTCTCCATTTTTTACTACCTTCTTATCAGTATATTCACATTTGTAAATTTGATTAAACATTCTTTCCTCTGCTTCTTTTGCTATGTACCCTGTGAGTGTCAAATTCTCCAGGCCTTCTGTCATTATGTGCCCCAAACATTTCAGCTCTCTCTTCTTGATTATTTTCAGCGATCTATGATAGTGTCTCAAAATGAATCTCAGCTGCTTAAAGTCTTCTCTATCTGTGATGATATTGTCCAGCATTCACGTATAGTAGGGGATTCCTCCACTTGTCTGTTTAAGAACTCTAGATGTGATTATCAAAAACAACACACAAGACAAGGGCGCAACAGTATTTTTCTCTTTCACCTACAGTATGCCTTTGAGATAGCAATAATATAAAAAAAAAAAACAATGTTCAAAGAGAATAAAATAAAAAAAAAAAAAAAGCCTAGACGATACCTAGGTCGGTGAATGTACAGGTAAATTTGGCAACTCCCATGTTGTTCCATTCAATACAACCTCTTGCAGTTCATTATTTGTAAAAGCTTCTGCAAGCACAGAATATATATAGCTATATCTCATGCCCGATGACTTGGGTAACCAACAAAACTAGAGTTGCACATCAAATGTCAGTATATGTGTATTTATTAATAAATATATATATATGGCACTTGAACATGAATAGCCAGCTGTTGGAACTCTTATGAGAGGGAGGAATGAAAAGTGGTTAAATTTTTTTTTTTTCGTCTTACCTCTTTTATGGTATCTATAAAAACATTTTTTCCTGTTTAATATGTCCGTTTTAATTGCAATTATCAGATTTTTAAGCCTTTGTAAAATATTTAAATATTAATAATTCTGATGTATTTATAGGAGATAAAACGTAATATAAACTATAAATTGAGGAATTTTTTCTTTTTTTTCTTTGGTAGGTTTCGTGCCGAGATGTTGTCTTGTCCTGATCTTTGGTTTCGAGTAAAATCTGTGGATTATGCAAAAGTGACACTTACACAGATGGCTGAATTTGTAAAAGCAAAGGAGGAAAATTTTGTCTTTCTTATGAATGCTACAACAGGTATGGAAAATTCTCATTTTCCTTATAAGTTTATCCCTTGTTTCCTGTTTAGGATTGGGTTTCAGTCTCCTTCTAAAGTCTTCTCGTTCTCTTTTGCAAACACTAGCCGTCTGTGTCCTATAGCCATTATTGCCTTGCTTGGGCTTAAATGATTTTTCTTTAAAAAAAAAAGTCTGTCCAATAATAGTCGTTACATTTTTTACTACATAAATAGCTGTCCCATAAACATTTAGACATTTGCCTACACATTTCATACACTAAGTGTATAAACTATTATGAGACAGGGATATTTCTTATTACATCTGTCCCATAATCATTGAGACAATTGCCTATACATTTCATACACTAAATGTATCAACTGTTATGGGACAGATATTTCTTTCTATATCTGTCCCTTAATCATTGAAACATTTGCCTACACATTTCATATACCAAATGTATCAACTATTATGGGACGAAGATATTTCCTACTACATCTGTGACATGGGCACTTCGACATAGTATAATGGTTAGTAACCTTGTCTCATGAGAACAATTATAACAGAATAGTGAGTTTGATCCTCACTGGGTGTCTCCTACACTCAGCCTGATGCCACATCTAAGCTTAGAGAATCACCATAATCATTGAGTTTAGAAGGAAAACTGAATTCAGAAGCTGAGGAGGACTGTTTGGGGGACTTTGTGGCACACTACATTCATTAGTTCTGTATTTGGTTCATTGGAGAAGTGTGAATGTTTCTCTACCTGCCTTCACCCCTAAAATTAAATCATGTGTAAGGGTAATGTGTCTGTTCAGCTGTAGGAGCCAAACTATTGGAACCTCCTAGGTCAAAAATGGGAGTGTCATATATTATGGTATGTAATTTAATGCACATGTCATAAATCATTTCTACTTTTGAAAACCAATTTCATGACAACTGCATCATCGGAGCTAGCCATTCCTTAAATATAAGATAGTTGACAAAAGGTGGGTTGAATAGTGTCAATGGAAGCCAGCAAGTAACTGACATCTGTGTGTTCAGAGGGTGGGTCCTCACTTTGGTTCACGTTCATTTGGTTGATAATGTTTACATTTGAGAACTGTTTTGAAACTGGGACAAATTGTTCAAAATAAAGAATGTTCAAGAACCTATGTTCCACTGTATTTTTATATAATTACTAGCAGCATGGCCCAGCGTTGCCCGTGCTTGATTCAAAAATCGTACAACTAATACAGCAATCGCTATCACTTGACTTAAAATATTTTGTCCTTCCTTGCCTTTAAAGGAGTGCCCTTTGCCGTGCTGATGTTGCTACATACCTTACTTCTTGCCTATCTCACACTGCGAATTTTTTCTAAGCTCTATACTAAACATTAAATTTGTTATGAAAAAAAGAACTAAACAAAATGAACACAAAACGATCAGCTTTAAAAAAGGACTTGTAACTAGAAAAACCGAATGAAAAAAGAATGTTAACAACAAATACTTTTTCACACCCAACCCAGTTCTGCGGAATCAGAATCAACGTTGAGTTTAAGCAAGCGAATGAGCCAATTAGAGTAAAATGCCATGCAGATTTAAATTTTTCCCACTTGTGACGAATGCAGCTATCGATTTTTTTTGCATGCTAGCATGCTAGTTAACATTCATGTCAGTCAGCTCTGGGCTCTCACGCTAGCCAATAGAATCTTCCTGCCTATTCGTGGCAGCCAGCTATAGGCTCTCACTCTGGCCAGTAAAAAATGGCTGCAAACTACATGAAAACTGCCATAGAAGCATGAAAAAAATCGATTATTTCCACTATCGATGGAAGTTGGGAAATGCAAAGTCAGTCTCGGCCTTCCTGCTAACTTGGAGCATGTGCATGTAAATTTTGGTGCAAATCCATCAAAAATTGCCTTTTATAGATAGAGATACTGTTTTCAAATTTGCTATATTTACTGTATTTTCTTGTGCATGATAGAACTTGAGTAGAATACAACCACATGTTTCTGAATCTTGAAACAGGGAATAAATTACATTCTACAGTAATAATATGACCCCCTGTAGTACAGCCATCTCAATGTAAATTTCTACTGAAAAGTTGCACCATATTATCAATTAAAATCTCAATGGCAAACATATATTTCCATAAAATATTTAATTTTTCAGAATATTAAAGAATAGATATGAACTGGCTGTTTAGCCATTGCTTGTTTCTGCTAATTTCCATTTCAAAAGTGATTTTCAAATTTTCAGGGAAAGGTACCAACTAGACACCTTGAAATACATTTTCAGATGTTAATTAATCTGTCATATTTTTTTGCTTGATATGATTTTATTATATTTCTATGGATTAATAAACTATAAGGATAAAAAAAAAAAAAGGTTGTCTTTCTGATTCATTGTACATGTTGGCCGGATGTGAGTGATAAGAAAGCAAAACACAAAAATAAAAAAAGTCGTCCTCTTTGCAGGGGTTTTCAAACATCATATGTGGCCCACAAAACAAATACCCTCAAAAATGGTGAGAAGTGTGAAAAAAAAAAGAAGCTGTTGGCAAAAAAACTTATCTGGCCAGTATAATACGACCCCCTGTAGTACAGCCATCCTTATGCAAATTTCTATTGAAAAGTTCTACCATATTATCCATTAAAATCTTAATGTCAAACATATATTTCCATAAAATATTTAATTTTTCAAAATATTAAAGATATAGTGAAGAAAACGGCAACTTGCCTTGTCAAACCAAGTGACAGCGCGTCGCATGTATCTTACGACAGAAAATGTGGCAAAAAAGAAAATTACTTACCAAAAAAAAGGGGCACGTATTCCGCATGACATACTGAAGACAAAATATTTAAATTAAAAAAAACAAGTCCATCGCAGGAGTTGCTATACAAGTATTTTGATATGCAAAAATTAGGCGACTGCTCCCAGCCGTCGACGAATGGAAAAAATGCTCATCCAATAAAAGCAGTTGGTGTTCTGAAATCAAGGAAGAAAAATTGTGTATTTTGGCTACCACATTCGTCGGAGAGCGAGTTATATTGCTGATTGGTTATATGCATTGTGACTTGTGAAATAGTACCTGCGAATCAAGTTTTCGGCATTTCTTTCTGTCCCTGATATTTGAGTCTGAACTACAGTGATTTGTTCTTTGTGTTGTGGAAGTAATCTGCAACAAATATTTCCTTTGCTTTCAGAACACTTACAAAAGAAAAGAAATGAACCAGGCCATTGTTTGTTTCTTTTAATTTCCATTTCAAAAGTGATTTTCCAATTTTCAGGGAAAGGTGCTAACTAGAGATACCTGATAATACATTTTAAGGTGTTAATTAATCTATCATACTTTTCTGTTTGATATGAATGTATTAATATATAGAAATATTAGGTTGGTGCAAAAATAATGACATAATAATGTCGTTTTTTTTAAACGTATTTTTTAATGTCAAAAAACGACATTATTACGTCATTATTTTTGCACCAACCTAATATATATATATATATCGCTCATTATATATATTAGGTTGGTGCAAAAATAATGACGTAATAATGTCGTTTTTTTTTTAAACGTATTTTTTAACGTCAAAAAACGACATTATTACGTCATTATTTTTGCACCAACCTAATAGTTATTTTACAAGTGTTCCCTGAAGTAAAAAAGGTTGAGAAGCACTGGTATAGAATATTAAAGTGACTAAGGGAAGTAACCACACATTTACTACCAAAACTGATTTACCTCCCTTACCACTCTATTTTATATGGGAATATATATTTAATTTCATTTGGCTTTATTTTTGATGTTTCATGACCTATAAGGTTGACATGAATCAATTTTACATTGCTTTGATCATAGCTCATCTGCATACCAAATTCGGTTGATACCAAGTGATATGTCCCAGAAAGGGATATATTTGAATGAGGTAGCTAAGTGGTTTTGGCTACTATAACCAAGTAGAATACGGTAGCAGTAATTGACTGATATGCGCCGTAGTCACAGGTTAGAAGTGTAGATTAATGGCGTAGTCCAATGGGCGTCGTTATAGACTTAGCTATCAGACTAAGGCTCTTACTGTTATGGCACCTATTCTATTGTAATGGACTCTCCCATACACAATAAGTAGCAGTAACAGTGGCAAGTTTGGCTCAGTGGCGTCTTGCGGTCTTTGACTGCGGACTCCTTCTGTCCAACTCTCTGCGTCAGCAGAGAGGAACCCGGATGACGCTTTGCCGAAGGGCAAGGTTTCGTCCGGGGAGGTAGACAGGGCATGAACCCGTCAAGGCGGGTTCAAAGACCATATTTTTGGCCGAGCCTACGGGCTCGGAGATACCCACATTAAACCGGCCTTGTGCCGCATTTGGTCCTCGTGGGTGGACTAATAAATACTCAGTGGCGTCTCGCGGTCTTTGACTGCAGACGCCTTCTGTCCAACTCTTTGCGTCAGCAGAAAGGAACCCGGACGAGGCTTTGCCAAAGGGCAAGGTTTCGTCCGGGCAGGTAGACAGAGCATGAACCCGTCAAGGCGGGTTCAAAGGCCATATTTTTGGTCGAATCTACAGGCTCGGAGATACCCACATTAAACCGGCCTTGTGCCACATTTGATCCTCGTGGGTGGATTAATAAATACTCAGTGGCGTCTCGCGGTCTCTGACTGCACGCACCTTCCGTCGAACTCTCTGCGTTAGCAGAGAGGAACCCGGACGATGCTTTGCCGAAGGGCAAGGTTTCGTCCGGGGAGGTAGACAGAGCCTGAACCCGTCTAGGCGGGTTCAAAGGCCATATTTTTGGCCGAGCCTACGGGCTCGGAGAAACCAACATTAAACCGGCCTTGTGCCACATTTGATCCTTGTGGGTGGATCGATAAATACCCAGTGGTGTTGAGCGAGTCAGACATTGAAGTACCAACCATCACAACTAGATTTGCTGCGTCATTAACTCTTATTTCCAAGTTCCTAACGTTTTGTACGTCGAACCTAATTTAGGACGACTTATTAAAATACAAGCCTCCACTGTGAAAACTACTCTACAACACCACTTACCCTCCTACACGTCCGTTGGTAATTATGACGGACACCAGCCAATCATATTCCAGTGAAGGGGAACACAGGTGTATGCATATTCCATTATATCACCAAGTTAATAGACGAATATTAAAAAAAAAAAAAAAAAAAAATCTTCATTTTTAAAAAGCTAGACACCAAAAACATGTCTTAAAAACAAAAAAAATGTCTTATTTGTGGAAACTATTATTTTCCTGTTTTCAAATTTCATGATTAATTTTTCCTTATTAAAATTTAAAATGCACCCCAGAGTTTTAGTTATTCTACATGTGTACCTTGAAGTAAAAAAAGCTTGAAATACAGGTGTAAGGCAGGAAATTACACGTCACTACTGATTTCTTTGTCAATACTTTATATATGATTTTTTTAATATATTTTTGTTTACCTTTCAGGTGTGAACTCTGTGCTAAAATCTGTGATCCTAAAGCCAGGTGATGGAGTGTTGGCCACCAACCTGACATACAAGGCAGTTGCAAACATCTGCAATCATATCTGCAATAAAGTTCAAGGTGATTTCTCAGTCTTTCTTAAAAGAAACCTGCTTGAAAAATATAAAGCAAAGGTCACTTAAATCTATTTTCTTTTTCTTTACCTCAAGCAAGGTGATTGATGCCACAAAGACAAGGGTTTCCCCAGAGTGAAAGAAATAGACAGTTAAAGAACAGAGAACTTGAGGGTGACAGAAAATTTTAAAATTTTCATTTTTAAAATTTGAAATAATTAAAAATTTTAATTTAATTAAAAAAATTTTTTAAATTTAATTAAAAACTTTTTAAAAAATTTAAATTTAAAAAAAAAAAAAATGACAACTGATGTTACATTTAAATTTTTGGAGATGATAGATGACAAGAAAGTAAAAAGCCAGAAGAGAGTTCCACAAGCAAGAAGTGCAAGAGAAGGAACTATCAGCATAGAACTTGAAATTACATCTAGCAATTTCAACAGTGAAATTATGAAACCTAGCTACTAAGCTAGTACCACGCTTATATTAGTGAGGTCGAACTATCAAAGAGGAAAGTGCATCAGAACATGAAATGCCAGCTTAAGATTGATAACATTGCAGATTATTCTTTAGATTTTGTCAAGAATCTCTAGATACATAGCAAAATCACCAGACCTGATGTGGCAGCAATATTCAATGCATGAACAAATGGTAGACTTGTAAAAGTGGGGAAAGTGACTGATGCCAGGACTGATAACATTGCAGATTCTTCATTGGATTTTATCAAGAATCTCTAGATACGTAGCAGAAGTACCAGACCAGATATGGCAGCAATATTCAATGCATGGACAAATGGTAGACTTATAAATGAGGGGAAAGTGACTGATGCCAAGATGCAAAGTCGGTCTTGGCCTTCCTGCTAACTTTGTGCATGTAAATTTTGGTGCAAATCTGTCAAAAATTCCAGCCGTGCATTCGTTACACACACACACACACACACATCCTGCCTTTTATAGATAGAGATTAACCAAAGAATTAAGATTCTTCAAAAATTTCAAATACGAAAACCATGAAATTTTAATGGACCTTTCTAGTAAAACTGAATGTTAATAAAGAAATTAAAATGCAAAATGGCTTCTTCCTAAAAAAAAAAAAAAAAAAAAAAAAAAAATATTTTAAAGAATGGTAATTTTTATTTTTTGGTAGAGTGATTTTTAGAGATGAGAAAAAATGTCCAACCAGACCCAAGAAATTCTGTGAACATTAGATTAATGAATCTCTTCAAACACGAGTGTTGGAGAGCACCATGGCCAAAATGTTGTGATACAACAATTATGAGGGCAGTAGTCTGCATGTAAATAATGATAACTCCTCATCTCAGAAATTCAGACAGACATGTCTTATTTAATAAAGTGTTTTTTTCTTTTTTAATCATTTCACCTCAAGAAAGGCAAGACACAAGGGGTTACTGAGTATGAAAGAATCTAAGAGGAAAAAACATTAAGCACATTAAAAGGACAGGAATTCAGACACAGGTTGACAATTGACATTGATCGTCAAAAATTTAAAGGCAAAGTTGATTGGGAAGCAAGAAGAGGGTCCCACAAACAAGAAGTGTGACATAAGAAAATGTTAAATCTAGAAATTTGAACCATAAAATAATGAGATCTAGCTGCCAATCTAGTACAGCACTTAATTTTTTAATTTTTTTTTTTTTTTTCCCCCAGGAGCTGAAGCCCACTTTTTGGAAATTACACTACCAATTAAGAGTGAAGATGAAATTGTCCAAATATACTCTGATTATCTCACTGCTCATCCCAATATAAAAATTGCTGTCATCGGTAAGTATCCACTTAAGTTAAAACCAGGACTAATTACAAGTTTCTTTATTCATGACTAATCTTTATCTACAGTCATGACCTACCTTAATTTTTATTTACTTTTCTTTTACCGGAGATCTGTTTCCTCTAAATTCATATCTAAAGATTTCATTAGATCCGTTTTTGTTAATCAATTCACCCCAAGTAAGGTGATAATGTCACTAAGACACATGAGGTTACTTGGAGTGAAAGAGAATGCTTTACTTTGGTTCAAAAGACCAGGGAGGAGTGTAAACCAGGTGATAGGAAAACTGATCGACTCCTTTTAAGGAAAAGAAAAATCTTACTTATTATAAAACGCAGATTGTGTGTGTCAGTGTGTGTGTCTGTACGTTTATATATTGGATCGGATTTCCTACATTTTTCAACCGATTTCAACAAAACTTCACAGGACTACGTAAAATTACGTTGCGGTGGTTCTGACAGTGACCAAAATTGGAAAAACAAAATTGTTTTTGCACAAAATCAATTTGAAAACACAATTAAGAGGCATTAATGAAAGGGGGACAACTCATATCGAATTATACTTATTATAAAACCCACGTTAGTTGTTTGTGTGTGTTCGTTTATATATGGGATCGGATTTCCTACATTTTTCAACTGATTTCAACAAAACTTCACTTTTTATTTGGCAGGTAGTGTTTCTTATTGTCTTGCACACTTTTTTTCTTTATTTTTACATTCAGAATGCTTTAAAAATTCCATTTACAAGGCAATTGTTTATAATAAAATTCTATTCAATCGGTAGACTCATAACGATTGAAAACAATGTTTTTGTTTGAGTTTGGGTTTGACCAATTTGTAAAAAAAAAAAAAAAAAATAAATAAAACTAATTAAGACACGCGTGTCCGTCAACCTTAAACAATAATCTTTGTCAATTTTATTTTTCAGTCTTTATGATGGTCGATACTTGATCTATCTCTTACTGTTACATCCCCAGGCAACGCCGGGCTCTACTGCTAGTAGTGAATAAAATTTCCAAGTTTAAGGAGTTAGATGTATATAGTTGAAGTAGACATTAGAAGAAATCGAAAACCCAATCCTAGACAGAGTTCAGTCAAATGTTGCATATAAGAAAATAGGGTAACTTACATTATTTACAGTATTCAGACTTATCCTCATCTTCATTGTCATATTCACAATGTTTCGGCCATTGTGTGCTCCAGACTTCTTCTAACTCCTGCCTCGTGCCCAACTGAAACACTGAAAAGATTTGGTTGGTTTTGTTTTATGACATATCAACCTGAATAGGTTATTTAATGCCAACAAAATTTTTATTGCTGGCAATATTTTTTGCCAAAAATGTATTGCTGGTAATTTTTTTTTTTTTTTTTTCAAAAATGCATTACTCGTAATACTTTTCTTTCTTCAAAAATGTATTGCTGGTAAAAATTTTTACAAAAAAGTATTTTTAGTATTAAAATCTATTTTTACACTTTCACAGTGCTTTGACCCCAGTTTGGCAGTCAACCATTTGCCCGTAGCTGGGGCCCTAACAGGTGCTACCACCCTGGGTAGCAATTAAGAGGTGGTTCTACACTCCTCAAAACCTTCTGATCAGAGGCCTGACAGCCAACTCCTACTACATTCCTCCCATCTCATGAACTTCATTTCACAATTGGGTTGAAAAGACAGCCAACCACACACACACACATATATATATATATATATATATATATATATATTCATGCACGTTTCATTAAATAATATAGACAAGTGTTGTCTATTTTATGTAAATTTTTTTCATAACGTCTGATAAGTTTAATAATATTATCGTTGAACGAAGAAAGAAATTCACAATATTGATCCATATTTTTTTTAATACAATCTAAGCTTTCGGCTTACATAAGCCATTATCAAAAATGTCAATTACAACATATTAAGCAATATACGGACAAGACAGTGATGGTAGTCTCTCATTGTTTACATAAATGATTTCTAAGCAACGATAAACACGCACATATAAGACGCTAGAAGCAAAATTGCACCGCATCTCATGACGTCACACGAGAGTGAATTGGAGAAGTATAAAGTATGGGAAGCCATTGGAAGCTGTCTTATATGCACGTGTTTATCGTTGCTTAGAAATCATCTATATAGATGAGGAAAAACTAACTTTAGATTAATAATGAAAATACTTACACTAATTCTTTTAATGGTTGGAGAGTATTTGGCCCAAAAAGTTGAAATAAAAAAAAAACAATAAGATGAAGAAAATTGATGGTCTCTGAACAGTTGTGCAGTAGAATTTTGAGGGGATAAAATTCAATCCAGCAGTTGCATGTCTCAAGAAATCCTCCTTCACACTGTGTAATGACTCAAAAAGCCATTTCATCAGTTGCATGTGGCACCTGTTTATATCTAAAAAGTCACCAAAAGTGTGCATGACATTCTCATATATAAGCACTAGTCACGTGTGTGCTTTCTTTTCCAAAGTAGGATACATACAACATGCTATCACTTTGTTTGACAAAGTAAGTCACCATTTTCTTTGCTACAAGTTTTCTACCCAACTTCACTCACAAGGCTTAGATCAATCAATTGCATAATTTTCAAACAATTTTTGAAAAGTGATGCACAGTGGGATCACCACTCTGACCAATAACATCAAAAACAGATAAATTGACAATGCTGAGTGGACCTTGGGCCTTGTGGTTGGAAAGGGAAATGTTCTAACCACTCCACCATGTACACATAATGATAATAATATATAATTTGTTAAAATACTGCTTGTATTTTAAAAAATTTTTTATAGATCATATAACAAGTCCAACTGCTATTGTGATGCCAATACGTCGTCTGATTGCCTTATGTCAAGAACACAATGTTTTGTCCATGATCGATGGAGCCCATGCCCCTGGACAACTACCACTCAATTTGGAGGAGATCAATGCTGATTTCTACACAGGTAAGGTTTTTGCTTTATGGGGTTTTTTTTTTTTGACAGGTAAGTTAAAAATATTTCTGCAGGCAAGATAAAATTTTGGCAAAGTTTAACAAATGTATCTACAAAAAATTAACCATTTTCTGCCAATTATCAAGAAAAAAAATGATATGTCAAAAAGGACTATTTTTTTCTATTGACACTGCTATTACTGTATGCCACCGTCAAAATCTATTGTTTTAGTATTTAACTGTTTTCTTGCCAATTGTCAAGAAAAAAAAAATCTTAGTATTAGGTTGGTGCAAAAATAATGTTGTTTTCTCACATATGTTACTATGTGAGAAAACGACATTATTTTTGCACCAAACATATTTAACATTTCTGGTGTGAATTGTCGAAAATGGTATGGAGTTATTTCTGAATTTCAATGTATTTGTTTAATGGAGAAACATTGAGTTTATTTTCATTATTTTCCAAGTTTGTGAGTCAAGCTCGATATTCATTACAACACAAGAGATCTATCAATAACAGTTTGGGATTATCACCAGGGATTTTATTTTTTTTGTGTTCCAGGTAATTTTCATAAGTGGGTCTACACTCCTGTCTCCTGTGCTCTTCTTTGGATCAACCCAAAGCATCATGATATGGTCGAGCCTCTCGTCACATCACATTGCTTCAAACAAGGCCTGCACAAATCCTTCTTCATGCAAGGCACACAAGACCAGACATCTTACTTCTCATTCTGCAAAGCGTATTCCTTTTACAAAAATATTGGAGGTTTGGTAAGCATAAAATTTTGGTCCTTATTTAAAGAAGGCCAGCCTTTCCACCATTTTTTTTTTTTTTTTTTTTAAACTTGCAGCATCAGATACAAAGATATAAATAGACATTGCCATAAAGTGCATTCCAATATTTTTAAGTAAGTCAAATTTTTTTTTTTTTTAAATATTTTCTTACTAACTTCATGTAATTTGATTTAATAAGACCAAAAGTTTGGCAACTTAGAAATGCATAATTGTGTCCAATAACAATTTTTTTTTTTTTTTCAAATAAATGGAAGCTATTTTGGGGATGTTGCTTCAATTGCTACTGGTTCAATTTTTATGCAATCATTAGCTGTTCATAGTCATGATCCAACTGCAATGGACACAAACAGACTGCAATAGATATGACGCATCTGCAATAGACAGGCAGGAATAGACTGAGATGGATATGAATATGCTGATTTTATTAAGCTGAAAGTAAATAATAACAGCTACACAATCCTGCAATGTATCATTTTATTGCATTTGTAAAATTCATCTGCTCCTATATAGAGAAATTGGTCACATGATGTTAGGCAGTCTCTCTTTGGTTAATAAAACCATGTAGATTCAGAAAAGACTCACCACCAGCAGAGAAGGGATCAGACCTTCTCTGAAGTAACATGGAGGAAATTCTCTCTGCCACCAATGGTACCAGTTGCTGAAGGATTTCAAGGTACAAGCTACCTAAGTCTATTTCACTCACTAGATATGCAAGTCCATCTAACATATTCTCTATATATAGCAAAGGACAAGCTACCTAGGCTTATTTCACTCACCAGATCGGTAAGTCTGTCTAACATATTCTCTCTATATATAGCAAAGGATATAGTGTTTATGTTTTTAACCATTGTATTTCATGTAAATAAATATCTTAATTGTATTGAAAGTATTCTTCTTATTCATTGTCAGTCCCAAAGTAAAGTGGGGTATTACAATAATTCTTTTTCAGATGGAAATTATGATGGGAAAAAGATTGTCATTGAATTTGTTCCCTCACAGATTTAATTGTGTTCTATGTATTGTGTGCAAAAAGGATGCTACTTTTGCACCCAGAGTTTTTTTTTTTTTTTTAATAATTTTTAAATAAGTAAGTAAGTAAATCCATGACAGTTAATATTAAAAAAAATTTCGGTTTCCAAATTATCGGACACGCTACAATAACACACTTATATTCTAAAACAAGGGCCGCCTCCAATTTGTACGACATACCAAGAACTCTACACAATAAAACACATACTAACAAAGTGTAGTGATTTCATCCAAATCTGTTTAAAATACTACCAAACAACCAACATGAAAAAACTTTCATGACATTAATCTATATATCCTAAATCAAACTGTATTCCAAAATATAACTTCAAAAAAAAAAAAAAAAAAAAATAAAATAAAATAAAACTACAATATAAAACACACATATCACTGCTTCTACTAATCATGTCCACAGAGACATGCATATGAACAAAAGCTGAGTATCATCTACCAAGTATTCAATTGTGAAAGCAGAATAACATTTTTATTACTTTAAAGCACTAAGAAAATTAAATTTTGGCATTAAATAACCTATAAGGAGTTGATATGTTGTTAAATAAACAAATCAAATCCTAATTATATCTTCTGCAGGATCTTTCCACCTAAGTTCATCATGAAAGTTGATCCTGTCATATAATCATTCAGTTTCAAATCAACTAAATTTCTTTGTGTTTTTAAGCAAGTACAATTTAGAATACCATTCACACTAGTTCACCATTTCAAATGTTTAGAAGTTACACACAGCCATACAATATCAGGTCTTTTGTATTATACTGATAACAGTTGACAATCCTTCATCTCATCTTCAGTCCCATGACCAGATGTGACCACATGGTCAATGGACACTTGATTTAGTTCTCTCCACATATCTGGGCTTAAAGTTGGAGAAAGCTTTCATGCATATTTGCATGTTTAGAATATTTCTGCCACATAGGATTCAGTGCCCCTGATATTTACCTTGAGCTCCTTCATAAGATCCAAAGATGAATCAGCATTATTATTGGTCCTGATCTGGCAGCTCAGCTTTAGTACTTTTCCACCGCCATAAGGTTGACTCTCTGTCTTTTCTATAAATACTTTCATGGTAATTGTTCGAATGAGCTCTTCACTATGGTGCTGAGAGGTTATTTTTTTTTTTTTTTTTTTTTTAATTTAAGCACAGCACTAGACTGGTGTTGAGATCTCTTCAATTTACAGTTGAACTGACTAGATATAGCAGTAAATTCTATGTTAAATTCTCTTGCACTTCGCTTGTGGAACTCCCTTCCAGCTCCATGCATTCCAGCTAACTTTAATCTGCAAAAGTTTTAATGCAATGTCAATTGCTATCTACTGTCCATCTGATTACTCTCTTCTCTTTCTGCTCATCATTAATGTTTCTGTTCCTAATTCTTCCACACCCTGAAACCCTTGTGTTTTAGTTGCATTACTGCCTTGCTTGTGATTCCAATTAAAAAAAAACTGTGTATTATGTCTCAGGTAAGCAGATCAGACAGAGCCCACCCCTCTCCAATCAAACCACAGCCAACATCCAACTTGAAGGCTTACTTTGGCCATGGACAAATGACGATTCCATCATGTGAAGCCCTCAGTCATGTGATGCGATGTCATCACAAAACTGGCGGCATATGTAGATATTGATTGATTTTTTTTTTTTAAAAAGCTTATCAACCTTTTGCAGATTATTCATAGCAAGAAAATATTTTTAGATTGTAAGAATTTTTTTTTATTTTTTTTTTTTAGATAATAATGATTTGATGATAAGTCTTAATAATTAACCCATAGCTGGGGAGAATAGGTGAATTCATACCATTCGAAAAGTATTTGCACATCAGTGAACATAAACTATCATGTAAGAAGAAAATGAGTAACTACCGACACAAAGGTTCAAGCCTGACACTCTGGAGTTATGAATATATGTTTTCCACCAGGTGTATAAATAACAGTGTCAGGCTACTGACTGGAGTGATTATCGAGTGAAACTATCCAGTTGAATTAGTGTGAATTATTGTGTGTTAATGATTTGGGTTTTGATTTAGGATTTACTGGATATTAATCCAAGACATGCTACTAAGAAGGTATTCACTGAAATGGTTAATTATCTTTGGTTGAGTTTTAATTCTTTGTTCTTAAGTATTTATTTGTGGTTGTATTTAAATACTGTTTTATTTAACATTGAAATCTTGAGTTATACTTAATTATTAATGGCCACCATATGCCACAAAACAAACCCAACTGGAATTGGAACTCAGCTCTCTCTGATTAACAATTATGAACCATTAATCATTACACTACCTGCATATCCAAGCATACAGCACTTGGTATTCCCAAGCGGTCATTCATCTAGGTACTGACCAGATATGACGTAGCTTAACTTCGGTGATTGTCCAGTAACTAGTGATTTAATGTAATGTGGCTGTAAGCCATACATACCTATGGAGCCCAGTGTATCCTATTGTGTTTGATAGTTGTTGAACTTACAAGAAGGTTCCCCAACTCTTTGACAGGTCTTGTTATTAAGCCTGCTAGATGTCACCAGAGGAGGCAATTTAGTTGCCAATGATTCTACCATATGGCAGTTAAGGGCAGGGTGACATGATACCAGTAGCACACAGGGTACTACTGACATAACTTCTTCACCTAAAATGATAATACTAATTTAGCCCAATAAAAATTCTAAATGTAATGTACATCTGGTCAGAGAATGTAATGGCTGGAATATTGCAATAAACACAACAAAAATACAAATATTGTGAATAGTATTCAAAAAATTCTTCCTTTTAGGTTCTCACCTTTTTACACATCATTAGTTCGATCTCCTCTTTTATACATATTTAAAAAAAAAAAAAAAAAATTTCTTTATTCAGGAAACCATCGTCTCTTATACAAGTTCTTTGGTAACTGAAGCAGCATTGATGCTGAAAGAAGCATGGGGTACCTCACTACTTGAGATCCCTACAAGCATGGAAGCCCCCAACATGCGACTCATTAAAGTGCCACCCTTGAAGGATTTTACTACCTCTATGGTGAGTTTATGCAACCAACATTTTTTTTTTTTTTTTTTTTATTTGTATTATTTGGACTGTTCTCATCTTCATTGCCATATTCACAACATTTCGACCATTGTACCCTCATCGTACCTTCTTCAGGTGATTGGAATTTCAAACTGAACCAAATATTTCGTCTACTGGGAGAGATTGTACCTCAAGGACACATGTCCCAGTGGATAAAGATGTTGGTTAGATCCAATGACTAGACCCAAAGAGTTATAAGTTCAATACCAGGCCACAGCAGTGGTGAACCAAAATTTGGAGAGTTGAGTTAAAGGGAAATAACTGAGGCATCTGGAAGAGGCATGGCACGTGGAACTAGAACAATCTACCCTGGTGGACTAAAAGGGTTCAGTTTGTAATTCCAATCATCTGAAGAAGGCAGGAGTGTACAAAAGCTGAAATGTTGTGAATATAGCAGTGAAGATCAGGATAACAGTCCAAATAATGTAAATAATACAAGTAATCATAATACCTCATCTCAGAGATATAGACAGATTTTTTTTTTTTTTTTTTTTTTAACATTGTATATCAAATAAACTGGATTGCTTTTAGATAAATAAATTTGTGAATTTTTGATCCAGGTGTACACTCAGATATTTTTGGGATCAGTTAATACCATTAAATGCCTTATTTTCTTTAAGCTTTCCAGAAGCTAAGGAAAGTATGAATAAATGGGGAAAAAATTCATTAAATACAGTGTAACCGGATATAAGAGAAACCCGGATATAAGAGAGATTTTATCTGGTCCCAAATTAGAGCCTGTGTTAATGTAAACAAAATAGACAAAACCCTGATATAAGAGAAACCCGGATATAAGAGACTTCTCATCCAGTCCCGACAACTCTCTTGTATCCGGGTTACGCTGTACAAAGAATGTTAAACTGCTATGTAATATCTATCAGTTTAGTGAATGCTGGACAACCTCCTTGCAGATGAAGAGTAAACTTGAAGCAACAGAAATGTAGTTTTGAGAATACAAATTATGGAGCATGTAAGCGATGGTCCTGTTTAAGGAAACGGTGGGGGGAGTATGAAGAAACAGGAAATTTTCATTAGAAACAATGAAAAGAGTACTGAACTACTATGTAATATCAAGTCACTATATGGCAGTGAATGCTGAACAATTTCCTCAGAGATGGAGAGGAGACTTGAGGCAAGAAGTATAAAAATTTTATTCCCTAGCAAATCCATGTTCTTGTGCCAGACACAAAAACCTAGTTTAGTAGGAATAGCAAGTCATAATAGGTGCAAAATTACAAACAAGACTCAAGCAATGTGCAAAATTTTAAAAGGAATGTACATTTATTACACAGTATCTGTCTATATTTCTGAGATGAGGTATTATGTACACTATTTACTTTATTCGAACTATTGTCCTCATCTTTGTCGCCATGTTTATTACAACGTTTTGGTCCTTCAGTATCTGTCTATATTTCAGAGATGAGGTATTATGTACACTATTTACATTATTCGAACTATTGTCTTCATCTTTCAGGAGATGACTGATCCAATAAACATAGCACGTGGAACTAGAACAGTGTATCCTAGTGATTGAAATAAAGGGTTCAGTTTGACATTCCAAACACCTGAAGAAGGCCAGAGTGTACAACGGCCGAAATGTAATAAATTTGGCAACAAAGATGAGGACAATAGTTCGAATAATGTATTATTTTTGCACCAACCTAATAAATATTTATTTAATGTAATTTAATTTAATTAAAAATGTATTTATTACACAATTACAAAAATTGCACAAATACAAAGTTTGCACAAAAATTTCTTTTTGTGCACCTAAAGCAGGATAACAATTTCTTATAAAAAGGAATACCGTCAAAAAATAGAAAAAAAATTACAGTTTGGGAAAAGACAATGATTTTGAAATTGACAAAAAAGAGAAAACAATTCAAGAAGGAAACCACATTTGAGAAAAAAAAAAAAAAAAAAAAAAAAAAAAAAAAAAAACTCCTACTTGCCCCACAAGTATCTCTGGGACATATAGTAATGTTAGAAAAGTCCCTTTTAAATTCACAGTTCAAGCTTGGGAAAAATTTTTTAGAATTTTTTTCATTCTTGGTTCTCCAACCACAGGAGAATTTTCACTTGAACTTTTGGTCTCTCTGCAGCTGGCCAGTAACTTTGCCTTTTTGATGAGCCTTCTGCTCCTGGATGTTGATTTGCCTTGTCTCCTTGCTGTCAAAAAGCTTTCTCACTTCTGACCAGAGCTCTATATATTTGAAAAATTAGGCTCACAAGCCACTCCCTTGAGACCATGTTTTTTTATTAGTAAATATATACAAAAAAATAGTTTTCCATGAACTGGAAATGGATCCTTCACTAATTTTGGTGGGTTTTAAGCACCAAGCTGAAAAAGATATACAAGTGTAACAATTTTTTCCACAAACTGCCTGGCCTTCATAAAAATACACTTCTCTCAAAAGAAAGTGTACTAAAAAAAAAAAAAAAAAAAAAAAAAATCAGTCAACCTAGATGATTAAATATTTGTTCAATACTAACATTTTTAAAATAGTAAAAATAGAATTTTTATAAGAGAAACAATGAAAAAAATGCTGAACTGCTATGTAATATTAATTCTCTTATATAGCAGTGAATGCTGGACAATTTCTTCACAGATGAAGAGAAGACTTGAGCAAGAGAAACAATGAAAAGAGTGCTGAACTGCTATGTAATATCAATCCTCCTATATGGCAATGAATGCTGGACAATTTCCTCACAGACGAAGAGAAGACTTGAGGCAAGGGAAGTGTGGTCCAGCAGAAGAAAGCTAAGAATACCATGAACAGAACATGTGAGCAACAAGGAAGTTTTAAGGAATATGTGAAAGAAAAGGACCCTTAAAATCAGAAATAGTTGAAATTTCTGGGACACATAATGAGGAAAGAGAGCTTGGAGAATATCATGAAGGTTCAAGGATTAGGAGGCATGGTAAGGGGAAAAGCATTACTTAGAGATACAAATGATAGGAGGTGCTCAATATCGAAGATAGTGTGAATTTAGTTACCGTATAGTGTTCATTTCTAAATGTGATCTTTAGACCATATATATAGTCATCCACAGACAGTTTCACTGTATCATAGCCATGATAATCTTTTGTAAATGGATGATAGAAGATTTAAGGATTGGGATGGATAGTAAGCGGATAAGCTTCTACTTAGAACTACAAAAGATAGGAAGCTGTGAAGAGCCATGATCAAATATGTCCTGAAAGCAGATAAAAGATTTTTTTTTTTGTAATGACAGTATAAGATCATTTAAAAAATTTAATTGTTGGAACATGACGCTAGACTAAGAAATGCCTTATAGTGGAATGACACCAATTTCACTGGATTCTGTCTCTGAATAAAAATTCTAAGCCATTATCCATTACACCACCTGCACATACAAGTGGCCATCCGTCTTCATACTGATCATGCTTGATGTTGCTTGACTTTGATGATTTTATGTTTTAATGTGATATAGCCATAAGCAACAAAGATTTAGGACAATAGTCCACATGTGTAGTGACCTTAAACACAGTTGCTGTAGCAGCTCTAAATAAACCTTATATCAGCAGCAGATCTCAAATATAAAAACATGTGAACCCTAAAGTAACTATCTCCCTTTTGGGTTTTTCTACTTTTAAACTGGTGTTATGAACTTTCCATGCTGAAGCTAAAGGGGCTATGAATGCTACACCCATAAAACACACCAACAAAGTAAGTTCTCACTATAACATATTCATGAATATTTTGTTGTGTATATATGTCTAACAAAAAGTCTTGTTTTAAGCTTTCCATTTGTTGTCAAATAAATGTTATCTTACGTTGCAAATCAATTGCTCTGTTATTTTGTGCATGTACTTCTTTCCATCAATATTATTTCATGTACTACAAAATGTTTCCCCGTAAGAAACCTTACGCATTTAATTATTTAAGTAGCTAATCACTAAACAGGTTAATAAAGAGAGGTTTTGTTTGAAACTCGTAGAATAAATGAGACTGATATAAATTGAGTTTTATTTAGTTCGTTTTTACAAAATCTTAATTATGTTTTTCTTCAAACATTATAGGTTTACTGGTAGACATTTGATGATGTTCAGTTTGTCATATTATAAATGGAATAAGAGTATAAAGATCGCGGAAGATAATACACGTTCACCGAAGAGTTATTTTTATTAGAACATACTACGAAGAGTAAAATGTAGGGGAGATAATTGTCAGAGTTATCGAACTTGGTCACATTTTCCTCACCAGTTGAATTGACCTGGAGATCTTTGGACATAGTGGCAGGTCTATGTTAACCCTGCAGTGTAGAATATAGGGCCTCATCCTCCCAATGCTAGCTGTAATAGTAGTAGAGTAGCAATAATTTGATATCTCTGCTTTAATACTGATTTTTGAAACATTTTACTTTAAATTTTATTTGCAACTTTAAAAATTCAAGCTTTTTATTTTTCTTTTGCAGGACGATTCATTGAAATTAATTCTTCACCTGATAAATAATCATAAACTTGTGACGCTGATCGTTCCAGTCGAAGATATATTATATATCCGAATAAGTTCGCAGATTTATAATGTGATTGAAGATTACCAACGCATTAGGGACGTTATTCTGGAGCTGAGAGCATAGAATTTTTACTTCGGACAAAAGAAAAAGTTACTTATTGCTACCGTTGTTCCATAATAATTGTTACATACACAGACATTTCATACACTATATATATCAATTATTATGGGATAGGTATATTTTCCTACTTCTGTCCCATAATAATTGTTACATATGCATACACATTTCATACACTAAATGTATCAGCTATTATGGGACAGAGATGGCATTATTTGATAGCGAGTTTTCCACCATCTTACTATTGTTGCTTTTTATCCCAACATTGTGGGTTGTACTTTAGGACTTGAACTCACAACCCACACTTCAAAGAGGGTCAGAATTTAATGAATGTTGCCTTAACCACTATGGCCATGAGAGCTTCAGCGATTGTGAGAAAGCTTTGTAAGAAATGTTTTCTTTGTTTCCAATTTCTTGTGTGTTGCTATTCTGATTGAAGAGTATCTAGCCAGAGGGTTATGGTTTAAAAAAAAAAAAAAAAAGAAAAAAAGAAAAAAAAAAAAAAGTGATAAGATGGAGAAAAAGTTGTAATACAGAATTTGAAATGAAAATGCTTAATTGACACTATTTACATTTGGGGTATCTGGACTCCCCCCTTTGTTGTCCCATTCATATCTGGACCCCCCCCCATTTGTTGTCTCATTCATATCTGGATTCCCCCTCCCTCCCTTTGTTGTCTCATTCATATCTGGACTCCCCCCCCTTTGTTGTCCCATTCATATCTGACCCCACCCCCTTTGTTGTCCCATTCATATCTGGACTCCCCCCACCTTTTGTTGTCCTATGTCTTATTGGCCATTGTGCTTTCTGGTTTTTCAGAAGTTTGTTGATCCAGCTCACCTTTTATAGAATTTTGAACTGAACCCTGTACTTAATCTTCAAGACCAGATCATCTATGGATATCACAGCACAAGTACCAAGTGGATTAAAGTGTTGGTTCATAAAGTTAGTGATATAATAATTGTAGGTTCAATCCCTGGGCTAGGTAGTGCAAGTTTCGGCTCAGTGGAAACAAACTATAACTGAGCAGTAGTAAATAAGAACTGACAAGATATTCATGGACAGTAGAACAAGGACAATTTACTATTGAAGATTAAATGATTCTGTTCAAATTTCCCTGAACATTATGACAAACACCTGAAGAAGAATAGAGGGTACAATGTCTAAAACGTTGATAATAACATTAAAGATTAGGACAGTATTCTTAATGTAAATAATGATAGATCTGTATCCAAGACATTCTGACAGAAAACTTAATCTACACATTTAAAGAAAAATAAAAAATAAAAAGACCAGTTGTTTCAAATTAAGGAATGATTTTGAATACCAAAGATTTCTGTGCCTTTTCCCATTAATTCCAGTTATTCTAAAAGAGAAATTACTTTAATGAAAGAGAAGAGAAAGAAAAATATGAAAAGTAAAAGAAAAAGAAATGAAGGGTGGGGGGAGATACGATTAAAAATTAATGAAACCAAGAATGTAACAAACTAAAAGATATTAAAATGAATGACAAAAGAAAAAATTTTTAAAAGTGGAATGAAAAATGCGAAATTTTAAAAATATTTAAAATTTAAGAATATTTTTTTAAAAATGTTAAAAATGCAGATAAAAATAAGGGATGAAAAAAAAAAAAAAAAAAAAAGAATTAAAAAAAATAAAAATTAAAAATTTGAGCATGATTAAAATAAAAAATAAATGAACCAAAAATAAACAATAATATCTGAAAATAAAAACATTAAGCGTCTTTAACTGATAGGGGAGTGCAGAAATAGGGTTATTTCCCTTTAATATTTTTTCTCCATGATAATCATTGATAATTGTTTTTAATATCCTTTGCTTTCTTTATCAAATGAATAAAATTTATGCTTTACACTATTGAATTTTGTACTTTTAAAATTGTTTTGAATTTTCTTAACATAAATAAATCTTATTCCATATTTTTTTTATTTCAATCGATAGTCAGAAATAAAAGAAAATAAAAAGAAAGGATGATTGTCTAAAAAAATAAAATCTCTATCTATAAAAGGCAGGATGTGTGTGTGTGTGTAACGAATGCACGGCCGAATTTTCGACGGATTTGCACCAAAATTTACATGCACATGCTCCAAGTTAGCAGGAAGGCCAAGACCGACTTTGCATTTCACAACTGCCATCGAGAGCGGAAATAATTTTTTTTTCATGCATCTATGGCAGTTTTCATGTAGTTTGCGGCCATGAGAGCTGGCTGACACGAATGTTAAATTAAATAGCATGCAAAAAAAAAAAAAAAAAAAATCGATAGCTGCATTCCTCACAATTGGGAAAAATTTAAATCTGCATAGTACTTTACTCCAATTGACTTATTCGCTTGCTTAAACTCAACGTTGATTCTGATTCCGCAGAACTGGGCTGGATGTGAAAAAGTATTTGCTGTTAACATTCTTTTTTCATTCGGTTTTCCCAGTTACGAGTCCTTTTTTAAAGCTGATCGTTTTGTGTTCATTTTGTTTAGTTCTTTTTTCGTAACAGATTTAATGTTTAGTATAGAGCTTAGAAAAAATTCGCAGTGTGAGATAGGCAAGAAGTAAGGCATGTAGCAATATCACCACGGCAAAGGGCACTCCTTTAAAGGCAAGGAAGGGCAAAAATATTTTAAGTCAAGTGATAGCGATTGCTGTACGATTTTTGAATCAAGCACGGGCAACGCCGGGCCATGCTGCTAGTAAATAAATAAAAGTAAAACGGAGGAAATGTTATATATTTCCATTTTTACTATTTACTTTTTACTATTTTACTTTATATATTTCCCTTTTTACTATTTACTTTATTTTGCTTTCCATAACCTTTGCGTTATAAAATAAACATATACACCAAAAAAAGAAAAGAAAAAGTGATGCCTAAAGTTTAAAATTTAATTTAAAATGCATTTATAAAAAAAAAAAAACCCCAAAAAACCTGTCTTCAAGCATTAATTTAATATTCGCCCCAAAAATCTTTCAAAAATAAAATACTTTCGGTAAAAAGTCTAGAATCGTACCATAATTCGCAAGTTAAAATTTGTCATTTAATTTAATAAATTATTTAGTTTATTAGAAACAATATAAAGTTTATTTATTTTCTATATATATATATATATATATATATATATATATATATATATTATATATATATATTCTCATTTGTGCGAATGCTGCCTTTTCTTTTTTTTCTTCTCCGAGAAAACGCTTTTTAGCTGAAGGCAGGATTGTATCCCAAATCATTTTTAGTCCATTATAAGCTGACCAGCCATCATTAATGATCACAGAACCTTGTTCATAAACCTTTGCTTTATAAAATATAAATTATATCGGAAAAAAATCGTGATGCCTAAAATTTAAAATGCATTTTTAAAAAGTGAAAAAATTCCAAGCTAATAAATTTAATATTCCCAATAAATTTGATTACTACTTCTACACAGTGCTTCTCCATATCAAGAACAAATTCTACAAATTAAATTACTCAGTATTGATTTCAATAAATCGATTTTTGAACCCATAAGTATATTAACAAAATTACTTTAAAGTGTGTGCGAGTTATGACCCCTGTTTTATGAAGCAGTGCCGATTTTTACTTCTAAAAGCAATTTAAAACTCTTTTTTAATAAAAATAAATAGAATAAAACTAAACTATTTATTATTAAAAATAAATGAAAATTATATTATTAAAAAATGTTAATTTAACATTATTAAAATAAATAAAAATAAAAACTATTTATTAGTTTTTAATAATAACACTAATAAATAAAATAACTTACACTTTTCTTTTTTATTCAGAGCAGATTTTCTGTAAATGGGATTCCCGTTTGACAAAAAAAAAAAAAAATGATAAATTCTCTGAGGACTTGTTCTTATAATAGAAATATATATAAGCATTAAACGTGTAAGAAATAATTTTTCGGAATTTCATAAAAATTATTAAAAAAAAAAAAAAAAAAAAAAAAGTCTCCCAACGCAAATCATTTAAAACTGGATAACAAATGTGTAATAAATAAATAAATAAATAAATCATATTTTTTACAGAGAGCTTGTAGAGGTATGTTAAGAATGGACGATTTGTAGATGTCTGTTTATTGATACGCAATTTATATTTAACGTAAAATACCACAAAACAAAATACAAGGAACAAACGAAATGGTTTTAAAACAATAACATTTGTATTTATTTATTATGTACAGGTGTAGAAGTTAAAGTTCTATTGGTGTTAGACTGTAAAATATTTTTATCTGAGCTCACAAAAGTTGAATTAATTATAAAGCTGAGAAATGCTGAATAAACTGTAGCTTTAGAAAAATATTTCAAAGAGAAAAGTTCTTGTTGCTTGTTTGGAAATATTTCGTATGTTTGTAATGTAGTTTGGAAAATTTCGTATGTACGTGCATGCGTGAATATGCATTTAACGTCTGTCCGCGCATGGCCGAGACGACAATCCTTAAGATCACATCTTCGCAGGGAAAGGGAAGAGTAGAGAAGAGAATGCAACAAGCTTGTGCCTGATATTTATAATTAATGTAATCACGTGACAGGTTCACAGAAAATGTCGGGAAAACTTGAGTTGGTCACCTGCTGGAAAAATATTTGTACATGGGTGGATTGCAACGCCTACTTGTGTGTTCATTGACCAATTAGAAGATTATATTTCCTGAAAATATTTACTAAGCTGAGTAAACTCTCTGATCCATTTTTTTGCACAAAATTCAACATTTATAAGAAAGTGGTAGCGGGATGCTACAATTTAAAGAATAAAAAAAAAAGTTTCAAAAGTAATTTAATTTGTGAATAATTCCTGAAAGTTTCATTAAAAGTCCGACATTTATAGGATTTTTGCAAAATTTTCTAAATTAATCTTTTTCACTGAAAGAAATAAAAGAACAAAAAAGCACTTCCCGTCCAAATTTAAGGTTCTACGTTGATAGAAAGAAAAGATTTTTAACCAAAATTTTCAAGGTTTCAAACAAGATATAAAAAAATATTTTACATGAAAAATATCCTTTAACTTTTTCTCTATTTAAAAGATTTTGATGATGAAAGTTTGTAATTTTTTTTTTAAATTATTATACTTATTTTTCAAGTAGTGACGATACTATGAAAAAAAAAAAAAAAATGGTCTCTCTGTAGTGTAGTCTCTTTACCGAATTTTGGGAGGTACCGAAATAAATATAAAATCTGCTCAAAACGCCCAAACCATCGCCAATAGACATACTTCTCGAAATTCTTTCTTTTTAACATCTGAAAACAAATAAAATATCCTTTTTTGGTTAATTTCAGCAATGTAGCTTACATCGATTTTATTGCCGATGGGAAAACGACTTCTACCAATGCATCAAGTTAGGAATTACTTGCTGCTGTGTGCTGTTGCTAAATGTTACCCAGTACAACAGTGTTGTATGTTACTTGAAGAGGAGATGGGCGCTGCCAAGGAAACCACATTTAACTCAAGAAACGCGAAGATGAACCTAAATCATTTTTCCTCCATGAAAATTGAAAATGGTTAATTTGCTGATTAGGACCCGCGCAAAGTTTGGATTAAAAATTTTCCCAATACTTACATTTAGGTGTAAATGCACAATACATGCTTCATTCGAAAATGACTTGATAAATTTAATAAAATCTACCGCTTTGGAGTTATCGACAGTAAAAGTTCTGATTCATTCGCGTCGTTGGCGGCAGCCATACTGGCGTTGTTTGCATACATTTGCTGCGGAATAGTAAGCGCGGAAAAGTGTAGTTGTTTTTTTTTGGCTAATTTGCAGTGTAACACCCACACTCGGTTCGCATTAAAAATTTCCAAAATACTTACATTTATGTGTACTTGTACATGCTCCATTCGGTAGATTTTATCAAATTTATCAAGCCAGATTCGAATGTAACATGTACAATTACACAATGTAAGAATTATGGAAATTTTTAATGCAAACTGAGTGCGGATGTTACACTGCAAATTAACCCCTTTTTTTTAGTGATCCTACACGTCTCATTTACTGCGCAAGAGAACCTCAAGAAAAAAAGTCAGTTGGAACACCGCATTATAATAGAATGCATGAATGAAAAACGTCCTACCTTGACTTTTGGTGGTGACAAAACAAACAATATTCATACGCGAAGCAATAACAAACGAGACATCGTTATGATTTTAGAGCATGGTAATATAGTCTATTTATTTAGCATAGTCCACTTACAACAACTGAAGAAAAAAAAAGGGGGGCAAGATTAGCAAAAACGGTCCAAGTACAACTTGAAATAAAAAGTCCAAAGGAAATAATTAATCCCTTATTTATTAATTTAATATCTACAAAGAGTGCAATTTTCAACAAGAACTATATTGCGTGCGCAATAATCAAGACAAGTGAATATTCTATTCATAGTTGTTCCACAGCAAATGTCAGCAAATATTGCCTATTTGCCTAACGACGCAAATGAATCCGAACTTTTACTATCAATAATTCCAAAAATGTAGAGTTTATCAAATTTATCAAGTCATTTTCGAATGAAGTATGTACATTTATACCTAAATGTAAGTATTCAGGAAATTTGTAATGCAAATTGAGCGCGGGTCCTAATCTGCAAAGCCTTTGCAGCAAAGGTAATTTGTAGTATGATCCCCCGCGCTCAGTTTCTAATAAAAATTTCCCGAATAGTTCCATTTAGGTGTATGTACATGCTTAATTCGAAAATAACAAAGAAATTTTCATTAAAATCTATTGCTCTGGAGTTAGCAAGACTAAAATTTCGAACTCATTCGCGTCCGCTATTACTGGCGTTGTTTTTTGTTTTTTTTTTACTACTCTACAATACTACATACATTCGCTTACTTAGTTCACGACTTTTTTACCGATCTTACACGTCTCAATTACTGCGCAAGGCTTAGTGTTCGGTGGAGTTATGGATTTTGGTAAATTTGTGTAAGTTTAGAAAAGGAATGACAAGTGTTTTTTTTTAAACATTGCAATACTAATGAAATCTTATTTTGAGGTACTTAATAGTGAAACTTTGAACTGTCAATAACTTCAGAAATGTGTTTATCAAATTTAACAAGTCATTTTCGAATGAAGCATGTAGATTTATACCTAAATGTAAGTATTCAGAAAATTTTTATTGCAAACTGAGCAGGGGTCCTAATCTGCAAATTAACCTTATTGTATTCGTTATAACATGGAACAAATATTAGGTTGGTGCAAAAATAATGTCGTTTTCTCACATACGTTACTATGTGAGAAAACGACATTATTTTTGCACCAACCTATTGTGGAAAAAGGAATTTTCGACAATCATTTTTTACGTATTTATGGTTTTTATTTGAACTTTTCTAAAACGACATTTTTGTACATGTAGTTATGGATAATATTATACATTAATTACTATTTTTTAATTAATGATTATTTGTGCTCAGTTGTCGACATTAATGATTTGACATCTGCTGATGTGTTAAAATTTTGGAATAAATCAATAATAAAAATTTAAATTTCATCTGATAGATTTCGCCATCTATAAATTATAAACTAAAGGGAAATAACTTATAACTGATATTAAAATTGTCTCCCTTTAATTTTCTCAATTGATTTTGTGAAATGAATATTCGATTGAATTCTTTCGGTGAAGCCAATTTACGAACAAATGAGATCCCACTAGTCTCTTATAAACCGAATACTTAAAAAATATAACCATTAATATTATTAAGAAAGCAAACGCATTAAAATACAAAACTAATAAACCTGTCCATCTCAAGCTGGTGAAAAAAATGCTTAGCTAGTAAGTAGTACATACAATGAAAAAAATTAGCATTTCTAAATGATACTAAGTGTCTACAAAAAAATGAGCAAGAAATCAATAAGACACAAAAATTGTGGAATTTTAGAGCAGACATTGCGACCCCACCCGACCCCCAATTTTTTTTTTTTTTTTTTTTTTTTTTTGACAAATTCTAAACGATAAAAATAAAATCAAAATTTTCCTGTCTCTAAATAGTCTAAATTCATTGTGAAACTGATCACATCTCCTACGGAAGTCAAAATTTTTATTAATCCTCCTACCATTTGAATGATTCCTTATTTTTTGGAAATTGGTAAATCTGGAGTGCTTAATCGACAGTAATATTATATGAAAAAAAGTTTTGAAAAATAAATACATCACAGCTTTTTTTGGAAATAGGAGTGGTCTTCTTTCTTTTTTTTTTTTTTTCCTTTTGCATTCATCAAGAGTGGTGGATTAATTTACAATGAATTTACTATTTACATAACTAGAAAAAATAATTTTCTTAGTCTGGATGGCTGTCCAGTGGTGGTAACCAATTCTCACAAACCGGTTCTTAGATGAAAAAAAGAAGCTTAGCGAACCGTATGTTGGATTATCCAAAAATAATCTTAATAGGTTAACAGTAACACTAACAGCTAAAAATATAATTAATAATACAATTGCTGTAGTGTAAATTCTGCGAAGACTAAAATAGGTTTTTTTTTTTCTGTGATGAACATATATTTTATTCTGACAAAAATGTGCCAAATCTTCTAGTCAAATAAATTTGATAGGTCTTCCATTGCCTCATTGGAGCTGCAACAATTCATTTCGAATGTGGCGATGAAACCATTGTACCGCTGATGGCACTCGAGTTAAAAAAAAAAAAAAAAAAAAAAAAAAAAAAAAAGCAAAAAAAAGCATCATACTTCTGAAGAAATATGATGAGAACAGTATAGGTTCATAAAGGTTATCTGCCTTTATAGAATCAGTTCCTGGAAAATAACGCCGTGTTTAATGACGGTTTTTCTCTTAGTCTTGGCTATTACTGTCTAGACAATTTTTAAAAGTCATTGATATATATATATCCAGTTTCATATGTTTGGGTTTTACTTTTATTAAAATTCAAATTGCCAAGAGAGTCTATTACTGAGTCTAATTAACAAGAAAAACTATCAGTTTGACAGGGTTTGTTTTTTTTTTTGTTGTTTTTTTTTTTAGTGAATATGTTTGTTAAACTTTGCAAAAAGAAATAATCACAATTCCAATGCAACCTCGTATCTCTGGTAGAGACAGTAGCGTGAAGAACGGAGAGCAGATGGTGCGTCAAGGACTTCCTAAAAAAATCCTTAAACAAAAATTTATTTGGAAGATAATTGGCTAAAAGAAAAGGTGATTCGAATTAAATTAGAAGAAAAATTAATTTCCTGTTATAAAGTTTTTTTCGCTAACATTTTTAAAACATTGACACAGGGTTTCTCATGGAACCACAATTAGACGAAAAATTTAAACAAATTTAAAAATCCAATATTTGTCATAAAGATAGGTTTTGAAGTCATTTTTAGTAAATGTAAAAATGAATTAACTGAGTTTTGTTAAACATACTTACTTTTTTGCTTAGACTGATGAAAATAACATTTTTACGCACGGTAACAAACCCCAAGTGTTAAAAAAAAAAAAGGACGTTTTCCCCTAAGACACCGCTTTTATTTGGTAAATTTGCAAATAATGCCGTCATACTTTTTTAAATAAGATAAATCACCTGATTATTCCAAAAATATCATTGAAAATTGACGGAAATGTACCGTTTAGGAGATATTGACAATTTTTATTTGGGTCCTAGTTACTCTCGATTACTGTGCGAAAGTTTACTGGCCTTGAGCCTTTGATTAAATGCCCCAGTGACAAATTATCGAGGCTTGTAAATTTTAGCGCAGTAATCGAGGGTAAACGGAACCCAACTAAAATTGTCAATATCTCCTAAACGGTAGATTTCCCCCAATCTTCAATGCTATTTTTGGAATAATCAAACTTTTTTTACAACATGAATGATATTTTTCAAATTTGTCACTGGTGAGTGCAGTGGGGCATTATCTGCAAATTTACCTTTTATTTTTTTTACTACCTTCATTCAGTCTTCGACAATGTTTATTCAATTGTTTTAAAAAGCGAGGATTTGAGGTGGGGGTGACTTACCTGAACTAGGATTGGCTCCGCGACTTGTGTCATTGGAATAGAGTAGTTATATTTCCGTAAAAACAGAAAATGTGGCACAAGGCCGAAATGGGGAAGAGATCGATCTTCTGTCTTTTAACTTTAAATTTAGCTAGCCACAAACGCTGACCCAATCATACTAACAATATTCCTGACTCCAAAACAACACATTCTTACGCACCTTTTTTGCCACACCCACCATAATACCTCAATTCTGTCATTTTACGTCTTTATAGCCACCTACCGGAAGAGTAGAGGGACTGGATGGAGGCAGTTACAATGTTAAAATAAAATGTCTCCCCCATTAAACGGCTCGACTACGGACAACTGTTGTTAATTGGTGGTCAACGGCTATGACTAGAGAGAGTAGAGACCCAGGTTGGAAGTTGGTTGTGAAGACGTAGTTTTCCTTTGCAACCTCCAAATTTGGGGTCAATCTTCAGGTCAATTTTTTTTTTTTTTTTTTTTTTTTTTTTGACACATTAGAATTGTATTTTACCTAAACATAAAGTGAAGTGAATCATTTTGTACTTGAGAATTTACATTTTAGATTAATGTTGTAAAATTATTCTTGTAAATTAAATATTAAAGACACTACAGTACACTTAGTGTTTATTTTTGTTGTCAACAAAAATGTATATAAATTCGTTTTATTGTTGCAGTGTTATGGGTGTTAATTCAAAGAATTATTATCAGAAAGCTTTTTAGTTAACTAACACAGTTGATCAATCTGCGTGAAGAAAAACTCTACAAACTTGCACAAGGTCAATAATAACATTTGAATAAAAATGACAAAAAGACTTCTTTCGTATTTGAGAAGGAAATATTAGGATTGATACAGAAATGTACAATTAGGTCGTACTGAAATAAAATATTCAAAGAAAGTATTTTTTTGAAAATGTTTTTTTTGTTTTTCCTCTTTTTGTTGTTTGCTGACAGGAGAAAAGTTCACTAAACTAAATATCGTAATACTTCTACTACAGTGAATAATATATTATCAGGAACTGTTTTCTGGTTTTGAAGTTATTCCAGTCATAAGTTTGGAATTGGATGTTTTTAATTTGTTCTTTTTCTTGTAAGTCTGTTTTGAATTGCAAATACTGTTCTGATACAACAAAAATCAGTAGATTATTGTTTGTAATGATATTTTTAATAATTGAACGAAGTTATCTGCCTTTAATTGTGATTGTTCGCTGAGAAGAAATAAAATTTAAAATTAATAAATTCAAGAAAGAATGAATTTAACAATGATTTAAAGTTTGTATGTGAACTTGTAATACAGTGTAGCCCGGATATAAGACAGTTGTCGGGGCCGGAGAAGAAGTCTCTTATATCCGGGTTTGGTCTATTTTGTTTAGGTAAGTATGGCTCTAATTTGGGACCAAAGAAAATCTCTCTTATATCCGGGTTACACTATTATAAATTTGTTATTGTAATGGAATATATTTTTCTTGTGAAACGTGTCAGTATTTTGTTGGAAAGGTCGTTATCTGAATTTGAGTGTGTGAGAAAATTTTTTCTTTTTCGCTGTCATGTAGCTTTTCACAATAGCTGATGCAGCTTCTTTTTGTAATGGAAGTTGAATTTTCTGATTCAGTATTCAAGAAAGGTTTATTCAGCTTCACTGTATTTGGCTACAATTCTCACAGTTTCAGGTCTCACGAGATTTTTTTTGTAAAAATACAAAATTGTGGCACAAGGCCGAAAAGGAGGGGTTAAGCTGAGGCTGGTCATCATTGGTATCCCATATCTAGCTAATCTGATTTGCGACCCATTCACTCATTACAATTTACCACATTCACCAAAAAAGAACCTGTCCGTCATCAATCAATCTTCCATTCACCATAATACCACATACACTTAGGGAGCCTACAAAAACTCACCCCATGACATGAAAATTCCATGATTTTTTTTTTTTTACAAAAATTTATGAATGATTGGGAGGTGGGGGAGATGATCCCAAAAAACAAATGAAAATATAAAACAAAGAGAAGAAACAAAATTGATGTTATTTTCACCCGTCCACGCCTCAGAAAACGAGAGTCTTCTGTATTCTGCCTTTAGACAAAATCTAGAGGCTCTCTTACTAAAGGAGGGGGAAGATAAAATAAGGACACATGGCCCAGTGGATAAAGATGTTGGCTAGACCCAATGACTAGACCCAAAGAGTTCAGTACCAGGCCACAGCAGTGGTGAACCAAAAACTTGGAGAATTGAGTTAAAGGGAAATAACTGAGACACCTGAAAGATGCATGGTATGTGGAACTAGAACAATCTATCCTGGTGGAGGAAATAAAGGGTTCGGTTCAAAATTCCAATTACTTGAAGAAGGCTGGAGCATACAACAGCCGAAACATTGTGAATATAGCAATGAAGATGTGGATGAATAACGTAAATAATGCAAGTAATCATAATACCTCATCTCAGAGATATAGACAGATATCAGGGCAGATGTAGCCCTTTAACTTTGTAAAGGCAGTTAAAGTTGTCTATCAGGCTAGCACCCTTGCTTGATAAAAATTAACTTTACTCATTCCCTTTCTATTCCATTCAAACAGCTTCTTCCCATGAAACCACAGCTCTTTGAAACTGTCTCCCAAGAGAATGTTTCCCTGATCCCTAAAATTTTAACCTGTTCAAGTTTGGGGTTAACTGCTATCTTCCCCTCCTATCTGCATAAATTAATTACCTCTTACTCCTTCACCCTCTACCTCTACTGGATGAACCTCACTTTTTAAAAAAAAAAGTAGGAAAATAAAGTTAAATCAGCACCAAAATGAAACCTGACAATTTATGCATAAAATCTGGTTTTAAAAAATAAGGCTCAAGTTTTATGGTTTGAAAACCTGCAAAGATAATATTTGTGAGCAGGCATGGTTTAAAGAGATACATTTTGTGATTTTTAACTAATGAAGAAAGTAAGTCATGCCTATATAGTTTTCAATTTTAGATTGAATATGGAGCCAATTTGTGGCTCCATATTCAATCTAAAATTTGGTCTGGTTGGCCTAATGACCAGAAGGGTTTTCGCATTCACAAGGAAGACATTGGCTGGTTCTATGAGTCAAACTCAGAAGAAAAAGAAAAAGCAGAAAAATTCATCAGGATGAGACCCTATACTCTACAAGGTCAGAAAAAACATAAAAAACAGACTTATTTATGAGTATGAGACTATAAGCATGCCAGAAGATGCTGCTGAAGTTTTAGTAAAGTTAATTTTTATGGAGCTAGGGTGCTAGTCTGATGCACAACTTGAACTGCCTTTACAAAGTTAAAGGGATACATCTGCTCTGATATATATCTCTAGCTATAGGGAGAAGTGGATTCATGCCTTCCCCAATGGCATTAGAACAAAACAAATGCCAACTCTCCCAGCAGGAGTTTGAACTTTGTTTCATGAGTACATTCTCTATATCTTCATTTGGGACAAATTTACATTTATATGTTTAAAACATGTTTAAAATTTGCTATATTTATGGAGGAAATTCTTTTTAAAATGCTAGGGGTCGATGAATTGTAGTAAGCTTTTCTATTTATGATTAGTAAATATAGTTTTTACATAATGACAATATTACTATGTCTGGATGCTTGAAAAAAAAATTAAAATGTACACTTTAGACAATGTCAACATGAAACAAAAATTATTTCTGAATATTTAGTACTTTCTTATCAATGTTGAATTTTGTCCAAATCTGTGCAAAAAGTGGATCACAGAGCTTACCCAGCTTCATACATATTTTCAGAAAACCTCAGCTTCTGATTGGTCACTTAATATTTAAATCATGTCCAAATATCAATGTCGATTTCTGTGCAAAAAGCAGATCACAGAGCTTATTCAGGTTAATACATATTTTCAGAAAGTCTCAGCTTCTGATTGGTCACTTAATATTTAAATCATATCCGAATAACATTGACCTAGTTCTTGACCTGACAAAAAAATAATTCCGACAAAATCTATCAATGCCTTTTCGAGCCTACCAAATGATTAAACTAATTATAAATACCAGTCACGAGTTTGTTCTCTTCCTCTTCCTTGATTTCTCTCGCTACAAAATGTAGTTATAAAAAAGAAATTGCATCTCGACCACTTGCGGTCAGATGCTATGAAAACATATTCACACACATATACATATGTATGAAATTTTCCAAACTACATTACAAACTTAATGACAAGCAACAGAAACTTAATTACAAGCATTACGGAACATTCACGCCTTCAAACCTTCTGAAGCTAAAAGTTTACTCAACATATTCTCAGCTTTATAATTCTTTCAACTCTCAAACAGGGAACATTTTGAGCGACAAGTTCATTAAACTTTTGTGAGCTCGGATAAAAATATTTCATTAGTAAAAACTTTAATTCAGTCAAAGGGACATAACACCAACAAAAATAGTAATTTCTTTGCTTGTACATCATTATATAAATATAAATCTTGTTGTTGTTATAAAACTGTTTTGTGTTCCTTGTTGTTCCTCTTGTTGCTTTTGCTTACATATTCGTAAAGTAAAAAAATGTGTGGGTTGATGTAGGCCGTCAATACTGCTACAAATAAAAATGAATTATACTTCATTGAAACATTTAGTGAATGAAAAAAAAAATGGAAAAATAAGTGAGATGTAATCAGATGAGAACTTTATCCAGAGAGTCTCTTTAAAAACATGGCGTTACTTAAATAGACTTATCTGCTCACATAAATAGGAAAGAATTTTCTAGTGAACAATTTTTGTAGATTAACATTCTTTAGAATTTCCTCAAGCCATAATATTTGCCAGAATAAAAAAAAATACTAATTTTTTTTTTTTTGTCATTTTTTTTTTGTCATTTTCAAAGATGGTGGGATCATGTGAATAATATAAATACAATATCAAACCAAATCCTAACTTTTTAAAGAGTCATCTGTACTTTGTTTTTATTTACAAATGTCAAGTTAGAAGCTGTGCTTAAGTCAATGATAGCTGCTTACAACTGTTGCATTGCAGCTTACAGCAGACACCAGGTTCATTGACAAGGTGCAGATTTTTCTAGTCAAATGCTTGTAGCTTAAAAATTACCCAGGAGTGAAGAACAAAATAATTTCTAGGAGTAAACCAGATTTTATTCTTGGGTTGTAACCTACTTCTATAAGGGAGTGAAGTAGAGATGAGCCGTAAGTGAGGTGGAAGGTACACAGTTCAGCGGCTGTTAATATTTAACAGCCCCCTCCCCCAATGAGGGATGTATGTGGTACAAGGTCGAGTTTATCATGGGTTCTCTGAGCCTATCTATAGGCTTGGACAAAAATATTTCCTTAGAACCTGCATAAACGGGTTCAGGGCCTGTCTACCTCTCCGGAGGAAACTTTGCCCTTCGGCAAAGCCTTGTCTGGGTTCCTCTCTGCCGAGGCAGAGAGTTTGACAGTTGAACAGGCTATGGCTCCATTCGCTGTTTAGTGGCTGTTGTCTGTGTCTGTTTTGCAAGGTCCACTTCATTTCTTCTGTTTGCTTTTACAATGGACGGTCAGTTTTATAGACAATTTTCTTTGTCTTGTCATCTGCATCTAAAAAAGCAATTCTTCCATGACTTTCTCACAGTCTGAGCCACTTGCTCGATACTTTGAAGTTGACTTCACTTACTAATAAGCATCGGTCAAAAGTAAATGTTCTGTATCAAGCTGTGCAACAGGTCCTTCTATTTTTCAATTTAACAAGACCTCAGCTGTCTCATATTGCCACACTACTACAAATTACAAATAAAGAACATCAGTAGTACCTAGTACTTAAATTTTAGAAATTAAAAGTTAAAATTAATTTAAAAATCAAAATTAAAATTTTTAAACTAAAATTAAAAATTAAGATTTAAAAAATTAAAATTAATTAAAATTAAAAATTAAGATTTAAAAAATTAATATTAAAAATTTAAAAAAATTAAAAACTGAGTTAAAATTAAACTAAAATGAACAAATTTGCACTAAATTAGAACTAAAATTTAAATTAAGTTCTAAAAATTTTAAATTAAAAATTAAACGAAAATTTTTTTTTAAAACTAAAAATTTAAATTAACAAATTTAAATTAAAAAATTTTTAAATTAAAATTAATTAAAAATTAAAATCTAAAAAATTAAAATTAAAAATTAAAAAACGGATTTAAAATTAAATTAAAATGAACAAATTTACATCAAATTAAGACTGAAATTAAAATTTTAAAAATTTTAAAAATTAAAAACTGAGTTAAAATTAAACTAAAATTTACACCAAATTAAGACTAAAATTAAAAATTTTTTAAATTAATAATTTAAAAATTTTTAAATTAAAATTTAAAATCAAAAATAAAAATTAACACTCATCATTTTCTTCTTAACTCTTTGATCTTGATAATGTCCTTAAACAACTTGAAAGCCCAAAATCTAAAATATTTATATTGACTGATGCAGTCAATATAAATATTTACGTTCTTTTGCATGTAAAAAAGAAAAGTTAATTTAAAAAAATAAACGTTTTTCTGTGATTTTTAACCAAGCCTGTATTAATGAAGGTCTGCTGCCTCAACGAATATTGTATATAACTTTTTAATAGAATTTCTTCTTTTTTTTAATCAGCAGAAGAGTAGATTATAACAATTTTACCACTGACCTTTTCAGATCAAGCAATGACATCAAAAGACATTGGCCTCTAAGTTTGAATCCTTTTGATGATATCAGGCTTTGCTTAGCTTTCAAATAATATACACTTGACATTTAGACATCATTTCAGTGACACCAAAGATGGACTAAATATGATCATTTTTGTTGAAATAGGTTGAATTTAAAATCATTTACACAAATATCAACCAAACAATAAGTAAACATAACAATAAGCAATAGATAAAAATAAGTCTAGGACTATTTACACACCGACTGTTGTCCTCATCTTTGTTGTTATTATCACCAAGTTTCAGCTATTGTGCCCTCTGATCTTCTTCAGGTGACTTTCAATCCAGGTAACCTTCAGGGAATTTGGAACTGATACATATATATATATATATACGATTTACATTGTTTGGACTATCAGCCTCATCTTTGTTGCCTTATTTATCACAACGTTTCGGCCGTTGTACAATCTGGCCTTCTTTATGTGGTTGGAATATCAAACTGAGCCCTCTATTTCGCTTGCTGGAGTAGACTGTTCTAATTCCACATACCATGACTAATGGATGTCAGTTCTCAGTTACCTCCTGTGAATTCCCCTCTCCAAGTTCTCCACTGCCTTAACCAGGTATTGAACTCACACTCTTTGGGTCCTGTCACTGGATCTAACTAATGCCTTTATCCACTGTGCCATGTGTTGGTTAAGGTGGTGGAGAACTTGGAGATGAATTAACAGGTGATAACTGACATCCATTGGACATGGTACAAGGAACTAAAACAGTCTACCCCAGTGAGCGAAATAAAGAGTTCAGTTTGACATTCCAACCACCTGAAGAAGGCCAGAGTGTACAATGGCTGAAACATTGTGATAAATAGAAGTGAAAGAAACTTAAAACTATTATAGCTATTACTATTACTTCTTTATGTGCTGTATCCCTTCAGGACATTAGCGATCGTGGCTCTCCTCAGTTTCTTGTCCTTTGTAGCACTTAATGAATTTTATTTTTTGTTATTTCTCCTAAACTCTGTTCTGCCATCCATTTACTCAAGCTCTTTCTTCTTCTTCTTCTTCTATGGGCCGTATCCCTTCAGGACATTGGCGATCATGACTCTCCACAATTTCTTGTCTTTTGTAGCTCTTAATAAATTTTATCTTTTTGTTATTTCTCTTAAACCCTGTTCAGCCATTCATTTACTCAAACTCATTAAGTAGGTTATACATTGTTTCTCTCTTGTCCCTTTTGTGCTCAATCTGTCCTGTGAGTATCAGATTTTCCAAGCCCTCTTTCCTAATTATATGCACCAGAAATTTCAACTGTCTCTTCTTAAAAATTCAAAATTTAATAATTATGATGCTGCACTGAAAAAATGAAAGATTCTTAAAACTATTATATCTCTTACTACTACAAGGTGTAAGCAAACAAGAAGAAGAAATTAAAGAAAAAAAACATCAAAAATTAATAATAAAAATATTCAATTATGCTCTTCAAAAATCACTTTTATTTATATAGAGGGTGAATACAAATTTGCAGGATAAATATTTAATTATTTTTTTTTCAGATTTAATGAACATTACAGTTGATACTAGTTTCTTTTTTTTTTTTTTTACAGCTCATCAAACTTTTGCAGGTTATTTAAAGCCAATATGCATTTTGGATTATAAGAATAATTTTTTTTTGTGAGTAAATTAACAATTTTTTGATAATAAGAATGATTTTTTTCCAGACACCTGCTATTTAACCCATAGCTGCAGGGTGTGGAAATTGATTCATATCCTTCCCAAGGGGATTTGCATGTAAGAGAATGTAACAAATCCAACTGGAATTTGAACTCAGATCTCCAACTACTCATCCTGAGCCACTATCCATTACATCACCTGCACATCCACGATCGTACTTGAAAAGGTGAAACTTTAGAAAACATATAAAAATAATTATTTTTTTTTAATTTAATTTGTAAATATTCAATAAATGCGCCTGCATCTCCCACCCATTCTTGGTGGGATTTTCCTATTGGAAATATTCTAGCTTCAAACATGGCTGCCAAGCAAAACTGGACTATGTGGCACCAATGGTGGTATCTTATGTTCTAGATTACTTTAAAAATCTTCTCAAAAGAAATCTTTTGGGCAAGTTTAGTCCATCATCAGAGAGGTCATGAAACAATTTACACTATATACAATTGAACTAGTGTCCTCATCTTTGTTTTTATTATCACAACATTTCAGCCGTTGTTCCCTTCACACTTCATCAGGTGTATGTCAATCCAGGTAACCTACAGGGAATTCTTAACTGAATCCTTTATTCAATTTATGTTTTAATCTGTGTTTTTGTTCCACATGGATTAAATAAAGATTTTTGTTCAGAATTCGCTGTAGGTTACTCAGATCAATATACACCAGATGAAGGCCAGGGGGTACAATGGTCGAAACATTGTGATAACAACAACAAAGATTAGGACAATAGTCTGATTGTAAATGATAACTCCTCATCCCAGAAAATTCAGACAGAAAACATAAAACAAGATGTAAGATTGAAACCATTTAGCCCAAGTGAGGATTGACTGACATTTATCAGTTCAGATTTTCCATAGATATGGAGAGGAGGTCATTTGTGACGTAATAACCTAATTCTAAGATAGAAGTGAATGTAACATGAGAAGCATACAAAGAGAGAGAGCAAGCATGCGAGGGTGGAGGGAGATAAAGATCAGAAGAGAGGATTGTTAGCTGGAAAAAAGTGGGGGAAAGAGAAAAAGTTTTACTCAATTGACCACACTTTAAAAAAAAAATTACACAGAAGAAAAATTGATAAAAAAATATTAACACTGACAACCCTCTTATTTAATCGAGTGCAAAGTCACAAGTTTTGGATTAACCAATGAGGATTGACCTCACTGTAGTAGAAATAACCTTTGAGACTGGGGTGTTCAAACTTTTTTTTTTCCTTAATATTTAGCACTCTGTATTAATTATAAATTTTACTTCTCCTCTTACTGTATATGGAATCCCCTCAAAATATAGGGTTTCATATATTAGTTTTGTATATTTGAAATTGCAGTAGCCTAGCTCTCAATTTCAGTTGAGATTGTTTTAGATGTTACCATAGAAGGATATGACTACACAACCAATAAATTCAAATTCAAATTGCATTGGCAGGACTAATATTTTGCTTGGCAAAAATAGTCACCTACAGAGTGCTAATGATTAATATTTAGCAAAGTACAAGTCAAATTTTCAGGATTAGTTAAATAGATTTCTGAATAACTCTATCAAGTAACAACAAGAAATTTCTGGTTTTAGTATTTGTATGAATTACAAGCATTTTTATTTGTTTAAGGGTGCAAAAGTATCCCATAGTACTAATGGAGTCGCTTTATTTTATTTTTTCAGATTTTGAGACACACCTTTTTAATTGGTTTAATTATAAGATAATAAGTAGGAATATAGCTTTAAGCAGTTAGTTAAGTGTTTAACCTTCTTATAGTACTGTGGGATGTTTGAACACTCCACAAAATGTTTCTTCTTGATATTTAGCGAATGGCAAATTTAATTTTGAAGACTCAAGTAGATTTCTGGATATCTCTGTTAAGTAACTATATGGTATGGCAGAAACATCTCCCACATAATGGTAAGACATTAGCTAGATGAAGACACCATTACCACTAATGACTTACAATTTATGTAGGAGATATTTCTAGGAAATATATGTGAGAAGTATTTCTCTCACAACCTATACAAAGATTTTCTGGTTTTAGTCACAATATTTCTATAAATTACAATCAAATGGTTGTAAAGTAAGGACTGTGTAGTGGGATTAATAAATAGGATTTTACCTATATGAATATGTTGGTTATTGGATAAATAAAGTGTAGAGAAAAGAGTCAGAGAGGAAGTTGACTACTGATCACGTGTTTTAAAACAACACTATACAATAGACTGTCTGTAATAATTATGATAGAAATGTCTGTAAAAATCACAGTAACTTTTTTCATTGTTTGTTCATTGAAAAATCAGCAGAAGAAGAGTCAGATTGATCATATATTGTTTTAAAACATTATACTTAAAATGAAACCAATTTTGGAATAGTTGAAGCTAATGAATTATCTCCCTTGGAAAATTTGAAACTTACGAATTATCTCCCTTTTCACCCAAGTCACCCTGCCTACATTTTGGCAACAATGATGGGTAATTTCCTTCTATTACTTCTCGAGCAATATTAGAGGATTGTTTACTGAGGCACTTTATTTGATCAAACTAAGTTACAAATTTTATGAACAAAACCTCTTTAACACAAAATACTATTAACCAAGTAGCAAATCAATGTTCTATTTTTTGTTGTTTTTTTTGAAGTAATCAAATAACTAACACATTTAGGAAGTAGATGTGTTCAGTAGGACTGGATTGTGATCCTGTGGTCACAACAGAGGGCAATACTGAAGTTGACTGAGCTACTCATAAAATAGAGTAAAAGTTTTCTTTTTTCAATAATGTTTGTAGATAAGGATTCATTAGACCTTTTTCAAGCCACAACATTAGTCTAAATTGGAAAATATTAATTTTTTTTTTAAATTTTAGAAAGAGTTCTGCTCATAATATAGTGTCAAATCGATGCTTGACATTTTAAAGGGTTATCTGTATTTTGTTTTTATTTACAAATGTTAAGTTTGAAACTGTGCTTATGTCATCGATAACTATATACTACTAATGTTATCCTTTTTTCCTAATTCGTAGTAATATGCAATTATTAATGACATCCGTGGTTTCAAACTTGACATTATTTATAAAAATGGAATAAACATGTATGATAGAGTGGAAAAAGTTTTTATGTGATGCATTTCATCATTTACGACTAAGTTTATTTATATTTGATATGACTGACTACTCATTCACATGAATGAGAAACAATGGGAATTTTAAATTTAAAACTTTTTTTTTTATTTTCTATATGGTTTGGAAAAACAATCAAGTGTAAAATTAAAGTTCTTAAATTTTTCAGATTTATTTGATAATGTGAATACTTAGAATATTTTTTTGTGCTTGCTATTGCATCTTTATTTATTTACAATATCAACCTAATAATTATTAACAACCTCATAATTATCAGAAATGATATCATCATAATAAGTTCCATAGCCACTGAAGATCATTGGGGCACCACACATACTGCAGTGGTGGTACATCTTGAGCAAGATATACTGACAGAGTGTAGCCCTTTGCAGGCTGGTTTAAATCCAGTTTCCCTTTTCCTAGACTGGTTGCTAACCAAGGTTATAGGGCCCAGTCTGTCCTGCTATTTAACTCATAGCTGGGGAGAAAGATGGATTATATAATCTGTCGGATTTCATTATTTAATTTATCTAAATATTTTTTCCATTCTTTTATTCCGAAATATTTTTTCCATTCCTAAATAGTTTTCATTCCCTTCTTCCTAAATTATTTTGTTTCCATTCCTAAATATTTTTTTTCATTCTCTTTATTCCTAAATTATTTTTCATTTACTTCTTCCTAAATTATTATTATTATTATCATTATTATTTTTTCATTCCTTATTTTTAACAAGATACAAATTAATGATTTTCCTTCTCACATAGCTCTAGATTTTAACAAAAATAATACTTTGAATTTGTAACGAAAAATGAAAGAAAGGTCATTTCCAAGTTAATGGTGAACTGAAAATGTCACCTAGAGCTAATGAAGTGAAAATACAGCCATATTTATAAAAGCTAAATTTTAAAATATTTATCATTTTTAATACATGTAAATACCCTTGGGAAGGGCAGGAATCCATCTTTCTCCCCAGCTATGAGTTAAATAGCAGGACAGACTGGGCCCTATAACTTTGGTTAGCAACCAGTCTAGGAAAAGGGAAACTGGATTTAAACCAACCTGCAAAGAGCTACACTCTGTCAGTATATCTTGCTCAAGATGTACCACCACTGCAGAATGTGTGGTGCCCCAATGATCTTCAGTGGCTATGGAACTTATTATGATGATATCATTTCTAATAATTATGAGGTTGTTAATAATTATTAGGTTGTTATTGTAAATAAATAAAGATGCAATAGCAAGCACAAAAAAATATTCTAAGTATTCACATTATCAAATAAATCTGAAAAATTTAAGAACTTTAATTTTACACTTGATTGTTTTTGTTACTATTTCTGAAAGGCATATATATATATATATATATATATATATATATATATATAAAATAGCCATTCAAAGAATAAATCAATGTAGTTAATGTAATTAAAGGTGAACTCACTTCACTAACAGATTAAAAAGGCATTAACTTACTGACCACTGACTGAATGACACGATCCTTGTTTTTATTAATTGTACAATGGATTAGATGTTCAATCCATATTGTTTGCAAGTACTTTCAGTGAAAACATTTACCATCCTCAGGCATAGATGTTATTTTTTCCTCAATTTCACCAAAAGTACTTGTGAATAACATGGATTGAGCATCTAATCCATTGTACAATTAATAAAAACAAAGATTCTGTCGTTCAGCAAGTGGTCAGTAAGTTAATGTCTTCTTAATCTATTATATAATATAAATTATAATATATATATATATATATAATGTCTATATTATCTGTTATATTAGTGAAGTAAATTCGCTGTTAATTATAACTTTATTGATTTATTCTTTGAATGACTATTTTACAATATTAATTAAGCTGCATTATTTATATATTAGTGGGCACTGAGGTCAACATTGAGCAGCAACAGTCCGTTTTATCCTTGAATGTAATCTTCAGGTCATACCAATCTTTTAAACAGGAGTAAAAGTTTAACCCTCGTTTCTTGTTTAGTATTGGGTTTCCAGTTCCTTCTTAATAATTTTCATTCTCTTTCAATGCCAGTAGCCACTTGTGTTTTAGTGGCCATGCTTGGGGGTGGGGGTGAATTGATTAAAAAGAAAAAAAAAGGTGTGTGTGTGTGTGTGTGTGTGTGCATAATGCTCCAGACTTAACAGTAGGTTATTAATATTATTATTTAAATTTTTACACCAGACATGTTTTCAATCAGTAGCTGAAAATTGAGTTTCATGCATACTGCAGAGTTGTACTAAATGCTGAGGAAAAAAAAAAAAAAAAAAAAAGTTTATTATTAATAGTATTAATAATAATAATATTATAGACATTGAAAATGACAAACATTTTATGTCAATTAATTTTAACAAGCATCTTTTCCTAATAACAAATAATCCAGATCCAAAATTATTTCAACCCAATAGCCTTCAGAATAATTTGAAAGATTACCACCTACCCAATAGCCGTTAACATAACATAAACTTTACTACCCATAATGCACCACTGACCAGCATAAATAGTAGAGCCAACACACATGGCCTAAAGTTTGTGTGCATGCATGAAACAGACTATCACTGCTTAGTGTTGACTTTCATCGTCATCATTATTTGACCACAGCTGGGATCATTGAACTAATGTAAATCGATCCTTTCTTTAGCTGTATAGTATGTGCTATGACAGGGCTACACACAGTTTTTAATTCAGAGTTACTTTCTCCTACACCGGTTGACACCCAAGGCTATAGAACCCAGTCTGTCCTGCTGTTTTACCCATAGCTGGGGGGAAGAACAGGATTCATATCCATCCCAAGGGCATTAGCATTTAAGTGAATGCAATGGATTCAACTGTATTTCAAAATCCGAGCTGCTATCCATTAATCCACCCTACTTCCAAGGTGTTGACCTTAGTGTCCACTTTACATATATATTAGGTTGGTGCAAAAATAATGACGTAATAATGTCGTTTTTTGACGTTAAAAATACGTAAAAAAAAAACGACATTATTACGTCATTATTTTTGCACCAACCTAATATATATCTTGAGATTTTGGGCAAAATTCAAATGGTATGTAATGTGGTCAATCCTGACCTGGCATCTTGGATTCAGTCACCTTCTCACTGATGTATGTAGCTTGTCTGTGTTTTCTGAATATTTTCATGGTAACTGTTCTGATGAGCTATTTTCCTTCCTGCCTTGACTACATGAATTCAAGTGAGCTATGACATTGGCAACTCGGTCTCACAGTGTTACTGTTGAAGAAACTAGATGCAACTGCCATTTCTATTTTAATAGCTTCTTTTCTCACACTTCTCACCTGTGGAACTCCTGAATTCTTGCTTCCCTGATAACTACAATGTTAAAAAATTTAAATACAACTTCAATCACCATTTTCTGTCTAACTGTTAACTTTATTGCCTGTTTCCTTACTTCTCTTTACTAAAGTTTTCTCTTTCACTCCCTGTAAACCCCCATGTGTCCTAGTAGCAGTGTTGCCTTTCTTGGGGGTGAAATGATTAAAAAAAAAAAATTAAATAAATAATAAAGATTATGTCCCTCTCTGTGTCCCCACCACCACCGTTAAGTATTTGGAGAAGTCAGTTATATATAATAGCTCCTAAGTTATAAAAAAAAACAAAAAAAACAACCCTCATTAGATTAGTGACTATTTCTTTTACACCTTCCTATCAAAAACAGAAATAATTTGCTACACATTTAACTTAGATATTAATGCAGCTTTTGATCTAACTTCTGAATAAATACAAACAAGCTTATGTTGTAAATTAACATCTTTTAGAGAAAAACAAATTCTAATATTTACACTAAAAACATTGTTTGAACTGTTGTAATCATCATTACGAAGTAAAGTAAAGATGAGGACAACAGTTCAAATAATAGTGTTAAATAATTACAATGTCTCATTTCAGAAATATAGACAAATTGAAATATTTTTATATATCATCATGCATATATGAAAATAAATAAATACTTGTATCCTATGGAGTGGATTTCAGATTCTCTGGAGCTGAGTAGAAATAAGTAAACATATATATATATATATATATATATATATATATATATATATATATATATATATAAAATGTAAATCTATTTAAACTCAGTGAGTGAAAAATTTAAGTATAAAACCAGCAACAAGTTCTGTATATTATATATGGAGGAGAAGCTAACAATAGCTACCTTCCATAAACCAAAAATTTTATTAAACCAGAGATCTAAAAAAAAATCCTTAATAGACACAGGCATAAGAAAGCCTGGTTATTAGAATAAAGGTTTTTTGTCACAGGTTTTATGTCTTTTTAGGCCTTATTAATCCCTTTTTAGCCAGTTCACCCTGATGATCCCATGGGGTGAAACCTAGGTAGGTAGTACCTGGTTCATTATTATATATTATTACTACAGTGTAACACAGATATAAGAGAGTTATCGGGACCGGATAAGAAGTCTCTTATGTCCGGGTTTCTCGTATATCTGGGTTTGGTCTATTTTGTTTACATTAACACAGGCTCTAATTTGGGACCATATAAAATCTCTTTATATCCGGGTTACACTGTATAAGTGTTATATTTAGTGGGTACTCATATTTGAGTAGAGCTAACTTGAAATAAAAATAAAAACAAACAACAAAAACAATGAAATTAATATCAACTAGCATAGGGAGAGGAAAGTCCTACTAAAGAAAATGTGCCTCTGAAAAGGAATTTTTCAATCAAAGAAACCAATTTTAAGCTAAATGTCCTTTACATTATATTTACATATTTAAAATCATTAAGAATGTCTCATTAGTGTAATGGTCAGCAAGGTGAGTAAGAGTTATCTCCTCTTGGTGTTTCATATTTGTAACAAGGTAAAAAAAGACAAATATAGAAAAAGAATTTTAGAAATTAAAATTTCTATATCTCCTAAATTATAAATAGTAAAATAACCCTCATAACTATTTAGAAAATCTTTCCTATCAAAAACGGAAATAATTCGCTGCACGTCTAACTTGAATCAAAAGCTGCATTCTAACTTCCGAATAAAAATTCAAACGAACTTAATGTCGTAATAATAAATTATTTAAAAAAAAAACATCTTTTAGAGAAAATCAGATTCAAAATTTATATTGTTCGGACTGTTCTCTCATCTTTACTAAGTGAAGTGTTTTTAGTAGGAAAAAAAAAAAAAAAGAAGGCAAATAAAGAAAAGAACTTAGAAATTATTTTTTTTTTTACTTTTACCAAATTTAGTAGGCTTGTTAACCTTTTTATGGACATAAACGTAATTAAGTGCCAGATTAATTCTGATGGAGTAGTGAGTGTCATCCTCATTAAGTGTTTCACATTTTCGGCCTTGTGCCACGTTTTACTTAGTAAATCACTATATAAACGCAATTTAAGCTTTGATCTTGTTCCGGTTAAAGATTAATCATAGCTTTTAGTTTTAAATTAAATCTTTTAACCAGAAGAATATTAAACAACAAAAATGGGATGCAGTAGAATTTACAATTTGATACCGATATCCACTGAAACAAACAAACAAAAAATACCGTTTTCCTAAAAGTAAACTGATAGTGATACAAACTACAGTTACTACACAGTTAAATAAAAATTCGTTTCACAATAAAAGCAAAAAGTTGCTAATTCTAAAGGGAGGTAACCCGATCAAATTTCAAATCTTGCCGGCCCAGATCATTTATTTGTGACTTGATACCGGACTAAACTAAATTTAGTAAATACTATAGTGATATTTACCAAGCTAAGGGGCACAATAACGAGGATAGGGGAACATAATAAAGCTCAAACTCACTAGAATTATAATAATAGTCTACTTCATGGTGAATAATTAAGTTGGGTTGGATTTTGGATAACAACAAATTAAGCTTTTTGCTTGCACAAGTCTAGTAATTTGGTTTTTATTTTATTTTTAAGGAACTTAAATTCTTTTTAATTTTAACGATAGTTTTATTTATTTTGAGCGCGTTTCACCTTTGAAGATATAACTGCCCCACGCGGCCAGATGTGACACAAAGCCAAATTTAATTATGAGGGTGAACCGAGCCTGTAGGCACGGGCAAAAATTCTCCGTAGACCTCGTGTATACACGGGGTTGGGTAGCCGTCTACATTCCGCAGACGAGACTGTCCTTTGCTTTTTGACATAGCCTAAGTCAAGGTTCCTCTCTGCACGGAGGCAGAGAGTTTCACAAGCACAGTGGAAAACCACACTGAAAGGTGGCCGAGTTTATTGCCCGGCGCCTGAGGCGTCCGCAAAAGGTGAAGTGCCGTGGGGGTATAGGCAATTTTTTCTACGGTATTGCCAGTAAAACCCACTCTAAACTTCGACCCTGTGTCACAATACCTGATTTGAGCGCGTTTCATGTAAGGGGAGATAACTATTCAGATACCCTTAAAACTTGTTTACAGTGATACAGTGTAACCCGGATATAAGAGAGTTGTCGGGACCGGAGAAGAAGTCTTTTATATCCGGGTTTGGTCTATTTAATAGACCAAACCCGGATATAAAAGACTATTAACATAGGCTCTAATTTGGGACCAGAGAAAATCTATCTTATATCCGGGTTACACTGTATAACATTTTTATAGCGTAATTAAGAAAAAAAGGTCCATTAAGTTTGACTGAACATGAAATTTGTTGTATTTATCATCATTAATTTGACCCATTATCAACATATCTCATTAATCGACCTGGAGGAAAGCAGGAGGAACAGTTCACTCCAGTTGGCAAGTTTTAAGGGGATATGCTTTTAGTGTGGTATCCTATTGTGTTTATACTTATTAAATACAGCTAAATGTTATATGATAAAGTAGCATGCAAAATTAGTTGTACTATTTTTCCCCTAAAAATTCATTTTTACACTAGATATTTACTTTGAGGGTTACACTTTGAATTGGTTACTGTTAGATTTTTGTTTTCATATTGCCTCTATTGTTAATGTAATAATGGTTTATTCTAAAAAAATAAAAATAAAAAATAAAAATAAATCCCATTATAATTTTGCTTGTCCCTGTCAGTTTGCACTGCCAATATCTCACAAATTATGGACTGTTCCATTACGATTGCATGGACAGAGTGAGAAAAAAGCTATTTGATTTCAATGGGAAAATGAAAGAAAGAAGGGAAGCTAGAAGTGTTTAACTGCTGTTTCAGTGAAATGGAAAAAGTTGTCAATTTGAAATCTTTTCATTTGTACCCCCTTACTTTTTAAAATAACGACTAGCATTCATATTTATGATTATGTTATTGCAATATTCTGTTAGTTGTAAAGCTCAAATATTTAATGATGCAATCAGGGAAATTTCTACAGATATTTTATTGTCATTGAACTTGCCATGAACTTATTTAATTATTAACTTTCAGTTAAGTTTCATTAGAATGTTAAAATAAGAAAGCTGATATTTACACGGGTTAAAGGTTTATAATTTAATAATAAATGAAAATTACAAAAATATTTCTCTTCTAATTATTTTTAAATATGTCTTTCCACTTTTTTTTTTTTTTCTGGTGTTGCTTTTATTTATTAAAAAAAAATTTTTTTTTTTTTTTAAATTTATTTTGTTTGCAATCAAAACAAAATAAATGACTAATTGTAATCTTTCTTTATATTTTGTTGACGTCATCCAGTTTTGGAATGTTGTTCGAAGAGGCAGAAAATTTTACAACTGCCTAAGGCAACACAAATGCTAAGTGCATCATTAATATATCTTTGTTAGTTATGATCATTTAACATTTTAAGACACAAATATAAATTTATTAATTATCTCTAACCTTGACAAGAATCATTTTTGTACCAAGTACTGTTCAGACATTAAACCAATTTTTTTTGCGGGTGGGGGGAATACCTGATCTTGTTATAAAATTTCAGCCTAACCATTCTTCAGCACTCATCAGGTACCAATTCGGGTTTGGTTTGGTTGTTTTGCAGCATATCAACCTGTATGGATTTAATATCAAGATCTAAATCTGAAAATTCAAACTTTACAATTAATTTGAGAGAATGACATTATTTCATGATTAAATTATAATTACTTAGCTGCATTTTTTATATCAAATAATCTTACAAACAGGGAGTGAAAACTTGTTTCTCTTTACAAGAAATGAGATTAATCATAGCAAATTTATTTATATTTAATTACTTTGACAATCTATTCCATGTCTTCAGTTTTACTATAAAATGTATCGTTGGTCATTTTGCTATAAAATTGTAATAGGTTGGTGCAAAAATAATATCGTTTTTTGACGTGTTAAAAAATATGTCAAAAAACGATATTATTTTTGCACCAACCTAATATTTTTATACTTTCCCCAGTTTAGATTATTTACATTGTTCAGACTGTTGTACTCATCTTTATTGCCATATCCATGACGTTTCGGCTGTTGTACACTCCAGCTTTCTTCAGGTGATTGGAATTTCAAACTGAACCACTATCCACTTTATGGATATGAATTGAACCATTTTATCCACTGGGAGGGATAAAAGGATTGGTCGGATTCAGTGACTTGACACAAAGAGTTGCCAGTTCAATACCTGGCTATTGCAGTTGTGAACAAAAACTTGGAGAGTTGAGTTAAAGGGAGCACATGGAACTTGAACAATCTACCCTGGTGGATGAAATAAAGGGTTCAGTTCAAAATTCCAATCCCCTGAAGAAGACCAGGGCATACAACAGCTGAAACTGTGAATATGGCAGTAAAGATGAGGACAACAGTCTGAACAATGTAAATAATTACAATACCTCATCTCAGAAATATAAACAGATACTTCCCCACTATTTTCATTTTTTGTTTGGGGGTTCACTATCAATCCATATCTAGGACCCTAACAGGTGCTACCACCCTTACAGTTTTGGATATCAACATTATGTTCCTTCCTTTGTTTAGCAAAGTAGACATAGAGAACAAATATATATATATATATATATATATATATATATATATACAGTGTAACCCGGATATAAGAGAGATTTTCTCTGGTCGCAAATTAGAGCCATACTTACCTAAACAAAATAGACCAAACCCGGATATAAGAGACTTCTTCTCCGGTCCCAACAACTCTCTTATATCTGGGTTACACTGTAGTTTAGAATCATCCCTGTAAGTGGTGGTATGGTGAACCAAGTGTTGCTACAATGGTTTGGAATTTTATTTTTTCTTTGAGAATAAAAGCAGATCATCTCTCTTGTAGAATAAATTCTGATGAAAACTGAAGAATTAGCCAACCAAAACATTCTACTGAAAAGATCAATTATATCAAGAACAGATCCAAGTGTCTGAGTAGGAATAGGAATATACAGGTTGTCCCCACAAAAACTGACATAATTTTATAGTCTAACTAGCAGTAGAGCTCGGCGTTGCCCAGGGATGTAACAGTAAGAGATAGATCAAGTATCGACCATCATAAAGACTGAAAAATAAAATTGACAAAGATTATTGTTTATGGTTGACGGACACGCATGTCTTAATTAGTTTGGGGTTTTTTTGGTTTTTTTACGAATTGGTCAAACCCAAACTCAAACAAAAACATTGTTTTCAATTGTTATGAGTCTACCGATTGAATAGAATTTTATTATAAACAATTGTCTTGTAAATGGAATTTTTAAAGCATTCTGAATGCAAAAATAAAGAAAAAAGTGTGCAAGACAATAAGAAACACTACATGCAAAAAAAAAAAGTGAAGTTTTGTTGAAATCGGTTGAAAAATGTAGGAAATCCGATCCTATATATAAATGAACATACACACACACGAACAACCTGGGTTTTATAAGTATAACTCGATATGAGCTGTCCCCCTTTCATTCAGGCTACAGAATCGTGTTTTGTGTTTTCAAATTGATTTTGTGCAAAAACAATTGTGTTTTTCCAATTTTTGGCGCTGTCAGAACCACTGCAAGGTAATTTTACGCAGTCCTGTGAAGTTTTGTTGAAATTGGTTGAAAAATGTAGGAAATCCGATCCAATATATAAACGTACAGACACACACACAATCTGCATTTTATAATAAGTAAGATAACATAGCCAATTCTCACTCAAATGATTCCAAATTTTAATAAAATGTGTAAAAACTAAGTTGACTGTGGACTTATCTCAATGAGAATCTACCAGGAAGATAGGTCAGGTGTACCAGTGATAATGACAATGTGCTGTTGAAATAGCCATCATGCTCACCTGACTTGCCACCTAGTGATTTTTTTCTATGGGCATATGTGAAAGGACAGGTCTATATCCCCCCATCTCTTCCTACAAGCCTAAAGAATGTAAGCAGAGAATCACTGAGGTGCTGGAGAAGGTTACACAAGACGATACAGAGTGTTTGGCAGGAGCTGGACTACTTACTTGCCATGTCACCGGTACTATGCATATTGAACAGTTGTGAAATTTTCTATGGGCATATGTGAGAGGACAGGTCTATATCTCAACTTTTCCTATAAGCCTATAGGAACTTAAGCAGAGAATCACTGAGGTGCTGAAGAATGTTACACAAGACATGCTACAATGTGTTTGGCAGGAGCTGGACTACTGACTTGACGTGTGTCACAGGTGGTGCACATATTGAACCTTTGTGAAGCCAGTTACAAAATCTACATCCATTTGAATATCTTGTTTAAATTTCGATAAATAGGCTTCATGATGAAAAATAAAAGATTTAATTTTGTCTGAGACATGGAGTTACTTAGATATTCACATTTTAAATGAGGTCAGGTTTTGGCAGACACCCTGTATTTATTTGTAGTCTGATTCACACCAGAAAATACCAGATGATGGTCAGAATTGAATCTAATGCCAATAAAAGAAACTTTGTTCTAAGAAAAGTTGATCTGTAACAATTCCAATATGTACTGGGCTTGCTCTAAGAGATATCAAAGCAGACTTTGCACTGTGTCACACCAGAGCATTAGAGAAGACAGGTGCATGAGAGGGTTGGCCTGCAAGGAAACCATATAGCCAGCAGGTATAGATTCACACTTCAAAGGATGCTAGTGGCTGCCACTGACATTTAAATAGGTGGCTGACTGAGCTGTGATTAAGATGTTCACTCATATTTGGAGACGACAAGAAGATATACAAGTGTCTCACCCAAGAAGGAAAAGTTCTCACAAAAACATCCACGTTTGGAAAAAGCCCTTAAAGCCAAACACCTACATACTAGTATTAATTGACAAAGTCCAGAAGAGAATAAAGAATAATTTTACATATTAGATTTTGTTCTTATCAGTCTTTGCAATGATGACATATCCAAATAAAAGAAAGAAGTCATAAATATTGTTGGTACTTTGACCAAATACTGATTGATTTAAAAAAAAAAAAAAAAAAAAAAAAAAAAAAATTAAACTGTAGGAGAGACTCATTTTTGAATAGGCTAATCAAACCACAATGGACAATGGTTAAAAACAAATAATTTTTATCCAGATCATAACTCTATAGTCGTTCAAAACTGACAAATTTTTTTTTTTTTTTTAACTGATGTTCACCCAAAGAGCCACTCAAGGTAGAGGGTTACTGTGTGGTGTTGTATGAGCATAAGAAAGGGCAAGAAGTGAAGTTCTTGGGTCTATGCAGGAAAGATAACAGTTAAGTCTCGACTTGAAAATGTCAAGATTTAATTAGGAAATTAAAATTTCAGAGTTCAGGTGGAGAAGTATAGAGTTGAAGTAGGTTAAGAAGGAACTGGAAACCCAATCCTAAAAAGGAAACAAGGGATAAACCTCTACTCCTGTGCAAAAAACTGGGGAGGAGTGTGAACTATGTGAAAACTATGATCTTAAAATCATTCTTTGAACTGGTATTTTGAAATTCTCAAGAAGACATCAGTTTTAAATCAATTTAAGGATTAAAAATAAAATTAAAATGTACATTGAAAGAGACCCCCCCGCCATATTTTGTCAAATATTTTTTTTGTTATTTATTCTTACATTTGTCGAAAAAGCCACGTGAGATTGCAAGCTGAAAGAGGACCTTAATGAAAAAGAATATGCCAAGGAAAAAGAATAAATAATAAAAAAATATAAAGATATTAGCTCCTAACAAAGGGCTGTTCATTATGCCAACTTTGTATATAGCAATTTTCAGAAAATTAAAAAAAAAAAATTCTTCAGGCTCATAAAATATATATAGCAGTAAAAGATGATGCTGTAGCTGCAAAAGTAAGCTTGTTTTTTTTTCTTTGCAAATTTAAAACTAAGATCAAAAGTGTATTGTTTTTCAAGATTGACAAATGCTTAATTTATAAAATTTTCTTAATGAGAAAATTTAAATAAACCACAAGTAATTAATTATAAATTTAAAAAAAACAAAACAAAACAAAAAAAAAAAACCTGTTTTTTCTGGTCAGTTCTTTCATATAAAATTTAAAAAGAAGATCCTTTAAACTCACTAAATATACAGCAGTAAAAGAATGCTGCAGTGGCAAAATTAAACTTTGAAAATTTAAAAAAAAAAAAAAAAAAATTTGGATTTTTTTTTTAAATATTGAAAAGGTCTTAAATAAAAAGTATTTCTATCTTATATTTAAAACAAGATAATTTTCTTTATTGCTGTTATAGAATTAGATTTATATTGAAATTAATATAATTAAAATAGAAATTATATATAGAAATTAATTTTTTTTTTTAGATGCTGAAAAGGTATTAAGTAGAAAGTATTTCTATCTTACATTTTCTTTGTTATTACAGAAACTGAATAAAAATCTGAAAATCGTTAAAAATACAACAGTTTAGTATGTTTGATTTGAAAAATAAAAAAATGACAGAATATCAATTTATTCAAAAGACTTAAATAAATTTTACACAAGATTAATTTCTTTTTAATACAAATGTATAAACTAATTATTTTTACTTGTAATATAATCTTTAGAAAAGAAAATCTTTTCAAAGAAATTAGAATCGAATTTTAAAATGGGTTTAAATTTTTGTATGTAATTTTTATCTATTTTGATATTGTTTATTAAAACTAATATAAAATGTTATTTCTTTTTTAATTAAGACTTACAAATTAATAAGATTTTCCTTTTTGTTTTTTTATTTGTAATGTTTACATGTATACATTTTTTATATATTCTTAAATATGTAATAGTCCGAGAGAAATTTGGAAAGGACTTTCTATCAGATTAATATGAAAGATAAGAAGTGAAGCAAAAAAAAAAAAAAAAAAATGAAAAAAAGCAAAAAAGAATACAGCAAAATTTAAGAAAAAAAAAAAAAAAACTGACAAAGCACAGAAACCAATTTAAAAAAATTAAGTTTATTTTTCCTTAAATTTCAAATACTGAATTAAACCTTTATTTTTGTTTCTGTATGTATATATTTTAAATATGTGTTACTGTATCAATAATAAAAAAAAAAAAAAAAATATTAAAAAAAAACTTATTTAATATTACAAAATCAAGGAGACATATCAAGGATTTCTTTGAAGAATTTTAACTTAAAAATAATTGTTCTTTAGTTTTACTCCTTGATTTATTAATATAACTAAGCAAATACTAAATTTCAGTATAAAAAAGTTTGTATTGTCAGACTATTAAAACAATCATTTTCAATAATTCAGTGAATTTTTTTTAGAATTCCTTTAAAATATTTTTTCCTTTACCTATAAATTTCATTAGCACCTAGCTAAAGGAACGTTGTTCATTCTTAAATAAACTTAGAACTTGATATATCATTTTTTTTTCTTACACTAAATTATATGGTCCTGTAGCAGATGGATTTTTTTTTTTTAGCAGTATGCCTTCATATCAACAGCTTGCATGAGACTGAAAAGCTTCAGATATAAAAGGAGGGGGGACAATTAAAAATGAGCGCAAGCAGAGGAGTTGATGAATAAAGAAAGATTACAGTTATGTGGCGGCAGAACAAAGGGCAGGAAGAAAAAAAAAAAAGGGTGACTATTTGTAATAATAGTCGGACTTGGGTTTCCTTGTTAACGTCGAGTAATTGTTGATATCGTCTTCAGTGATATCTGATATAAGCTGTCTCTGGAATTTATTTCTACCAACGAGCAGGCACATGCTACTAAGGGTCCGGTTCAACTTGTCATTCTCGTGGAGGTCTACCTCATGTCGGGTATACATGATCTTCTCATCGAGAATCTGAAAGGACAAAAAGACAGAAATAGAAAAATTATACACACAGTTTATATAGCTGTTCATATGAGCTTAAACTAGGAAGAAGAATAGGCTGCTGTTTGTTTTTGCATTAAGCTGGTTGCCAACCAAGGCTATAGAACCCAGTATGTGCTGTTATTCATCTTGTAGCTTAGAGGGAAAGGAGAGAGATAAAGTTAGTTAAGTACCATATGTGATATATGTTTGGGTGATGACATCTCTCTCAATTCATGACTATGCAGATGAGTAGGGTGCTGTTTCCATCTGCGGTAAACTGTTTATCATATATATATATATATATATATATATATTTAAGTTATGAAAAACTTGGTAATCTGTATGGGTAGTCCCAAGGAGGATGAAATCTTGAAAGCTCAATGTAAATCCAGAGCTAATATTTTAAAGAAAAACAGACCATTTTAAGGTTCCATTATAATAATTTATTTCACCAGAGCCCTTTTAAAGGACTTAGGATCATCAGATAGCACTTCCAATATATATATATATATATATATATATATATATATATATATATATATATGCACTTTTAATTTATATTAGAACTGGCAGTGTCTGTTAGGTTGGTATCTTCTGCTTGGAATGAAAGGCCAAATCTTCATTTTTTTTTTTTTTTTTTAACCAGCATGACTATGAATGTATACATGTTAACAAACAAAGTGAGATAATTATATTTCTCTCAATTTTTGGTTAAAATCATGAATGAACCAATGGCAAAAATCTTTTGTTTTCTAGTAATCGTAAACTAAATTGAAAATACAAGAGAGAATTTTAAAATTAATAAACAAATATGAATAATTTAATCATTATGAAACACAGGTAACTGTTAATGAAAATTTGTTGATAATGACTTTAAAATCTATTTTGATTGTAAATTGTTGGAACATAAAAAAAAATTTACAGTAAAATTTAAGAGTGCACACCCACCACACACTCGTAATTCATTTTAAAAAATTTAACATTTTAGTTTTATTAATTTTATTTAATTTCTTAAACATTTTAAGTGATTTTTTATTATGCTATTAAGAACTACAAATAATTTCTGAGATGAGATTATCATTATTTACGCATTCAGACTATTGTCCTCATCTTTGTTGTTGTTATCACAATGTTTCGGCCACAGTCCCCTCCAGACTTCCTCAGGTGTATATTAGTCTAGGTAACCTATATGGAATTCTAAACTGAACCTTTTATTTAATCTATATGGGTAGACTGTTCTCATTCACAGCCCTTGTCAATGGAAATGTAATAAAACAACAATGATGAGGACAACAGTGTGAATACAAATAGTGTAAATAGCTATAAATAATTTAAAAAGTTAAAAAAAAAAAAAAAAAAAAAAAAAAATTGACTTTGGGAAGGTTTAAATTTTTCAGGACAGTTATGGCAAAATCTTTAGAAAAGGTTTAATTTAATTTTAATTAACAACTCACAGGTATCTCAAAAGTTGTTTGGATAGTGGGAAGTGGGGGTGGGAAATTAACCAACATTTTTTTTTTTTTTTTTAATATATAAATATAACACCAAAACAAAAATAATGACAAAATCAAGATGTTGATATTCCACACTATTTCAAATAAAAGCCTAGTAAGGAAAACCACCCATCAATACTAGAAAGAGGAATAACAGCTACTGGACTTGAGAAATTGTTTTAAGAGAAAGATTTTATAAATTGCATCTGACAATAGTATTAACTGCTCAGTCAATGAATGTTGAATATCTCTGTATAAAGAAATGGCTAATATTATAATTAGCATTAGAGATAAGGAGAACAGATTTTACACTTTGATCCTTGTCTGATGACTAGGGAATAAAGAAAAACCTAACTTGAATAGCACTGGTTACTTGGTCAATGAAGGATGAATGTTTTCTTATAAGGAAACAGTGAATATTACCATAAAGACATTTTGCTTTCCAGTCAACTTTGATCTTCAAAACATTAAATACAATGTCAATTGCTATCTATTGTCTTCGTGATTAATCTTCTATTGTTCTTGTTCCTTAGTAATGTTTCTGTTTTCTAATTCTTCCACACCCAGTAACCATTTGTGTCTTAGTAGCTTTACTGCCTTGCTTGTGATGAATTCAATATATATATTTTATCATACTTGGATACATCCATAATACATATGTCACTGTAATGTTCCCTAGTATCATTACATGACATGTCTAAGTTTTCTTGACATGCAAAAATAACCCACCTCTCCCCTCTGATGGTATTTTTATATTTTAGCATAGATCTGACATTTAATCGGTTAACCTAGACATACCCATAGGTACATCTTTAAATCTGACCTTATGCACTCCCTTTAACTTCCAAAAAAGGTAATGATTTGCTTTTAAATTTTCCTAATAAAATCATTTTTATTACAAGTTATCTACCATTGACTAACAAAGTATAATCTTAGTACTGAAAAAGTATAATCTTAGTACTGAAAAAGTATAATCTTAGTACTGAAAAAGTATAATCTTAGTACTGAAAAAGTATAATCTTAGTACTGAAAAAGTATAATCTTAGTACTGAAAAAGTATAATCTTAGTACTGAAAAAGTATAATCTTAGTACTGAAAAAGTATAATCTTAGTACTGAAAAAGTATAATCTTAGTACTGAAAAAGTATAATCTTAGTACTGAAAAAGTATAATCTTAGTACTGAAAAAGTATAATCTTAGTACTGAAAAAGTATAATCTTAGTACTGAAAAAGTATAATCTTAGTACTGAAAAAGTATAATCTTAGTACTGAAAAAGTATAATCTTAGTACTGAAAAAGTATAATCTTAGTACTGAAAAAGTATAATCTTAGTACTGAAAAAGTATAATCTTAGTACTGAAAAAGTATAATCTTAGTACTGAAAAAGTATAATCTTAGTACTGAAAAAGTATAATCTTAGTACTGAAAAAGTATAATCTTAGTACTGAA